>OZ012695.1:25075129-25165129 GCA_963942565.1 Maea johnstoni | reverse complement strand
GATTTCTCACTTAAAATCACAAGTTACATAACTTAATCCATCTTAATTACTTCTTGCCCTCTTATCTTCGATATATACACCATGTTGGCAGATAATGCGCAAATAGTGTTTTAACCACCAAAAATAAATTCTAGCGGCAGTGCGATCATCAGTGGTAGCCATCTTGAAATCTCTCTGTGGCCATAGTATGCCCAACAACGGTGTTCCATGGCACTACTGAAAGAAGTTTAAATATACTGGGGCTTTAACAATGAAGACTGTGAAAAGCATGGTTAGGATCCCAATATATGATTAATGTTAGGTTCCTGGCATTAACAAGTGACAAAAGCAATGTTGGAATCCCAATACAGTCCAGTACAATAAAAAAATTGACTGATGCTAAACACTAATCACTCATCATTGAAAAACTTCTCACTTGCCCCAAGCGGTACTTGAACCAATGGCTGATTATTGTTCAGTGATAAGCGCGGCAACAAGAGTCGTTAATTTTTTTTAAAAATGTATTAAACCAATGAAGTTAGTATTAACCGTGTTTATGTCTAAGAAAAACGTTATTATCAACTAGTGAGCAATGTATCATACTACTCGACCAGAGAGGCTGACCCCGAGAATGCAAAGTGTGTCAGTTTCATTTAGAAAAAGTGCTTTAAAATATCATCTATGTACATTATGCTGGGAAAAGAGATCTGGGTTCGAATCTGCAGATATAAAGCCATTTGAATCTGGAACAGGAATTTGATGGTCTAATGGATTTATTGGACAAGGACTGGAGGATGAAATGGACATGCAGACATAATTTGTTTACTTCTTTTTAAAATTGATCCAGGCAATTATTCCTTCCCTTTTGGTCCTCCAAATCTAATCCTTGGTATGAAGGCGATGGAGACTCCAAGCCCTCCAAATCTAATCCTAAGTATAAAGGTTATGGAGACTGGTTATGCAAGCAAATGCATGTATCACTCTCACTTGAAAACAAAAAAGCCTGTGACAATATGACATGAGTCGCTGCTTTATTAGTTTTTTTTACAAATCTTTGTGTGATGATGTGAACACATTGTATGATCTGAAAAAAGGGGGGGGGGGGGGGGCAGGCCCAATGAGCAGCAGCAGCGTGCCAGTGTTTACAGGCAGCTGGGTATATCATGCACTTTCTGGCCTCCCTGGGAGGTACAACCCTAGTGCTCTCAGCCAATCAGGTCGCTTGTCACAAAATACATCTAGTTACAAGGCAAAAGAGTGCTGTAGGCTCCTGGGAAGTTGGGTATGTCATGTTTTGGCTGATTTTCCTGGAAGGTACATCCCTGGGATGAAATGTTTTCGGCCAATCAGGTCCCTTGTCACCCTGAAATTCCCTGCTATTGATAATATCTTTCATATATTTTTTTGTTGCCAGAAATTAAGGGGGGGGGGGGGGGGGGGGGGCAGGCCCCATGATTTTTTAACAAGGGGGGGGGGGGGGGGTGCAGTGCCCCCTCGCCCCCCCCCCCCCCCCCCCCCCCACCCCCTGGATCCGCCTATGCAGTGGAGACTCGAGCTTGCGTACACACGCTTGGGACTCGGTCATTGTATCAACTAGGCCACGGTGGTTCCCCTAGGACCACACGGTTATCAAAGGCGGCCCATAAAAAATGTTTCTGCAATAACTCTTACCCCAAGTGGCTAGTCATGCCATAGCCTGAATTTGGCAGAAAATCAGACGAAAAATAATATACCAATGACATACAGGAAGGGTAACTATACACACTGGTTCAAAAAGCCGTACAAATAGACACTTATCAATATGTCTAAGATGCCATGATGATTCCTTTTGATACTTGGGATATGCAGTCCATGAGAGAAAATAAATTGTTTGATAAACAAGTTGACCTTCAAAAGACCCTGAACTATGAAAAAACGACATACTATTGAGTCTTGTTATTTGAGATAATGTGTTTATTGTTTATTTCATGCTGCAATATAACTTTTTCAAGAATGCTTTTTTCAAAAGAATCTTTTTGAAAATATTAACTTGATTATTGATAAGGCAATGCTATCATTTTAGAATTTTTATTTTCCCTTCCTAAATGCCTGAAAGAGGGTCAACATATTATGTTGTTTTTTATCATAGTTCAAGGTCATTTGAAGGTCAAAATATTTTATCAAAAAATTCTTTTCGCTCATAGACTGCCTATCCCAAGTATCGAAAGGAATCATTATGGCATCTCAGACATATTGATAATTGTCCATTTCTTAGACTCTCTGACCCAGTGTGATATGAAAAATAGACCTGCTTGACATGAGGTGAATTCAATATGAAAGGGGATGGTTTTGCAATATACATAATGAAGTTATTGACAGCTCGCAAGTACTAGTCTGAACTGGCGACGCTATCCTTGATCAGGGACAATCTATCTATCTATATAATTTGAATAGACCTCTCTGCCTTGACACAGAAGAAATAGGATGGTAGCCTGACAATTAATCATAGTTGCACTTTACTACTAATCTGGAGCCAACATGATCAGATCACGATGTAAGCGGTCTCCGAGAGAGTGGTAAAGCACGCCTACAATATACACCGAATACTACTACGAACACACAGGCCTAATGAGTGACATCAAAGGTTTATAATAGTAAAGGTGTCCATCTCCGGGGAAATGGCTGTCATTCCCTATATCCTCAAGCAAATTCTTTTAAAGGATAAATATAGAACACCCCAGCGGGACTTTTATTGTCTTTTAACGACATTAGCCACTTGTCTTATCAGTATCGAGTATGGGGTGCGATGTAGTCCCGGCACCATTAATGAGAAAAACATATGATAAGCAGCCGCATGGCCTTAACAGGGCTTCTATTTATAGATCTTACCAGCCACACACTGGAGGAAAAATGGACTGCAGTTGCTTACCTTCATGTTTATAAACCTTTGGTGACATATACTATTTGCTACTACGTAGTTCAACAACATTGAACGATATTTTAGGGGCTAGATTACATGTCGCACATGTAACGTAGCCGCGCTAGACAATATCAGCTTGGATTAAGAAAAGAATGGATATGTAACGAGAGACCAATTACTATATGCCCTATAGTTACATGCTAGCCTCATGCCAGGACTAGCAGATAAGGCAGCAGCACGAGGTCACGTGGGAACAAGGACCAATCAGGGCTCCCGCATCGATTACATTACAGAGAAACCTTATCTCCACCACCTGCTGGGGGTGCCCAGAGCACCTATTAGCGACTATTAATTGACACTGGTTGAGGCTAGCATGTTCAGGTTGACCGGCTGGTTTCCATTCCATGTGTTGGTCTTCTAAGATATCAGATATCAGCAAAAGTGGATAAACATAAAAGTGTCCATCTCCGGGGAAATGGCTATCATTCCCTATATCCACAAGCAAATTCTTTTAAAGGATAAATATAGAACACCCCAGCGGGAACGTCCTGGACTTTTATTGTCTTTTAACGACATTAGTCACTTGTCTTATCAGTATCGAGTATGGGGTGCGATGTAGTCCCCGGCACCATTAATGAGAAAAACATATGATAAGCAGCCGCATGGCTGTAACAGGGGTTCTATTTAAAGATCTTAACAGCAACCCACTGGAGGAAAAATTGACTCCACTTGCTTACTTTTATGTCATCCACTTTTGATATCAGTAAAAGGGGTGCTAGGGTTTCGGTACTGAACTATACTTGCTACATGATCAGAATGAGGATATATACAGAGTATATATGCATACAGTGGGAACTAGGGAATTGTATCTCTATTTTATGGATGCCCTTACTATATAGTAGGCACTCTTTTTGGTCCCAAACCATTTATATTCCCTCCTATTCATCATATAATGCAGCCCCCTATTGTTGACATACCACGAATGCAGAAAAAAACCATCGCTGATGTGGCACATTGTATGAACCCATACGCCTTGATGGCCATGTGGTATAATGCATTGTCCCTGACTGCTTGCTGTCTCTCACCAAACCCGGGTTCGAATTCCGCCTGAAGCATGTGAGATTGTTAACAATGATTTGGGGCTGGTCGGTGGTTTTCGTTGGGTACCCCGCTTTCCTCCACCACACAGAGAGAGAGAGAGAGAGAGAGAGAGAGAGAGAGAGAGAGAGAGAGAGAGAGAGAGAGAGAGAGAGAATTTCTTTGAGGTCATCAATGACCAAACCGTGATCATCTCTCCGGATTACTAGTATTCGTTTTCTGCAAGTAGTGTGAAAACTATCTCGTCATGTTTAGGATTCATGGGAAGTGGCTATTTTTTACTGAACTTTCTGGAGGAGAAGGCAGAAAGTGATGTTCTGTTTACGATCATTCAAAAGCATTATCCATTTACAGAAAATCATTTTCTGTAAACGGAAAACTAGGATGAATTTCCGTTAACGAGTTATTTTAAGCGGAAACTCTTTCTGTGAGTGGAAATTCATTTTTAGTAACAAAAACCGATTTTCCAATGATTATCTGTTTAGGCAATTTTTTTTTTCCTGAAAATGATTTTTTGTAAATAGTGATTCATTTTTCGTTGAAAGCAAAGCCAGGTACATGTAGTTTACAATCTAGCATTTAGTTTTTTTTGCAATTGTCAGATTGAGAGTGATATCGATCATCCTTAAGTTGCAAGCGTTACAGAGAAACTGAATTAACCACGGGATCATGTCAGCATGTCTCCGGATTCGCTTTCTGCTAACCGCGAGTCACTGGCAACTCTGTCACGTATCAAAAATGGATTCGAACCCCGACAGCGTTTAGAGGCAGTCAGTACAAGGCCCTTTGATCACTCGCTATCACGACTTAAAGGCTGGATAGTATAACCCATTTATATGCATGGCCGGGGCCTGACAAATGGGGTACGGACAGTTGCCCACCGGACAGTTGCCCACTGGACTGTTGCCTACCAAGCAAATGAAAAGTAGGACATTTGCCCACCAAAATTGTTATTAATGGGCAACTGTCCGGTGGGCAACTGTCCTACACTCCTGACAAATACATCTCTGGTCATAGTCAAAAGAATCAAAGGTACTGACAGCAGTTTCAAGAGGGAGAATTCCGCATGAATGGGTTAAACGATCTTTAGATCATGGAGTGGTTATAGAATGGGTCAAATGCACCCGTGCGTCTGATCACGTACGCCAGTCATACCTAAAAACTTTATTAATACTTCTGGCATCAAAGTCGTGTGACATGGAGTACGTCTATTAAATCACTACCTCTGACCCTCTTGAACTTAAGGTCAAATCACCCCTATGACCTATCTTTGGGCCATTGTAAGCCATATTAATTAGATATAAACTGACATTTTTTTGTGATTTTGCAAAAAAAAACATTCATTGACTTGTGGTATGCATCAAATTTACAACATATATTTCCTTATGGATATTAATATATTTAAAGTGATATTATTTATGTCATATGTAACCTAAACATCACATTTTGGGGGTTAAATGAGGCAAAAATTTCCAAAAGCTAGCACTTCTTGTAGGAATTATATAGATTGAGTTTAATAATAGTCTAAAAACTAAAACTTTGAATGTGAATACTCAGTTAGGTATTTGTTCCTTCAAATGATTGAATAATAGCCCCTGTCACTGCCTGCTTTAGTCATCATTCTACATCATATTTGAGAAATGTACAATCTTGACATTTCCATATTACATGGGAGTTGTACTTTGGATTTATCCTTTAGGCTTGCGTACTATTCACAACCTTGCCTGATGGAGGGTCTAATTTTTAAAACTGGTATTTTTAGGGTAAGAATGCATGATTTTAGCATTTTATCCTTTTACTCTTCGGAACAGTGTCTTCCACATTCTCAAAGAACAGTGCAATTGAGATCAGCTTTGTAACATTTACACTGGCCCTTGCATGCTTTTCTACACTTACACTAGTAAATGAGTTCACAACACATTTCCTGAGCCTGTGCCAGATTTGTCCGAAAAGATTTTCCATATCTTTGCAGGACTTGGGAGCTCTGGGTCCTCCGTGTTTGTTGCCCCTAAATATGTCCTCCCTGATAGGCAGCACCTAGAGAATCTGTTGCACAAGGGCTGACTGTGATGGGAGAATGCTCTCTTAATAACAAGATTTTTAGAAAAAAAGGTGCTGTGTTGCAGAATTGACCCTACAAAATTCATGCCTTGATGATATCTGGGTGTTTTTTCTCAGAAGTCACCAAGACATTTTTGTCACTAGGGGATCCTTCAGATAAAGTGTCTGAGAATGCATTGATGGTGATTGAAATGTATGTGGTGCTGATATATGATAGAACAAATGAATTTTGAAGGGTCAATTCTGCAACACAGCAACTTTTCTCCTGGAAATCTTGTTGTTTAGAGAGCATTCTTCCATTACAGTCAGCCCTTGTGCGACACATTCAAGCTGCTGCCTATTAGGGAGGACATATTTGGGGTCCAGCAACACAGAGGGACCCAAAACTCTCAAGTCTTGCAAAGTGAGGCTGGAGCAAAAACATTTCGATATGGAAAACCTTTTTGGACAAATCTGGCATGAATTACAAACTCATTCACTGCAAGTGTAGAAAAACATGCAAGTGCTAGTGTAAATGTTAAATGTTGTAAAGATAGTCTCAATTGTGCACACAGGTCTTATGGAATGTGGAGGACACAGTTCTCAAGAGTAAAAAGGTAACATGCTAAAATCATGCAATCTTACTCTGAAAATTCCAGTTTTAAAAGCAGTAAAATGGTAGAAGATTAGACCCTTTATCAAGCAAAGTTGTAAATAATGCACAAGCCTCAGCCTATGTAATTAGTAAGGTATCCTACACATCGCTCCATCCCACCCCTCTCTCTTTTGAAATAATTTCTCATGTTTCACCCTCAACTCATCAACCATGGAAGAGAACTTTTCTATTACTGCACTGTAGCATTATTCTCTCATTCCTATTCAAAACTTGTAGTGTGGAAATGTCAAGATTGTACATTTCTCAAATATAATGTCAAATGATGACTAAAATAGGCAGTCAGGGGCTATTATTCAATCATTTAAATGGACAAATACATGTACTTAACCGAGTACTCATACTCAAGGTTTTATTATTCAACTCAATCTATGTTATTCCTACCAGAACTCCAGAAGTGCTAGCTTTTTGGAAATTTTCACCTCATTTAACCCCCAAAATGTGATGTTTAAGGTTACATACATGACATAAATAAAATCACTTAAAAATGTATTAATATCCATAAGGAAATATATGTTGCAAATTTGATGCATCCCACAAGTCAATGAATGTTTTTATTTGCAAAATCACAAAAAAGTGTCAGTTTATATCTAATTAATATGGCTTGAAATGGCCCAAAGATAGGTCATAGGGGTGACCTACAGCCTGTGTCCCCTTCCAATTTTAATAAGAATTCCCTAAACCATAATTGTACAAAGTTTCACGCTTCAATCTGAAAGTAGAGGATGTTTTATTAGCCAAATCCCCCAAAATTGTCCGTTTTTGACCAATTTTGGCTTAAAATTGTCCAAAAATAGGTCAGAGTAGTAACCGACAAAGTGTGTCCCCTTCCTAATTTTATAAATATTCCTTAAACCATAATTGTACAAAGTTTCATGCTTCTACCAATATCCTTGAAAGTATTCATCTGCAAAAACACCAAAAATGTCCTTTTTCGGCTTAAAACGGCCCAAAAATAGGTCATAGGGGTGACCTACAGCCTGTGTCCCCATCCAATGTTTAAAAGCATTCCTTAAACCATAATTATACCAAGTTTCATGCTTCTACTCAGTTTAATGAAAGTGTCTCATCTGTAAAATCACCAAAAATGTCTGTTTTTGACTTAAAATGGCCCAAAAATAGGTCATAGGGGTGACCTACAACCTGTGTCCCCTTCTAATTTTTATTAGCATTCCTTAAACTATAATTGTACCAAGTTTCATGCTTGTACCCCAAAGTGCACGATTTTTTCTACTATAATATGCCTGGGCGTCTTCTCTGAGTTTAGTCAGTTTGAAACACAGGTAGGGCTAGTACTGGTCACAGCTTGTGGTCTGGTTATATATGGGTAGCCAGTTTAAACCAGTATGCTGCTTTGTTTCTTTTTTACCCTTATAGACTCCCTAGCTGTTTGCCAACCTGTGAGGTTTCCCAGACCATGAAATATTTTTCCGTCCTTTCTGTCTCACAGCATGAGCCAGAAGAATGGCCAAGTTGCTCTTGCTGTTTGCTCTTATTAGCATTATGTCTTTTAAGTTATTTTCTTATAGAATTTGCTGTTCTGAGGAAAGTTGTCAAAAGGCACACGTGGTCCGGGTGTGAAAAAGTTAACCTAATTGCCTTAATACTTCATTTCAGTGAAGTGGAGCTGAGCCAAATCAACTTAAATCAGAAACTCAGGATTTATTAGTGAAATAGGTTATGCAAGGTTCAGCACCTGTGTGGTATGTTCCTTGTCTCTATCTGCATGGACCGTGTTAACCCTTTGACTGCTGCCGGCTAATTCGGTTCATACAAATTGGTGGCTTATTTGGCTCATACAAATTAGTGTGAAAAAAGCTGAAAAGTAAATGAAACCATGGCACATGGGTACTCAGCTGTTAGTACTCAGCCAGCGCTTTCATATGAATACCAACATGACAGGGTTTAGATGGTTTTAATTATCTTGCATTCTAGTACCTTGGAAGCAAAAAATAGCCTCAGCATCAGCGGTGTTAATCCATATCCCTCTGTTGTGTTCTAGATGCAGCAACTAGAGAGGACTTGCAGCTCAGGCCTATCTACATAGTTTGTGTATGTATGATAGTGCCACAAGTGTTTGATTTGATTGCTTGAATGCTACTGGCTGATAACTTTCAAAGAACAAATTCAAGGCATGTTATTTGAACAGATACCATGCTATCCCATGGCTATCCACGAGACTCAGATTTTCCTATCCCTAGTGTTTCCTTCACATATAAAATTTGGTGAAGTTAAGCATTTAATGACATATCCATGTACTTTTGAAAGAGTTGCTTTTAGGATGCTCTTATGATGGGCTGCTTATGTGCTCGTGAAGGATAATCCTCATTTATCAAGAATCCCCAATAATAATAATAATAATAATAATAATAATAATAATATTAATAACAATATAACTAATATCAGTTATAGTTATATCAATTAAAATAATTAATATTATCGCTATAAATATCATTATCATTCTTCTCCTTATTTTTATTACCATCATCATCATCATCAATATTATATCTTACTTCTGTTAGGCCACTCCAATTTAATTACTTGTCTTACGAGCTTTTTTTGGAAAGAAAATCCTGTCAGACTCCAAAAAAAAAGAAAAGTCCCCTTTGGTGTCTTACGGACGAAAGTGGTTTTGAAATTTTCTGTCAGACTCCAAAAAAAAAAAAAAAAAGGGCAAGTTTAAAGAATATTCTTTGGAAGGGTGATTCAATCAACTACAGGAAGCTATCATTGCTGTAGTAGAGCCTCAGACTTGAGGAGGTATACCTCCCACCCTTCAGGTTACAGGGATTAATAGATTGATTGATTTTATTTAGTTGAGAATAGGCTGGTAGAAACATATCGCTACTAGTCCTAGTCGGCAGACTCTAAAAAAGAAGAAAAAAAAAAGTCACAATTTTTAAATTTTCTTTTATTCCAAAATGGCTCATTTCCTACCTCCTGAGCTTGTAAGACAAGTAAATAAATTGGAGTGGCCTTATTAACATTAAAAGTAATTCAATGAGAATGTTCACAATGACTTGTTGCAAGAGTTTCCCTTTCCACACCAATTCAGTTACTGCCACAAGGAAGCAAATGTTCTTCACTCAAACCATTCTCCTTCTAGACAAGACAAAAACATGAGTTTCATATCATCACATTTCATATATTTCTCATAGTTCTATTACATTTTGTTTCTTCACTGTACATGTACATCATAATTTGAGTTCTAGTATACATAGCAGCCTAACAAGCATTGGTCCTTAAAAGCTTTGCTTATTTCATTTCTGAACGGAAAATATCAACTAACTTATCTGATTATTTCATTTCTGAAATCAAAATATATACACCATATCCCTAACCAAATAAAATTCATAGAAACAAGACGTCGACTGGATGAAACACATTTCACAGTAAATGCATTTATGATGTAAAAATCAAAGCAACCTAGGGCGAACAGGAATACATTGCGTCTTAGACTTTTCCAAATATAACAGTTACTCTGTAATATAACGTTTCCCTTTGTAAGAGCTGATTTATATTCATGATGCCAGGGAGGAATAGATGACAATGGTTTCCAAGGTTACACATGGTCTGCCTTAGCCTGGTTTACAGGCATATTAACCCCTTCATGCCATAGTGCCCAAAACCGTCTGAATATTTGGGTGATAAATCCCTTGAATAAACAATTTTCAGAAAAAATGTGAGGGAACAAAGTAAGTCAGAAACTACAGAAACTCCCCTTGAATTATTTTTCCAATTTATGCTTAATTTCATAGTTATTTTCAAAAATATCACAGGTTTCAATGAAAATAGTCAAGGAAATCTCCAAGCATGAATGGCTTAACCGCTTCGCCCCTAAGAAATATGTCAGTGAATTGTAACCAGAAACATGTGCGTAAGCATGAATGGGTTAAATATGACAGCAGAGTCAACAGTGGTGCAGAGGCTGACTCACTGAGCGTATCATGGCTCCACCTGGGGGGACAAAATGGAACTAAACAAGGGCTGATTTCAACTTGGGAACATCATGGAGATGGGAATTTTACACGGTCTTGTAGCAAATCAAAATGATGCATATTTCTCTGATTTTGTCAGATATGTCATAGCTCCTGATGATGATTGTCTGGGTAATTCTAAGCATTACTTAGATTAAGTTATATAGAGCAAATAATACCACCAACATTAACAATGTTTTCCTCATTCTTGTCCTTAAACATTACATCTTTAAAATCTGCTCTAGGTCTTGGATATGTTGAGACAATGCTGTCAAACTAACACATTCTGCAGCAACATGTGACCGAGGATTCTATACATGCAACAGAAACATGCAGAGTAAGCTCACTGTTTGTTTGTGGGTACTATTGAGCCAAAGCTACTTTAAAGATCAGTTCCTTTGATCTAAGTTACAATTCCTCCAACTATCAGACCCATCTTAACATATCTAAAACTTCCAGTATGTATTAATTCTAGATACAGATTTGATTTTCTAAAACACAAACCAAGTCAATTGTCTATTGGTTGATGCTGATCTGCATTATCACTAAAAATTGTTGTTCAGCGCTACCTAGTGACAATTTCTTGAACCTACAGTCGCACATAGGTCACCAATATTTGCTGTGCCTTAGCCCTTCCAATGCTGAGGCTACTTTTGTCCAAAGCACTGGGATGCAACAATCTTTGAAAACTATCTAAACCCTGTCATGTTGGTATTCATTATGAAGCTCTCATTGAGCACTCCTCTCAGATAAGTACCAATGTGCCAGGGTTTCAGTCATTTTTCAGGTTGTTTGCATCATTTTCTATTGGCCAAATTAGCCACCAGCAGCATAAGGGTTAGGACTAAATGTCTGTGGTCCAGGATTTATATACCTGGCCATGTCTGCCAGAGTGAGTTATCAGTGATTACTGTGGAGGTCCTGCTGTGGGAGGGTCAAGTAATGCTTTTCTTCTGGCTGTTTCCTTGGACACATTGTGGTGAAGCTTGCTCAACCTCTCCTACAAGCAAAGACAAGAAACTTTACAATTCTAGTTGAAATATTCACAATTTATACAGTATTATTTTTTATTCAAATTTGTATGAGTAATATTCCAATATTTCCCATCTTTATATCAACCTCTTCTACAAGCAAAGATGAGAACATTTACAACTAAAGTTAAAATATTCACACAATCTATATAGTAATATTATTTTTTTCCAAAATTTTGTACTAATATAACAATATTTGCCATTTTTATAATATTCAAAATAAATAAATACAAAAAATTGGTACTATCTAACGAAGTTCATGATAGTTATCATGTTTTCTGTATCTTCTTTATGAAGTTTCTGATGAGAATGTTTAACCTTTTCACTACCTTAACTATCCAAACAGCATGGACAACAACAAAAAATATACAAATAATGATCTCTCTTCAAAGAGGGTAAATCAGTCTCATGATAAAGATTTTTCCTAAGGCCCTCTGGCAGTTATACAAGTAATCTGAGGACCACAGGGTTAGAAAATGGTAGAGTACATAGCTCTTAGGTATAGAGACTTGAAGGAAGAGATGGTGCACATCTGACAGCTATACCAAACTTTGTGCCTTAGCTAAATATTAGGGCTGTCATTGATAACGCCTGTATCGATGAATCAACAAAAAAAACTTTATCGATTATCGATATTGAAGAAGGCACAACATATCGATTCATATGCAAATTAGGTAAATAAACTATTATTCAGGAAAACACAGCTTGAACAACACATAAACTCCCCACTACGACTGTGTGCGTCCATTCCATTTATCCTTGAATTCACACAGATGAATGTGTATGTGTTAGGGCTGTGATCAATAGGTCAAAAAATCACCCCACACGCGAACTACAACCATTCCTCATGAGCACATTGCTGATTTTCATTCATTTTGGATTCGATTCACTAAATCGATTCCAAGAAGCGTATCGGTAATAATTTTGTCGATTATCGAATCGATAAATATTTCTTATCAATGACAGCCCTACTAAATATGATATGAATAGGCATATCTTGGAAAATATTTAAAGGACAAATTCAAAACACAACCCAGTCTAGTACTCATCTTAAAATACCACGCACATTATGTTATGTACTTTATGTTATGTTACACAGTCATTATGTTAGGTACTTTACATCCTGGCTAAACTTCTGAAACAGGATGGGTGAAATTCTGATTGGTTGCAGCTACACTGAGGCACACTCAGGAAGCATCTGCCCCCTTTTGGTCATTTTGAAAACCAAAATTATGGATGTCCCCTGTGAATGAATGGTCTTGAAATCAGTCAGGTGAGAGACACCTTTCAATGATCTGACAGAAAAACAGTACAAATCAAATTAGCCAAACTGCCCCAAAAAAGAAAATTAAGTTGTCAGAGAAAACAACATTTTTCTTCTTTTTTACTTTGATAAATGGAAAGGAAAAGTGCACAGTGGTTAGCCTTTAAATATTACAAGTGTATAAAAATAGAATCTCGTAAAATTCCTGTACACATGTGAGGTTATGAGAATTGAGCTTAGCATTACAAAAAGGCACTGCACTAAAAAAATCTTTGGAATAGGTCATAAATTCATTAAATTTTCCAATGAGTGTTATTACAGGTTTGTTTTAACATGTCTTCTTGAAATATTTTCCCAATTTTGCTTTTATTAGAAAGATGCAGCTGAAGTAGTCAGTAATATATTAACCCATTAACACTCAGAGCAGCCAAAAGAGGCCTGACGATTTTGGAAATATTTAACTTACAAACACATTTTCTTGAAAACATTTGAAGGAGAAATGTTGATCACAAGCCAGACAAGAACTCTCCTTCAAATATTTTGTGAATTTTTGCTTTATTCAATAGATATATTCTAAAGTATGAGTGCAGCAGACGACACTTTCTAGAGAAACTCTAAGTGTGAATGGGTTAAACTTACTTGCGAATTCTGCAGAATGTTATTCACCAACATCACCCTCCGTCTGGCATTATTGAGTTTCTTTACATAGCCGTCCAGTTCTATCGGTGTTTGCTGGTTATCTGAAACTTTACGCAACTCTGCAAGAAAGAGAACCAGTTTCTATAATGCAAAGATTATTCAACCACAGGGGGTACAGTCTACTCAGAGTGAGAAAGATGCATGAAGTCCTCCTCTGGCTCTGCACACCTGGATGATAATAAAGGTGAAATAAACAAAATACACTACATTCATTTTTCATGTCATCAGTAGAGGCTATATAATAGGGATTGGTCACTGATTGATTAATTTTGTAAAATTGTTGGCACATTGTGCACATTATATGCCGTAAATTTTCAGGGCTAACAAGAAAAATATCTGGGCTAGTAAAAGTTAAGTTATCTAACCCTATTTGGCTGATGAAATCTTTTATTAATCTTGAGCCCTGAAAACACTACAATCTCACACCGCAACTCATAACTTCATAAGTTGAAAAAATATATAAATATGCAGCTGTATATACTATTAGAAATTAACTGATGTGACATAAACCGTGTTATCAATTTTCTCCCTGAAATAGTTTACCTTCAGCTAAGCCATCTATGTACTGCCTCAACTCCATCTGACTTTGCCTGAAATGAAAAATGTAACAGCTATAAGTTTATTGTAGATTATAATGGAGATGAGTTGGTACCAAATAACTACAGGGGGTCCAGTATTAATTCACATTTTGCAAATCTTAACCACTCCAATCATAACCATTTGCAATCTTTAAAGTCAAAATTGGTAAATGACTGTACATTATCAGCTATTCTCAAAATGTTTTAAATGAAAAAGCTAAACATACATAATTGTAGTGCTCCCATGATACTATCAATCATACTTTAGATCAATAGAACATGGATTGGTCACCACAGACCAATTACAATAGGCCCATTATGAAGCCCTGGACACACCTTATCTCGCCCAATCTAGTCTCAGTGTGACGTTCTATGGAGACAAATACCAATGAGGTCTCTCATATTTCTTTACATTATAGAGGAGGTTGCTCACACACATGTTTGTGCAGAACACACCTCTTGGGCAGTTCTTGTCGATACCTGGGCTAGGAGTCGTGTCCAGGCTGTTGAGAGAGATATGCTGGTTGCGTATCCGGTGATTGACATTCGTGATCGTACTAAAGATCCATCAATCAATTTTCTCAGCCAGATAATTGATCATGGAATGACATACTCAATGATCAACAATCATGTGTCCAGCTTGATGGGAGAAATGTCTTTACCCCATCATGAGAGAATTTTTCCTCACCATCTAAACACAGAATGAAAACAATTTTAAAACTAAATTTCTACTAGTGTATGTCTAATTTCCCTTCCTGTACAGCGATGGAACTGCTTGTTTGATTGGCAACATAGGGATTTCAGTCACCACAATTGTTCCCACTAAATCAATTATATCAAGATCAGTGATCATTATTTGTTTCATGTGGAGGAGGGGGGAGGTTGTCATTTATGACTGCAGTTGTTGAAATGGAATGCAGAATTATTATTGAGCTTTGCAGGCATTTAAAGTCGTGCCTTGTATAAGTATACAAACAGCTGTAGCAAGTTCTTATGCTCACATTGTCACAGTCAAAGACTGACATATGATTCATGAAGAAGACATTTCAAGACTTAAAACTAAAAGTGACAGATGACCAGATCAGATGACAGGTGTTTTAAAATATAAAATTTAAATGTCCTATTTTGATTTTACATTTACCTCACTGCTATGACTCTTGCATCTACTTCTTCCACAGCAGGTCTCAGAAGACTGACCATTCCCTCTGCCACCGCATCCTTCGTGGCAGTACTCAAAGTGTTATTTTCATGATCTGTGTTGTTTTCTACTGCTTCCGCCATCATGTGAAGTGTACCAGCTCGATAGTTTCATTGCAAAACTGAATTAAAGTAAAATGATCATCATTTAGGAACTACCGATGTGTACCAAATATAGCTCCCGCAGATTCTCGCGAGAGATTACGAGAGCGAGATAAAAACAAGTATGGCGGAAGATGATGAGCTGATCTTTGAGGTAAGTCAAAAACTACTGCCAAAACTTAAAGTGAAACACGGAAAAGTCGTTTAACTGCTCTAAACTTTCTGAAAGTAATCCAGACTAGTATTCAATGATGTTTTAAAATCCGTTCCATGCACTCAAGTGCTTGAATTCACCACCAAATGGACAGCGAGTGGGAGTTCTTTGAGGAGAACTTGCGTGGTTCAGTCCTTCAGATGGTGGGATGGGCCCAAACAAAAAGCCAAGGCTCTTGGAGAGTTTTAATTGTTCTCGACTTGAGATCCAAGTGAAGAACTTATTAATGTTACACAATGAAAGTATACTTGATAGGGATATATGTCTGTGATGCAGCGTGTCGTCTAGTAGAGGATTGTGTGGTTTCACATGGTGCCATTATATTGAGTGGGAGGAGGAAGAGAGGATAAGTGATACAGCATGACAGGTTCACGGTCACTGGAGAGAGGCATTGTTATTGTGATGACACACTGCTGATATTTCCCTTGTAAAATTGTGTTTTAGGCATAAAAATCCCACAACATTCAGCTGGTAAGTTCAACATAAGGTGATTAGGAAGAATTATTTTCACTACATTAAACTCTGACCTCATTATTAGTATTTATATTCAAGTGATCAATACCTATAGTGTTTGTTGATTCCAAAGAGGGACAGCTGAACTTCTAACTCAAAGTGGTCTGAGTCACAGAGATTGGAATCTTAATCTGGGGGCCGGCCAGGTAAATCCTTTTAAACTTAATGGGATATTTTAATACAGGATGCATGTTCCCACATACCTCTGACATTAGTGCTCACTGCAAATAAGTTTGATACCTATGTGAAAACAAACTTATAAACTCTCTAAGGGAGATAATTCAGTGTTTCCAATGTGTGAATATTATCCCATAAAGGCAGATATAAGTATGTTTGACTTAAAGCTTTGTTCTTGTTCAGGTTTTGCCACTGGTAATTCCTCTCATATTTTCCAATAATACTTTATTTGATGAATTGCCCTTACTATAGATAAAATATGGAATATTTCTACCATATGTGTAGTGGAAACTAGGTGGCTCTGCGGTGCAAGGGTGACTAGTTATTGGTTGATAACTTATGGACTACCATGAAACTACCATGTATTAACCACATACTAACTAGCATCATGGTAGCAGGGTTCGACTTTCCCAGGGGCCCAGGAGCATATGCTCCTAGATTTTGCTGTTGGCCCCTAGATTTTTCAGACTAGGGGCCCAAAATAATAGGTTTCTTAACCAGCAATCCTGTTTTGACCACTTTTTTTTTTATCAAAATACCTTTTCGAGCCCCTAGCCAGAAATCTAAGTGTCAGACCTTGGGTAGACACATTATTCACCCATGGTGATATGTGATAACACTCCACCAGGGGTCTACCAGGCTGTGAAAGGTGTTCAAAACATCAACCTGTTTCTGCCACAGGTCTAGTGGTTCAAATGTGGTATACCCATAGTTAAAAGGAATTTACTTGTATTAAGGTTCAGATGGACATTTTAAGTTGTCAGACCATGGTCTTAGCCAGCATTTCAAAAGTGCCTACAGGTCCAAAACAGCAATTCCAAAATTTCTGCCCGTCCAGATTTAGCTACTCATCTACTTCAGATAAATACCGACTACATTTAATAGCCTATTGGGTCAAAAAAGCCAATTTACACTTCAGCTATGTCTTATAAGATGGTTTGTTAGGTTCAGATATTTATTACCCCCAAAAGTCAAAATTAAAAATTCGGTATAGAAATTTTTGCCTGTCCAGAAAGAAGGTTTTCAGGAAACTGCCTGTTCAAAAGACAGACAGGACAGGTCCTGGCTTAGTCCCTGCTTGCAGTCCAGCCTCCAGGTGCCTTTGGGTTAAAGAAGCGGTCAGCTCAGTTGATTGCACAGGAGTTTTCACTAATACAGGAGCAGTGGCTCATTGATTGCAATGTTGGCTGGTAACAGATACTGGAGTAAATCTGTTTAAAATTACAATCAGGAGCACTATATGTAATTGCTTTAGAATCAGTTGATTGCACAGGAGTTTTCACTAATACAGGAGCAGTGGCTCATTTATTGCAATGTTGACTGGTAACAGATATGGGAGCCACTGTTTTTATCTGACTTTAAGTTTACCAACAGGAATTATATGAAAAATAACTCTACCACCCTGTCTTTTTGTACAGCCAATTATGGCTCATGATTTTACCATTTACCTGTTTGATACTCATACAAGTTTTTTATGCAACTTTCGAAGAGAGTTGGTATGTAAAACACTGCAGTCTATGATACACTGCTCAGAGAGTAGGGGACAGCAAGTGGGCTGCCACTCAGTGAGTCACAGCTGATAGCAACTGGGGAACATGGCTGCTAGCAGGGGCTGCCAGAGCCTTGGCAGGCTGGGGGCAATACGCACGATTCTGCCCTCATGGGATCACTGAGAGAAAAAGGAGGACAGAATCCTATTCTTGAAGTGTATTACTTTCATATAAGCTAATATGTATGTGAGCCTTTAGTTCCCCTTTAATATTACAATTAGGAGTGCTTTAAGTAATTGCTAACTAGTGGATTGTTGTTTTTAGAGCAGGATTGGCCTGTTTACAAAAAACAGAAGCAGTTTGCTCAGGCTGGTTATTAGCTAGAATATATAAACAGAGGATGATTGCATCTTTAAGCTGATAGATCAATAAGGTGAGGCCTAGAGAAGTTGTTTGTTTCCTGTAACAAGTTTTTTATTCAAAATAATCCCTACCCTAAAGTTGTTTCTGCCCTTCCAACCAGAAATCCTGTTTTGACCACTTATTTTTTGATCAAAATACCTTTTCGGGCCCCTAGCCAGAAATATATGTGTCCGACCCTGGGTAGACACATTACTCACCCATGGTGATATGTGATAACATAAAACACACATTTTTGAACAAAAAAATAATGAAAAAAAATAACATTTTACCGACCTACATATCCTATTTTCTTTCGGACCATTACAAGAAACAAACAATTATTTTTCTAGGCCTGATACTATTTCCAACAAGACTTACATGCTTGTTTGGTTTGTTTATGTGTTACTGGACTCCACTTAAAAAGATTCAACGAAAGCTATTTACAGTAGGCAGATTACTAACAAGATTTGCTTGTTTAGTTTGTGTGTAACTGAGACATCTAAAAAAGGTTCAAAGAAATCTGTTTACAGTAGACATATACTTAACCAAACCATCTTCTTATTGCTTAAACAAGGTAAAGTAAGTGTCCCAAAATTAATCAGATGCAGCTGTTTCCTATCTTGACTCAAAATCAAAACATTTTATCATTTTCTATGTGGGCAGACTTTAATAGCATGTTGCAGGAAGATGGTTAAAGACAGCTAGGTTTTGTTGATCAAGCTACTAAGGCCTAGAAAATATACTGTTTGTTTCCTGTAGCGGTCCGAAAAAAAGGGTAGGTAGGTTGGAAAAAAATTCTATTTTTGATTACTTTTTTGTTCAAAAATGTGTGTTGTATGCATGTTTTTGATGATTGGGAGTCAGGAGGGCTGAAAAAACTTTAAGGTAGGGATTTTTTTGAATAAAGACCTGTAAGGGTAGGGTTACAGGAAACAAACAACTTTTTTATGCCAAATGTATTTACACTTTACAGTCTCATTTTTTAAATTACTCAATATTAATGCTGGTAGGTATTGGTTTTCAACAACAAAAACAAAAGCACATCAAGGGATCAAAACTTACTATGTATAGATTTGTTCCACAGAAGAAACAAACATTGGCAGAATTATATACTAAAATGCCAACGATAGTTTAAACATCTTATATAGGTATCAGAACTTGCCTGCCACTTGGTAAATATTGTAGAGTGTTCTGAAGAATATGCTGATCTATGTGTTTAGCTTCTAGATTGATCAGCTGGATCCTGTCTCACAGGCATGGTCTTAGCCAATATTTGTAAACAGGGTGTCCAAACAGAGGTTTCATAGACTTTTGCGTGTCCAAAATGTGCTACAAAGTACATACTACTAATATAATAAACCCTATATATTTACAGATTTAGCTTTTTTAGGCCAGTAACTGCTTTGTGTGTATTATAAAAGTGACACTACAGCTACATCTATCTTCTAAGAAAAGTCATCATCAGCAAATTCTGACATAAATTTTGGGTGTCCAAACTGCCAAAAATCAGTGATCTGGGTGTCCAAATGACACGCTGGACGCATAGGCGGCTAAGCCCCTGCTCACAGGTGTTAACATAAAAAAATGACCTCTGGAAAATTTTATCTGAGGGCCCATTTTAGATTTAGATAGATTTTGGATATAGATAGTCAAGGTGATGTAAAGGTGAGTGCCTAATTTGAAGTAATTTCATTTTAAACACTGAACAGAATCAGATGATTTTGATAGTCAGTACATGTATGAAAACAGTAGGATATCCCATTAGGGCCATTATGTGATTGTTTATTGTACACATGTGCTCATCACTTGCCTATAGATGTTCAAATTATAATACATTTTATAATCCTATCTTAGTTGTAAACAGCTTTGAATGGCCATTACTTAATCCTTTGAATATAATCAGGGTTCCACATTCGTCAAAAAATTTACTAGCCCTGCAGGGCTAGTATGCCTAGTAGCCCTGGTGGGCTACTAACTCTGCTTGAAGTTGAACTAGCCCTGCACAAAGTGTGACAAAAAAGGTTTTGACAGGTATATTGATGCATATCGATGAATATGATGTATATTGATGCTTGTCAAATTTGTCAAAATTTTAAGATCTTACTGATGTTATCAGCTATAGTTTTATGACACTGGTGTACTTATCAGAGCATCACTGAGGAGGGTGTGCAGTCAGGCACATATTTCTTCAATTAGTAATTCCACTTAACTGTGGATTAACGTTTTGCCCCAGTAGGCTAGCGTAGCAGATGATATACCAGCCCGACAGCCTGTTTTTTCCCCATGGACTAGCCCCGGACTAGCGGGCTACCACTTATATGTCGAACACTGATGATGTTGTTTTTTGTACCAGCATATTCATTTTACCTTTTTTCTCGTTCCTTGTAGGGAGCTCTTTATAAACTAAGTGGAGGACATGCATCAGGGAAGAAAAAGACACTCAAATTATCCTGCACGTGGAAGGACAAATACTTTATATTGAAGCGCCAAAAAGACAGAGCTTACCTGGAGTACCATGACAGGAAACCAAGGGGGCTCGAAGATCAACCAAAAGGTAACGCATCTCAGCGACATGGTCTTAGCCAGCAGGGCGTCTGGGTGCCTTTTTGGACACCCAAATCTTTAAAAAGAACCCCTCAGGACACCCAAATATTTTTGTGTGGAAATTCTAAAAATCTCAATCTCAAGCTTATAATTGAATTTTTTCATCTCCTTATAATTCCCATGACATTGTTTAATGATATCATTCCGTATCTCGATGAATTTATAATACATGTATATGGTTGAAATATAAGTATATTGGGATCCCCCTTAAAAATTTGGACACCCAAAAATTTTACAACTGCTAATTTTAGGCACCCAGTTTCTAAATCCTGGCTAAGACACTGCTCAGTGTCTTAGCCAGGATTTCAAAAATGCCTGTCCAAAACAGCAATTCAAAAATGACTGGCCGTCCAAATTTAGCTTTGTACAAATCTACTTCAAATCATTATAATGCCAACAAAATGTATTAGCCTATTGTGTTCAAGAGGACAATTTACACTTCAGCTTTGCCCTAGAAGATGGTTTGTTAGGTAAATATTTAGTTATTACCCCCAAAAGTCAAAAGTGAAAATTCTTCACAGAAAATTATGCCTGTCCAAAAAGGAGGTTTTTAGGAAACTGCCTGTCCAAAAGACAGACAGGACGGGTCCTGGCTAAGTCCCTGACATATCTCCTTTCTTTGACAAATTAGATTTATAGGCCGAACTGGAAATTGGCCGTAAAATATAAGTGTTTGTTTCCTATGAGGGTCCCCAAACAATTGGGTGGGTAGGTTATAGGTATGTTTTCTAGTATTTAAATGGGGATTGCTGCCATAAAATTTCCAAAAGTGGTTTGGATAGCATTAACAGTTAATTATTGTTCTCTTACATCATTTATCAGTGTGCTTTAAAAGTACTGGTGATAACCCTAATGAATTTAAATCCTTGCACAAGTAAAATGTCCAACATTGTATATTTATGTCATGGTAGACAGAACCTATAAAATTTGGATCTCAAGTAGGTTTTTCATAACCACAGGAGGTAGGGTTACCTCAAAAGAACACTATTTTAGGCCTTAGTAAGGATTTTGAAAGTGTATCCAAATTGGGTGGTTATGGATTTGACAAGGGAGACTACACTATTATTTAAACCAGATGGACTCAGATAGCAACCATTTACACATTTTAACTTACCATAATTCACTGAATGTTCCATTTCTTATCTATTTATCACCAACCCTCTCTTTAAAAAAACAAAGGGTTTAAAGGTTTTGCCTACCTCTTAAATGGAGAACCTTGACAGTGGCATAAGTTGTGTACATAACAGAACAGACAGGCCTCAATGCTAACTCAGAATGGTAGTGGCCCTGTAGGACCAGTAACACAGAGGATCTCCTTTTTACTGGTCCTACAAATTTTTCTTTAACATTAAAATAAAAGAAAACATTGCATAAAATTCACAGAAAACAATTATTTCTATTTATTTCATCTTCATTTATTTCAAAAACATTTAGGATATTCTTGAGGGGAAACTTGTTAATTAATCTGAATGCCACTAAATGTTTACTGGCCCCGTAGGACCAGTTGAAGTCTTTTTTTACTGTCTCGAAGTCATTTTTTGGATTTTTTACTGGCCTGGGGCCATATGACCACTGTCAGGGTAGAGCCCTGACAGAGTTATATAATGTCAAGCTATACCCTGTCTGTATAACCCTTTACAAAAACAAAGTATAAAAGGGTGTTTTTATTATCTTTTGGTACAATAATGTCTTTAATGGGATCACTGTTAATGAAGGGGACTGCATACTGCTGGTGCCCAGTTTTGTTTCATTGTGATATTAACATAAATCTGTATGTACAAACAGGCACCTATATATATACAAGAAAGGCATTAACTATGTGAACTGTAGCATGTCATTGTGATAAACTTATATTTTATTTTTGTGCAGGGAAAATCTGGCTGTATCCTACATATCGAGTTGAAAAGCGAGAATCCTTTCGTAACCGGGATTTTGTATTTGACCTCATCACGCCAAGTCGGACATTAATACTCTCAGCCAATGATCAGCGAGATTTAGACCTGATGGTTTTCTTCATACAGACCCAAACTAAGCTCAACCAATCACTAGAAGGTAAGGACGTTAACATTTACTACAAGGGGATTTAGGGGCCCTTATGTCAATTGATCTTTATTTTCTATGCTCTGAGATGGAGTATTTCAATGAGCCAGGGGCGAATACAGGACATTTTTGCAGAGTTTTTATTCTGTAAGAAGGGTTCGTTTTAGTAGAGTGGTAGATTTACCTCCATGGTTTCATGCAAAAACTAAAGAGAAGTGACATTTTACAATTCTAAGCAAAGAAATCAATGTTGAGTTTGGAAAGGGGTATGTCAAAACCCTCAAACCCCTTTCTTAGCAACTGTTAGGTCTAACAAGAATATGATCAGCTGCAAATGCATGTATTTGACTTCATCCACTATAAGTTTTGTCTGGACCTATGATAGTCAATCGTGAATTCCAGAAATATTTTAAGAAAATCTATGGCTTATGTCTGGTTAAAATACCTATTTTAAATAGTCATGTGACTTTACTGAAGTGAACCTTAAATCAGTGGTTAATCTATTAAGCTTTTCAGGGAGTCTCTTACTCTCAGAATGGTTGGTTTCTCCTTGGAATGAATTTGATCATCTTGAATGCATTTGTGCATGCTGGCCTCTGTAGGTTAGTGTTCCTACATACACATATATGTGTTTGTGGCATTAGAAGGAAGGTTAGCTCTGGGGATTGTGGTTGTTAAAAGGTTAAGTAGTGAATCTTTCCTAGATTTTATTATATATGTTACAGGTGAATGTTTTGTGGTGAAGCCCTCAGACTCAGAAACACAGCGGCGGATAGGTGCTCGAGGGAGCATCTGTTTTCTACATATATCAAGATGGGGGATTTCGCTTGCACTTCAGGTAAAACATTTGTTTTTTTACATGGTATTCTCAAGAGAAATACACTATTGTGATCCTATTGGTCAGTTCAGCATTGGTTATGCCCTTAAAGCTGTGTGATCGAACCATATGTTGCCACTGAATGCTCGGTGTCTCGCACCATTCTCCAGGTACGAATCTGACTCTGGCAATGTGAGAAAGTTAACAGTGACCTGTGACGATGCGATTGATTTCCTCGACTACTCTGCTTTCCTCTGCCATTTTAAATGGTTATACACAATCAAGCCTTATATGGCCGAATAAGTGACTGTTATTAAAATTCTGAAATATCAGTTTCTGTTCAGCTTTGCCATCATTCTTCATTGTGTCTCTTTGCAATTAAGTGTTGATGGCACATATCGTCCAAATCTCCATAACTGTAAAATAAAATGTAACAAACTTGTTGACATTGACACACTTCATCTAGCTGATAAGCCATGCCATTCAAATTTATCAGCATCTCTAGGCAACTCCATGATATTTCTGGAGACTAAATCAAACATACTTTTAAATTATCTTGTCGGCTTAAATCAGTATGTAAAGGTTTTCTCTCAGGCCTAAAAAAAGATGTTTGTTTCCTGTAACCCTACCCTAACAAGTTTTTATTCAAAAAAATCCCTACCCTATTTTTTTTCCGCCCTCCCAACTCCCCAATCAACGTAAAACATGCATAAAACACACATTTTTGACCAAAAATGTTTTTACCGACCTACCTACCCTACTTTTTTCTGGACCGTTACAGGAAACAGTTTCTTTTTTTAGGCCCTAGGCAAGTATGGTATTAACAAATTCAAATATACCGGCTACTAAATACATCTCTATGATGTTGATAGAGGCTGAACAGATGTGTGGTTGACCTATCTTGTCTACTTAAATTAACAGCTTATAGGATTTCTCCCAGGCAAGTATGATACAAACAAGACTTTATGTATTTTGTATATTTTCTGTTTATTTTTATTTCAATGTTATATAAAACTTTATGTATAAGGTATTGATTTGTAGTTCATGTTGTAACTTTTCTTCCATTTCTGATTATTTTGCGTATCTTATTCTTAAGACTTTGCTTGTAGAGTCTCTTTTATGTCTGGCGCTCTTTGATTTGTTATACTACTACTGCTTAAAGGTATAAAAGCCATTATCTGGATCTTTGATACTTTTGAGAATTCACTTAGGAATAAAACATGAAGTCACCATGTATTTGAGGGAAAGTTTGTGAACATTTATGGGTAGCTATGGCCTATGGGTATGAAAGGGTTATACAATCTGTTAACTATGTATATCTGTTGTAAAAGATATCCTACACTGCACCCTATTTCGTCTAATGTTTAAGGAATTTTCCTAGATTTGTAAAGTATCTGTTTGAACACATGCACCTGTCTGGTCATGGAAGTACATCACTTACTGTATACCATGTTCATATTGGAGCAGTTTAATCAATGTATACTGCATTTATTTAACTGTGCACTTTTGAACATCTGTTCCCTATGCTAGTATTGTACAATACGATGACATGATAGCTTGTCATTCAACACCCATACACAATAATGAAAATGTGCATCAAAGGCAGCTGACTGCCTAATTCATTCATTTACATGTGAATGTGCAAAATTTACATGGTATTCAGTATTTATTCTCATAACATTTGATAAAAAACATTTTGCATATATTCTCATGCCATTTATCATGATTTCACTATCAGTGTAAATGGCACATATTACGTGGTCAGGGCAGCTGGGCCGCAGACATGCACTGAGATGTGTTTATACTGTGGATAAATATTAAGAGCAGCCTCATTTAGTTTAGTCTTGGAAGAAATCAAGTCGGAAGTAGCTCAAAGTCTTGCATACCAAGTGGCATAGTCTTAGCCAGCTGGGCAATTGGTTGTCACTTGCAGACCCAGACCCTCAAAAATCACTTCTTAGGACACCCACTTTTTTGCGAGTAATTTCTTAATTTATTTTACCAATTTCAAGTATTTAATTAAATTTTCCTCATAAATATAATTCCATTGGCAATGTATATGGATATTATGCCTTAGTTCAATAAGTAAATGCATGTTTAAGGTTGGAATCTGAGTTTATTGTGGTCTCATAAGAAAATGGGATGCCCAAAAAATTTACATAAATTGCCAATTTTGAGTACCCAGTTTATCTATCCTTGCTGAGAGCCTGGTGAGAGGCTACCCCCAATGTTGGCAGGTCCAGCCCATTACATGTGTCCTAGTGCTGAACTCATGACATACTATTTGTAACACTGTGATTCAACATGCCATGGGAAATAAAAACCCTGTTGCACATGTGTGAAATTAAAAAAAAGTCCAGCCCATTACACATTGACTTCTTACCCTGTCTCTCTATCAGTGAACATTTTCTGGTGTAGGATTTCAGAAATACGCTGATAATTTTGTTGGTGTTTTCCCACTATCCTCCCATTTAATTCACCATTAACTACTGGCTAATTATTTAGTCCTTCATGATTTAACCCATTAATGCTTGAGAGTTACTCTTCAAATTGACATCTGGATCTTTGAAACCTTTGATGTGAATAACTTGAAAATTGAGATTGATATTACAAAATATTTGACGGAGAGTTGTTGGTAATGTTAGTGTTTAACATTTCTCCTTTAGATATTTTCCCAACTTTGCTTTTGCCTACAAGATTTCATAAACATTGTCAGGCTGCTAATGGCCACCATAGTCTTAGGCAGCAGGGTGTCTGGGTGTCTTTTTGGACACCCAAACCCTTAAAAAGCACCCCTCAGGACACCCAAAATATTTTGTGAAGAATTTAAAAAAATGTCAATCCCAAGCATATAATTGAATTTTTTCTTCCCCATATAATTTCTGTGACATTGTATAAGGATAGCATACCTTATTTTGATAAGTTTATAAATGTTTATGGTTGAAATATGATATTATATGAGTTACTTGTGGTTCCCTTAAAAAGAAATTGGACACCACAAAAATTTTACAAATTGCCAATTTTAGGCACCCAGTTTCCAAATCCTGGTTAAGACCCTGTTGGCCACTTAAGCATTACTAGGTCAATAACTTTGTTTTCTTTGTACCTCATAGCTGAAACCAATCACTACAAAGGGCTTACAGTTGAGGTCCATTTCCATCATCCAGATCACATACATCAGTGTCTTGACCGCTCGGACCTCCCAGATTAGTTCACATAATTGGCTACATGCCTTTGGCTGAGTGCCCACACCAGCCGTCTTCAGACCATAGGGGGCATCTTTTCAAACCCCTGCTAATATAGCTCACAGATTAGCATTAAAGTAAAGTAATCTATATTTTAAGTCGGTAAATTTTCACAATGGTAAACACGAACTGCCAGTCAGGGTCTTAGCCAGGATTTAGAAAGTGAGTGCCCAAAATTGGCAATTGTAAAATATTTGGGCGTCCAAATTTTTAAGGGGGTCCACAATACACTCAGATTTCAACCATAAACATATATAATTTTATCAAAATAAGGCATGATATCCTTATACAATGTCATGGGAATTATATGAAGATGAGAAAATTCATTTATATGCTTGAGATTAACATTTTAAGAAATTTCCCACAAAAAAATGTGGGTGTCCTGAGTGGTGCTTTTTCAGGGTTTGGGTGTCCAAAAAGACACCCAGACGCCCTGCTGGCTAAGACCATGCTGCCAGGGCTCTTGGCCGGCTTGACCTACTGCTAAAAGTACCATCCAAAGCATTGGAAAGCAGTAAGGAAATTGAAATTTCCTTTTGCCGTACCTCCACAGCGTACCAAACCCGGATCATCCGCGCTGCAGCCAATTCCCAAAGTTTGTAAACCACTAGACAATTCGCCACTTCCAATGTAACCCCTATAAAGGGTTTTGCAGCTCTGTTTAAAATTGGTAGAAATAGTTACAATAACACACATTCATTGTAAATTCCTACCTATAGAAAGTGCTATTTTTCTTTGCACTCTTCATTGCAATATTGAATGTTTATGATAAGCTCTCGAGAATTTCATACCTGAGTTTAGTTATCCATAGTAAGGGTATAATCAGGCTCTTCGCCATGATTGCGACAGTGCTCGTTTGAAATAGCCTATCGAAATTTAGCCACTTACCTTAGCCAGATCCATATCCAGCTTAAGTCTATTGTCTAGTGGCATCAACAATGATCAGTTTATATACAATGACCTGTTATGAGAATAGTGGTTATTTCCCCAAATGTTATGATAAAGTATCCTACTTTGAAAAAAGTAAAAAGATAATTTAGATAAAATTTTGGTCGATAATGCATTTCTGGAGGCTTCCGGTCTATCAAACGGGCGGGTCTGCTGCTGGCTAAATCTGTGCCTGTTATAACAACCTCAGGCCAGGTTAGAAATTGGCTCTATTTTGGTTGTGCATACCATGTTATTCTGCCTTGCCCTGATCTGGGGGTGGGGGGGATCTGGGTTTTGTTATTTGCATCTCAGATGTTTATTATTCTGCTGGAGTGCTTGAGATGAAATAAATCATGTAGGATAAATGATGCCTTTAGTTGGTAATTGTACAATTTTAAAGCTTGTTTTGTTTCAAGGGATATCAAAGAATATTCAGATGATAATCATACACATGTCTTCCTTATTGAGAAGGGATGTAAAACCAATGTCATTTAATTTATTGTGATTTGAAAATAATTACTTATTTGCTTATGATTGACATTTTAGCCATTTTTGGGGGTTTGCATATTCAAATGATGCCAAGACACCCTGCTGGCTAAGACCCTAAATCACAGGCAACAATTTTGATCCTCACTGCTTAATAAGAATAAAGAGTATATTTTGAGCTTCAGTTAATCAACTAAGAGGATAGGGCTGGAGACATGGACTATTGTTTCCTTATGTCAGGCTGGTCAAAGTAAATAATGTTAGTACCCAAATATTGATGTTGCTTTTGATGTTGACATTGCGCTTATTGTTGTTATTGTTGTTATTTTTATTTATCATTTTATGTTGCTTTAGTTGTTGTGTTATCTGTTGCCGCCATGGTTGTGGTTGTTGTATTTGATGTTGTTAATGTTGTTGTTGCTGCTATGGTTGTATACATGAAATATATATACATACAATATATATATATATATATATATATATATATATATATATATATATATATATATATATATATATATATATATATATATATATATATATACATATATATATATATATATATATATATATATATATATATATATATATATATATATATATAAAATATATATATATATATATATATATATATATATATATATATATTTATATATATATATATATATATATATATATATATATATATATATATATATATATATATATATATATATGTATATATATACACAGAAAAATGACTGCTTTAAGCAGCAATCACAAACTTTTGGCCAATCTGATTAAGTTTCTCAGCTTCTTTAAATCCTTATACCAGCTACATGTATTAGCCTATTGTGTCAATGAATAATTTGCACCTCAGCCATGTCTTAGATGAGGGTTTTGTGTGAAAAGTAAGGCAAAAAAAAGTCATAATTGAAAATATGTTATATAGAAAGCTTGGTCTGTGTGAAAACAAGAGTTTTTCAGGAAACTGCCTGCCCAAAAGAAAGGTTAGACTGAGTCCCTGCCATGACCCCCTCTTTATCTGCAACTGCTATCTAGAGCTGATTGTTGTGACGAATGATGTTGTTGTTGTTGTTTACAGCTGTCCCATGCGGTGCTGTCGCAGTGGCCGCTGACGTGTATCAGGTTTTACGAGAGCACGGGGAGGGGTCAGTTCAGCTTCGATGCCGGGCGACGCTCCCCCATGGGCGAAGGACAGTACGTGTTCCACACGCGGCGAGGACAGGATAACGAAATCTACGATCTCCTAGACCGCTTCATCATGGAAACAGCAGGCTTAGCTAGGGTAAGTAAAGAGTTTAATTTTGACTTTATCTCTATCCCAATCCTGGATCATTTGCCCAACATTGATTTTTATTGCCCCAGGTTAGATGGTGACAGTCTACTTTCATAACTGCTATACTTGTTTGTATCATATCAGATTTATGGAATGTCACTTCTAGATTTGATTTTGTTCAGGTATGATGAATATTTGGGGTTCGCTGTCAATAATTCCTCAATGTTTGACTCTATTGATGAAAATACTGAAAGCTCTCAGTATTTCCCTAAGCACAGTCATGCTACTGGCCCGCTTGGCTTAAATTTTGACTGTACTTGAGCGTGTGCACATTTAACCTGGCCAAAGGCTGCGCACAAACTGAGTCTGGTCATGTTTGGGTCATCAAAATTTGCAACTGCAAGCACTCAAGTTTGAAAATTATTTAAAAGATTCCTATTGCTACTACTTTGGTTATAATATCTTTCTGATAAAAAACATCTTTTGGAAATATTTGAAGGAAAAACGTGTCCCAACAACTCTCCTTTTAACCCTTCCAATATTGAGGCTACTATCGCCCGAAGGACAAGGACGCAATGTTTTCTGAAAATCATCCAAACCCTGTCATGTTGGTATTCATTGGTTTGCTTTCGCTTAGTACTCTCAGATGGGTACCCATGTGCCAGGATTTCAGTCATTTTCCCAGTTTTTTGCCTCATTTTGTATGGTCCAAATTAGCCACCAGCAGCATAAGGGTTAAACGTTTTCAAAGGCAAGCATTGCTTTATGTGTCTAGGCTATGTACCTCCTGTATTTGCTAGAGGGTATAGCAACAGAGTTCCTTGCTCATAACTTTTTAACCAGTTGATGACAGGATCGTTAAAATATCCTGACAAAGAATTCAGGAAATATCTTTTAGACCAGAGCATTTATTTTAAAATATTTGAAGAAGAATTGTTGATCCGAACCCAACACACAACTCTCTTTCAAATATTTTGTAAATCTAAGCTTAACCATTACAATGCTCAGGCTACTTTCGTCAAAATCACAAGGAAGCAAAGATTTCTGAAAACCATCAAAACCCTGTCATGTTGGTATTCATTGAATAGCTCTCTCTCAGTACTCTCAGATGAGTACCCATTTGCCAGGGTTTCGGTCATAATTCAGCTTTTTTGCATTTTTTGTATATATAAGCAAAATTTGCCATCAGCAGCAAAAGGGTTAATTCCAAAGTTATTGTCATAGGTGCCATAGGTCATGAGGACATCAAGGAAGTGTCTGGGGGGCATGAATTAATGCGAAATTGTCGTCTGCATCTATAACACCTTTGACAATATTTTGAAAATTAAGTTTGATTTTACAAAATATTTGAAGGGGTATTGTTGGTGTTAATCTGATTAACATTTCCCCTTCAAATATTTTTCCAACCAAGCTTCCATCTGAAAGATTTCACCATAGTTGTCAGGCCGTTTTTTGGCCTCTGTGAGTACTAATAGCTTAACATAGTAGTCCCAATCATGGTGTTTGTTATTGTTGGTTAAGTAAAAGGAATATGATAAGTCTGCCGAGGAACTTGAGGGTAATTCTCCATTTCTTCACTTCCTCTATTTTTTATGGAACCTGAGCATAAATTGTAAAATATTTGAAAGAGAAATATTGATCCGAAACTGATAGTAAACTCTATTTCAAACATTTTGTAAATCCAAGCTTAATTCTTAACCCATTAACACTCAGAGAGGCCAAAACAGACCTGACGATTTGGGAAATATTATACTTCAAAAGGCATACAATGGAAAAAAATTGATGGAGAAATGTTTCTCTTATGCTAGACAACAACTTCCCTTCAAATATTTTGTGAAATTTCAATTAATTCCCAAGTTATTTTCAAAAGTATCAGGATAGCAGACAGTACTTTCTGGAGTAGCTCTGAGTGTGAATGGGTTAAGTTATCATCATAAGTACCACATGCCGAAGGAGATGTCTGGGCATGAATTGGTTAACACCATGATGTCTCGTGATCTGCTTGAACATTGACGTCTTGAATTATTGTATTTTTGAAAATAACTTTGAAATTACATTGAAATTAACAAAATATTTGAAGGGGAATTGTGGTTTGGGTTTTGATCAACACTTCTTCTTCAAATTCTTTCTGAGAAATCTTCTGGTTATAAAATCTCGCCAAAATTGTCAGGCTGTTTTTGGCCTGTATGAGTATTAATGGGTTAACGTATTCCCAATAACTGTTGCTGTTATTATTGGTGTTGAGTGGAATATGATAAGTATGTCAAGGAGCTTTAGGGGAATTCTCCCTTTCTCCACTTCCTCTGTTTCCACCGGAGGAGACCGAGCTGCGACAAAGCCCTGCACCCTCCACTCTCTCGACTCCCGTACTCTGTCATGCTTGTCGTGTTCGCATGACCGAATAAATCAACAATAGCATGAAACCTGCACAGCGCGCACAATAGCCCTTTTGTTATACGGTGCAATAAAGGTCCTAGGTGGGCCGTGTGATTCCTTATGGGGCTTTCTAATCTCATTCACAACACAATAGCTGGGAAAGGTAGAATGGGCTACTTAGCAAATGTTTATTAAAGGCAGTGTAACATAGTTAAACACAACGGAGACTGGGGTCAAGTGATTATGTTTGTCTTTCAGTCTTGTTTTGATAGGGCGTTGATTGTCTTGCGTGTGTACCGAACGCTGAAGGTTGTTACTATATAGCGAGTCTTATGTACAGGTGAACTTGGATATGACGGACCACTGTATGACGGATTTTTGCATATGACGGACGATATGCTTGGTCCCAGTCCGATGCATATCAAGTATTCGTCATATGTATACGGCAGATTTTGCATATGACGGACCAATCTTCCTGGTCCCATTGAGTCTGTCATATCCATGTTCACCTGTATACGCTGTAATTTGAATGCTTGTAACTTTTCAGGGTTGCACATAAAATTGTGCATATTTTGGAAAAAAAATAATTACTGTACGTATATCTGCACTCAACCAACAAGTCTTTTTCAAATGTTTTGGTATTTCATTCTTTTTTCCTGGGTTATCTTTAAAAGTATCAGAGAGTCCACAAAACATTTTCTAAAAGAACTCTAAGCATGAATAGGTTGTGTTATAAATGTCTGTCCTCCCTGTGTCCTGTGCGATATTTTTTCACCAGAGTATTTCATATTTCATAACATTTGCAGGAGAAATAATGATCAGAACCTCTAACCAGGAGCTCTCCTTTAAAATCTTCAAATTATTTTTTCCTAAGTTATTTTTCAAAGGTTTGATAGATCCAAAGCACACTTGTCAAGGAGATCTCAAGATATACATTGGTTAACCCATTCATGTTTAAAGCTTTCCTTGAAAAAAGTGTTGTCTGGACCTATGAATATAACTTTAAAGTTAAGCAGCAATTCTCAGAATATTTGAAAGATAGTTTCTAAAAATGCTCTGGTTTTACAAAATATGACCAAAATAGTCAGGGTGGTTTTGGGCTCGGAGAGTTTTTCTCGGAAATACTCATCATGTTTATGCTTTTGAAAATAACTTCCAAATAAATCAAAAGTTCACAAAAGAATTGAAGTAGAATTCTTATTTAAATGCTTAAATGGGTTAACCCTTCCAATGCGAGGCTACTTTCGCCTGAAGCACAAGGACACAGTGATTTTTAGACCCTGGCATGTTTGGTATTCATTAGATAGCTCCAGCTGAGTACTCTCAAATGAGTACCCATGTGCCAGGGTTTCAGTCATTTTTTTAAAGCTTTTTTGCATCATCCTGTATTGACAAAATCAGCCACCAGCAGGATAAGGGTTAAGTTTGACCCTGAATTCCAGCATATCTCTTGTTGGTTTTGCTGTCAAGGTTCTCAGTGAGGGCACGAAGTAGGAGGACTGAGTCGGAAAAGGTTGCCAGGTCTGTGGCCAGCCAAGCGTGTGTGTTATTGTCTCGACACCGATCTGTTGCCATAGGCTCTTTAACGCTGAGCTGAACTTCACAAGAACGCGGAGCCGACAGCCATTAAATAATCACTGTTAACGCACTCATACCCAAAAGCCCTTCACGCGGATAGTGTGATCTCTAGTGTCAGGAAGAAATGGGATGTGATGGGTAGGGCACTTAGAATGTTACTCAGGGTCAATCAATGAAAGGGGAAGAATCTTTTTTAGGGTCAGCGAATTAAAGGAAAAGAAATTTGTATTAGGGTCAATAAATGAAAGGAGAAAAGAATTGTATATCTATGCCACGGAGAGGAAAGGGGATGAGAAGTGATTAACCTATTAACCCTTGTCACGCTACGGCCGGAATATTCCGGTCTCAGTCCCCACGGGCCCAGGAACTGAGACCGGAATATTCCGGGCAAATGAACACTCAATTGTACGCCACATTTCATACATCAAGTGTGGCGTACAATCAAGAAGACAGCTAGAAGTTATTCAGCTGTTATGGCGAAATAACTTGAGAATAGGTGAAATAAATATCTCACCTATTCTCACATGTCTTTCCTTGTCAAATTGACAAAGAAAAACATTAGTATTATTCATTTAAGATCGATAGAAATGAAAAAAAACGATGTTTTTGCTTGTCAAGACCGGCACAGCGCCGGCCGGTCGGCAGATTTACGACCACTTCCGGTTTTTCCAACGATCGCGATTGCTTCATCCCTGACATCCTAAATTCAATAAAGTTAATATTTGCATGAAATAGATGTCAGGGAATCAGAATATGATGTTTGTTTTTCGAAATAAATTTGTTTTGTAACTCTATTGATCGTTTTAAAACAAGTGTATTTTCAGATTTTCGCTGCACTTTACATAATCGTAATAAATACTTTCCATGTTTGTTTCTGAATAAATTTTACATATTCCGAAAGCCAAGAAGCATATCTATTTGAATATATAACTTTCTGAATTGTTTATTGGGCGGTTGACAAAATAGAGACTTGAATGCAAGTAGGTGCATTGCTTACGGCAAACGGATTTAGAAATCGAATTTGGCTTATTTGCCGTAAACAAGTCCTGACAACGTGTTAACCATCATGTTTGAAGCCTTCGAAAAAGGCTATAACTGATGGTTCAACACAAAATAAAGACAACATAAGGAGGATAAGAAGGTAGGGAATCGCCATATGTATTTATTTGTATTTCTATTGCAGGTTTTAACTATTATGGGAACTTTATACCAGTGTTGTTGCGCCAGAAAGTTAGCGAACTTCAGATCACAAAATGGCGGCCTCAAATCAACAATTTCGTTTTGAGTTCAAGTGTTGATTTGGGGTGCAAAACTTGAGAATTTTCAAATAAAAATCACATGAGTCGATTGATGACGTTTGAATTGTGTTATATATTAATGTTTTACATTTCAGATTTTCTTTTTTCCATTGGTTTATAGCGCTATCGAATTGAGGTAATTGAAATTTTAGAATTCATTTTGATGCGCTCTCAGAATTCGTTTCTGACAAAATTTACTTGCTTTCCATTTACTTCAGGATGGTTCATAACAAAATAAAACATATAAACAAATAATAGTCATCAGCCTATTTATTAGTTTTTGACAAGGATTCTGGATATATGGTTTTCATGAGAAGATACTCATGTAAAACTTAAGAAATCTCAGGCTAAAGTGGGGCTAATGAATTATAAATACTTGCTTTTCAGTAATCATTTTTCAAAATCTGCATGCATTCTACTATTCCTTAGTTTTATACTGATCTCTCCTAATATTATCTACTAGTTCTTATTAAAAAAACATACTAATAAAAAGAACAAGAACAGTAGTTTCAGGTAGTATTTTTTTATTTCAGATTCTTTGAATATTTTGCATTTTATGGCTGTAGAAACTTACACCCTGCCGGCAGTGCAACTGCCCCCACTGACAGCGCAACAGCAATGCTACATAATTTGTTGCAAAAATACAATACAGTTCTGGGGCCCTAGCCCCCGCCAGACAATGTAGCGTGACAAGGGTTAATGATTAAGAGTTCCTCTAGAAGTTTTCATCTGCAACTAAAATACTTATGAAAATAACTACTAAATTGAATAAAAAAGAATTTTACAAAATATTTGAAGGAGAGTTTTTGGTAGTGTTCTAATTTACATTTCTCCTTAAGGCCACTCCAATTTAATAACTTGTCTTATGGGCTCCGGAGGCAGGAAATGAGCCATTTTGGAATTTTAAAAAAAGTTGAAAAATGTGGGTTTTTTATTTAAAATTTTTTTTTTTAGAGTCTGCTGATTAGGACTGGTAGCGACATGTTTCTAACAGCCTATTAATCAAATCAATCAATCCATTAATCCCTGTAACCTGAAGGGTGGGAGATATACATCCTTTAAATATGGTGCTCTACTACAGCATTGATAAATTCCTGTAATTGATTGAATAACCCTTACAATGAATATTCTTAAAACTTGCACTTTTTTTTTTTTTTGAGTCTGACAGAAAATTTCTAAACGACTTTCGTCCATAAGACACCAATGTCAACCTTTTTTTTTTTAGTCTGACCGAATTTTTTTCCAAAGCTCGTAAGACAAGTAATTAAATTGGAGTGGCCTAAGATGATTTTCTAATCTTGATTTTACTTGAAAGATTTCATCAAAATTGTCAGACTGTTTTTGACTGCTGCGAGCATTAATGGGTTAAAGTATTGTTATTTCAACTTACATCTTATCATATAGAGGAACTGTTTATGCTATGATATTGAGATTTTCAGGAAGGGGTGGGGAACAGTGTAGGGGGGGGGGGGGGGAGGGGGGGTTATGGATATCATTATTATCATACAGAAAGTTTTGATAGTAACAAGGAAAAGAAAAGTTGTTTTCGTATCTGATGGGCTACTTGGGAGTGTTGACAAATTGACAAGTCGACCATGTGATTTGACACCAGGAAGGGATATTTCTGGAAAGGAGGACAGGAAAGAATTATCAATCTAACCCTTTTATGACTGAAAACCTCCTTGACAAGCTTTGTCTGGACTCAATACTTTTTATTTAAAAATTAACTTTGGAGTTGAGCATTGTTTTGTAAAATATTTGAAGGAGAGTCGTGGTTTGGGCACATTTACCAACAAGTGTCCTTCAAATATTTCGTAAAATAATATTTCTAAAGTTATTGTCAAGATTAGTATAGATTCAGATGACAATATACTGGGGAACTCATAAGAGGGCGGAAGTGGCGTAGTGTCGTCCTAAATTAACCCTTCCATACCTAAAGCACCTTCATGGCGGTATTTTTCTGACCAAACTATCTTTTGGAAAATATTTGAAAGGAAAATGGAGTTATTCTTCATCACCCAAAAATAAGTCCCTTTTAATATTTTGCCGGTCTTGCTTTATTTTTATGTTTAATAAGAGGTATTACTTAATCCAGATTGCATTTTACATGAGGAGTATGGATTAAACTATTAATGCTTGTAGAGCCTAATAAGTTCTTGACAATATGGTAATATCTTTATTGACAGCTCTATTGGGGTAACATAAATAAGGAAATGTTGACCCCGAAACCAACACAAAACTCTCCTTCAAATATTTATTGAATTTATCATCAGTTCAGGAGTGATTAACCCTCATGCTGCTGGTGGCTTTTTTGACCATTACTAAATATTGTTTAAAAACCTGAAAAATGACTGAAACACTGACACACGGGTACTCTGAGAGTTTTGGGCGAAAGCTATCCAATGAATACCAGCATGACAGAGTTTAGATGGGTCTTTTAAAAATCTTTAGGTCCTCAGCATAGTATAAGTAGCCTCAGCATTGGAAGGGTTAAGTCAGTTTTATGACACCTCGGAGGTATTTATACCTCAGGGCGCTCTCTCTTTGTTCATACCGATGATTCAGGACTAAAAAGTGTACTACTAGCCATAAGGAAGTCGTGTTTTCTGTCACTCCTATTGTTTTTTCCTTTGACTCTTTCCTCTGGCACGTAGTAGCTGAGTATCTCAGTACGCTCAACCTAATTAACTCATTAGCACTCAGAGCGGCCAAAACAGGCCTGACGATTTTGGAAATATTCAACTTACAAAAGCATATTTTGAAAAAACATTTGAAGGAGAAATGTTGATTAGAAGCTAAACAACAACTCTCCTTCAAATATTTTGTGAATATTCACTTTATTTCCAAGTTATTTTCAAAAGTATGAGAGTAGCAGACGATAGTATCTAGAGCACCTCTGAGTGTGAATGGGTTAACCCTTGTGCTGCTGGTGGCTAATTTTGCCAATACAGCAAAAAAGCTGAAAATGACTGAAACCCTGGCATGAACAAAGAAAGAGCGTCCTAAGGCATGGTCTTAGCCAGCAGGGCATCTGGGTGTATTTTTGGACACCCAAACCCTTAAAAAGCACCCCTCAGGACACCCAAATTCTTTTGTAAGGAATTTCTTAAAATGGTAATCTCAAGCATAAAATTGAATTTTTTCATCTCCATATAATTCCCATGACATTATATAAGGACACTATGCTTTATTTTAATAAATTTATACATGTTCATGGTTGAAATCTGAGTATATTGTGGTCTCCCTTAAAAATTTGGATGCCCAAAGATTTTACAATCGGCAATTTTGGGCACGCAGTTTATAAATCCTGGCTAAGACCCTGGTGTCCTGAGGTGTAGATACCTCTGGGTTGCCATAAAACTGACTTAACCTATTCATGCCTGCAGATCATTTACAAGTGCCTTGTGGACTTTCCCAATAACTCCTGAACTAATAATGGATTCAATAAATATTTGAAGGAGTACTCATTTGAGAGTACTCAGAGAGAGAGCTATCTAATGAATACCAACTTGACAGGGTTTAGATGGTTTTCAAAATTCTTTGCACCCTTGTGCTTTGAATGAAAGTAGCCTTAGCATTGAAGGGGTTAAGCCATCCATGTTTACAGAAACTGAGGAAAGTTTGACTGGATAATTATATGCTTTTTTGATAACTAAGTTTGAAAAATAACCGCAAAAAAGCTTAGTTTTACAAAATACTTCAAGGAGAGTTACTGGTTGAGTTTTTATCTACACTTAGTCCTGTTAGCTAGGTTTTATGAATGATTCTTTCCTAAGTATATTATGCTTAACCCTTCCAATGCTGATGTTACTACTTTTGTCCAAAGCACAATGTAAAGATTTTTGAAAACCATCTAAACCCTGTCATGTTGGTATTCATTGGATAGCTTTCATTGAGTACTCTCGGATGAGTACCCATATGCCAAGGTTTCAGTCATTTTTCAGGTTTTTTGCATAATTTTGTAAGGCCAAATTAGCCAACAGCGGCATGGGGGTTAAACCAGAAAGGTAACAATAAATTATCCAGCCATATTGGGCTGAGTCAGGCATGAATGGGCTAAATCCAAGGAAAGGAATGGTGTAGTTATTGTAAGAAAAATTGTAGTCATTGTAAGGGCTTGAAATTCATTAAAAATTAATACTGTGGGGACAATGTAGCTCAGTTGGTTAGGTGTCTGACTAGTAATCAGTGGGTCGCTGGTTCAATTCCCGGCGGGGGCACTTTGGTCTGTCCTTGGGCAAGACAGTTTATTCCACTTTGCTTCAGTCTACCTAGCTGCAAAATGGGTACCTAGCATGTATATATCAGGTACTCAATATGTTCATAAGTTATATCAATTCTGTATACCACATTGTTTATGTTTTGCTCTTCTCATAATTCATATTTGCTTAGTTGTGCACTGTTGTTATCTAATAATTATACTATTTTTTTGCGGGTACACACACCCCCTTTTGATATCTATGTGCTCACTTGATAGAGTACAAAGTTGCTTAGCCTAAGACCTGCAACTGAAAATTTCAGCTTCTTTGAGTTGCCTAGCCTAAGCCTGCAACTGTTTAGTAGTGTGTCTCGTATTATCACATGAATTAACCTTTCATAGGATGCTGATCCTGTAAAAATAATTATACAGCACCTAGGTCCTGACTTATGTCCAATTTATGTTATTACTAGCTACACATATTATTTAATGTATGATTTGTATATTTGTCTCCATGCGAGATCAGTCAATAAAATACAAATACAATACAATAAGGCAGTGCTTATAGAGCTTGTGTGCTATATGCTGCCAGTTGCTCTGGAATAACCCTCAGGGGATTGAAATGGTTTCTGTGTGTACAGGCCTGCTAGGGGAGGAAGGTTGTGTGAGCGCTTCGGTGGATACAAGACTATAAACCGAATAGCTTTACCTTTATAAAAAATGATTTTGTGCTGTTCTGGCCACAACTAAGTCTATTGTAAAGTGTTCAACCCTTTTTCTGTGCAATATTCTTTAGGCCCTGCTTATGGCTATTTGTTATTCTCATTATTTTGCTTCAAACCTCCCTTAATTTCTAATAGAACATCTTTCTGTTTCTAATTACACTAGAGGTTAATGTCTTATATTTGTACCCAGCCCACCCAAAACACTTGAAGGAAGAATGTTAATCAGAACACTATCAAAAACTCCTTCAAACATTTTGTAAGATAATTCGGAGTTCCCAAGTTATAGTCAAATCATCTAAGTCATAGACCAAGATGACAACTTCAAGACAAACTCTTATCGGTAATAAAAAGCATTTGCGAAACTATTATACTCAGAGATGACATATGGCTTCAGGATGAAATTAATATGTTGAGTAGTATGATGGCTGTTGTTTTTTGGGTAATTCTTATATACTGTCGTGGTCAGTCATATAGTAACTATTCTATTTTATATGATTTGATACTGCTTGTATTGGAATGTGTTACTATAACAAACAACTCTGCACCAAACCATCAAATTGTAAGATGTTTGAAAGATTATCATAGAGTACGTTGCCATCTATATGCTCAAGGCATGAATGAGTCCACCCATTCAATCTTGAAGTGGCCAATAAGTATTTGCTTACTGAGGTGGTGTATGATTTAAGAATATGTCTTATGGAAAATACAAACATTTTTTCTTTCCTATAACTCTGATAACTCTAATTTTCCCTACTGTGTGATAATTAGTCTTGTTGTTTCTGAATATATGCAGTATGTCCATGTTAAAGAGAAATGTTGATTGTTTTTGCAAGGGAATATTGAAAATCCATTTCTTCCCTTCCCATGGACTGTTTGTGTTTTAGGCCTAAAAAAAGTTGTTTGTTTCCTGTAACCCTACCCTAACAAGTTTTTATTCAAATAAATCCCTACCCTAAAGTTTTTATTTCCCCTTCCAACTCCCAATCAACATAAGACATGCATAAAACACACATTTTTGACAAAAAAATAATGCAAAAAAAAATCTTTTTACCAACCTACCTACCCTATTTTTTTCTGGCCGTTACAGAAAACAAACAATTTATTTTTTTAGGCCTTACCAAATAAATGATTCATTGTTTTTACTGGAGAATTCAAAGTCTTTGAATTAATGCCTGATTTAGTGTTTTTTTCAGGTACATGGTGATTGCTTTTGCAAGAAAAAATTGAATAACGTTTCCATCGTTACTGAAATGATCGTCTCTGATTTTTTGTTGTTGTTGTTTTTTCAGAACGCTGGTGGACCCCAGAGCGAGGCTTTCGAGGAACACATTAATCGCGAATACGAGCAGCTGCTCTCTCTCACCTCCGTCGGCTTCGACTCAAACTACAGCGCTCAAATCAAGAGAATCTCACGAGACAACTATGATCATCTCTGGCAAAATATAGGTAAATTGAAATTCCTTCTCCTGCCACAAAATAGGGTAATTTATTTGGGATTGATTTTTATTTGATTTAAATCACACTGATTTAAGTACACATTGCTCTACCTTTCAAAAAGGCCTTCTAACCATGGGTCTGTCATGGGTCTACCACTGGCAAAACTGGGTTGATGTTCTGTTTACACGCTTTGACCATGGGTCAATGGTAGACTTGTGGCATTTGGTATAAAATGATATTAATTGTTTTATTGATTGATAATGTTAGTAGTTTCATACAGATCAGATGAAGAATTATGACAATTAATTTTAGAGTTGATACTTTGGCCTAACTGAAGTATCCCGGACCCATCCTTATTAGGAAGAAATTGAAGGAATATATTAACAAAAACTATTGATTCTGGCCCCGCAGGGTCCATACGATCGTACAGTTCTGGAATTTATTTTTCATCATTTTACTGTAAACAACTTTCTATTGATGTCTCTTTTATTTGTGATATCTCCTAATATTTATCTGATAGTAGCCACTAAATTATGCACATTCAGATTTCAGAGTCAAAAACTGGTGAACGCTCATAGCGCTATGATAACTGCATTTTTGGAAATTATGTGGAAGTTATAACTGTTTTAACTGTTGGAAGTAATGTGGTTATATTATGGTAGCTAGGTTGCAGTCCCCAAGTTATGTGGTTATTTTTTGGTAGCTAGGTTGCAGTCTCTAAGTTATGTGGTTCTTATATGGTACTTACTTGGTTATTCCTTGGTTATAGGTCAATCCTTAGACAAAATTGCACCACAGAACAACCCTGTGGTACCTTACCTTGGACAAAAAGAATAACTCAGCATCAGGGTCTTAGCCAGGATTTGGAAACTGGGTGCCTAAAATTGGCAATTGTAAAATCTTTGGGCGTCCAAAATTTAAAGGGGGACCACAATAAACTCATATTTCAACCATAAACATGTATAAATTTATAAAAGTAAGGCATGATATCCTTATACAATGTCATGGGAATTAAATGGAGATGAAAAAAAATCAATTATATGCTTGAGATTGACATTTTAAGAAATTCTTCACAAAATATTTTGGGTGTCCTGAGGGGTGCCTTTTAAGGGTTTGGGTGTCCAAAAAGACACCCAGACGCCCTGCTGGCTAAGACCATGCTCAGCATCACAACCTTGCTTCAAACACATTTGTGGTACTATCGTTATCTATTTCAGGTCCAGACAGGATTAGTTTTGGTTCCAGGCCGGACCTTGTATCTAATTCACCACAGTTCCGTCAGAGAGGATTCTCATATTCTGGGTAAGCAGTCCATAAAAACAAAATGTCATTTAATATAATCTTTAACCCTCATGCTGCTGTTGGCTAATTAGGCCAATACAAAATGATGCAAAAAACCTAAAAATGACTGAAACCCTGAAACAAGTGTACTCATCTGGTTTGGACGAAAGTAGCCTAAGCATTAGAAGTTTCTTTCCTGCAAATTTGACAATGCCAATGACTTTGAAAGTCAAGTTTATCTTGTCTTATCTACAATATATTTGTAGTATTAAAGTATGAATTCATAAAATATTGGCATAATATTCGTTAGGTTCTTATTATTATTTCATGTAATCATCTTGAAAAAGATGCTTTGCTCACTGCAATTATACAAACATCAGCAGTGTTACAGGTTAAGAATAGACTAGGCTTACGGTACGTGAAAAAAAATAAACATTCCCTTCTTATTTGACCAACCAGTGTGGTGTAGTACCAGCAATGACACATAGGTACCATGTGGACAGTGCACTTCCTATCTCTATTGATTAATACTCAAATTGAGCCCTCTATCCCCCTGGTGAGATAAATGTGAACTAATTTGGCTACCTTGACCACATTCACTGCTTGGTGGTGTCTCTGTACAAAACAACCTGAAGATAGTAAACATTGGACAGCCTAGAATCTGAGGTAGGTTCAGGATAACCTAATTCATTTTTGTACTAAACCCTTGTAAATACCTCTGCAAGATAAAATTTAAAAAAAAGTTAAAAATAGTAAATTGAAAATATTTGTTACCTGAGCAATTTTCACAATCTGCATTTTGTCAAGGGAAGTTTGGATCCTCTAAGTGTGGACACTATTGGACCATACATTTTTCAATGATAGCCCTGATGGCATTCCAATATCTAAATACCCCATTCCCCATTTCACAATATCATGGTGATCCTTATAATATTGGTAACACTTGTAGAAAATGATTAAAAACCTATGATTACATACTTTTGACAAGGATGGGACCTATTTCCCCTGTGCCTAGGACATACACTATTAATTCATTTATCTATCTTTTTATTTATTCATTTATTTATTAAATTCATTTATTTACTTATCTATTTATTTCTTTATTAGATATTTCTCTTTTTTTTCTTTCTATCTTTCTTTCTTTCTTTTTATTCATTCATTTAGTCATCCAATCATTAATGCATTAATATTTTATTAATTTTTGTTTCAGGTCTCTGGATACAGACGAGCCTCCTCCCTTACCTCCTAAAGTGAAGATTCCCACCTCCAGATCAGAACCATCGTCTTTCAACCACCAGTACATCAATGCCGAGATGGCGGCACGCCACCTGGCGGAGGGAATGTGCGAGAGTGGGGATCGGGGATCTGGCGACTCGGGCGAGTCCGAGTACCTCAGCATGGGTTCCCCAGCACTGTTTCTAGATGGGGCACCGGTTTTCAAGTACAACGAGCTTCAACCGCCGCCGAGTTTCTACGAGGTTATGAAGGCAGAGAAATCCAAGGAACGAAAACAACGCGCTGCCTCCAATGAGGAAGAATATATGTACGCCTACGCGGAAACTGGGCGGTGCCTGATTGGTGCAAATTATCGCCAGGAGAACAAATCGCGAGCGCAGAAGTCGTGCAGTGCTAATATTCCCCCAGGTGATCTGGGGGAGTTTGAACTACGGTCGCCAGGTGAGAGCGACCTCGAGGCCACGCCCAATACTCGGCGACGGAGACGCAGACTCCGATCAAAGAGCTGCGATGACCTAAGCGTCTACATGCGATCGTCTCTCTATCTTGATGATAACGATACAAACGGAAACACCAAAGCGCGGAGGAAGTCGGAGAGAGACGAAGAGGAGAATTCTATGCCGCAGCCATTTACAGGCCTGTATGAATACACAGACCGTAGGCACAGCCAAGATCCCATTGTAAAATACTCAGTGAAGCCAAAAATGGGCTTTCCTAGCACTAGTGACTTTGAGGTGTCGCGAACCCTCGCCGATGCTTCCTCAGGGAGTGCCAGGGACTTAAAGAAATTGTTCTCAAAACGGAAAAAGGAACTGCGGAAGGCAATCTCGAATCCAAATTTACTTGATGACGATAAAGCATCAATGAGCTCAGGGAGATCCTCCACGGAAAGCTCGCCAAGCTTGTATCGTAAAAACCGTCCATCACCCATTACGTATCTGACAAATTCCTTAAGGCGAAGGCGAAAAAAGAACAAAAAGGAGGGCGAGGATAATTTATCCATGATGAGTGAAGACGGTGGCGGTGGGCGTGGAGGGGAATTGCCACCAGGGGGCGCCGTGAACATAAAGGGGGTGCACATAACTCAAGGGAAAGCCAAGCTCTACTCTAGGAGCAAGAACACGGACAGTCCCGTAACCTCACGCCGCACCTCCTCTTCCTCCTATCAGGGCAGTACCCAGCATGCACCTGAGTCAGAGTACGCCCACGACGCGGCCGCCGCCATGGATAGGCGCTCGTCGCAACGAAAGAGCGGCAAGGAGAATCGCACAGCATCGAAAAGTGGGACGGTCTCGCATAAAGGGAAGCCCCCTCTCTCCTCCACTGTCTCAGCGGGGGCAGCAGCAGACAATGCCAAGGGCTACACCCCTTATTTATTACAGGAGCTCCAGAGACAAACCGGGTACGTTAACGATAAGGCAGAGGGCGCCACTGGTAATTACGAGAGCGACGACGAGGTCTTGGAAGACGTCACCGGCTCCATGGAGGGCCTGGTGAAGAAGGAGAAATATAAGGAGAGATATGTCACAAAACCGCCCACAAAACAAAAACCGGTGTTACGAACAGTAAAGGGGACGTCTCGCCTTCAGCGCATGAACGGTGCATCATCATCGGTAGACTACCAGCAAGGTTCCTCAGCGGCCTACAACAGAGATGCCGCGGCTTTTGCTGCCAGACAAATGCCGATATTCTTCGTGCCCCGAGAATCGTCAATGTCATCTCAGGGCGAGAAGCTTATAGATTCCAATGCCAACAAAGCGCCTGAGCAGGTGGCTCCCTCTAGGCCTGCACCCAGGTACCTCCCCTTCGACGTCACCACAGGACAGTTCCTGGAAGATAACCTAGATCATGATCTCCCCAGAAGCCCCTCCTATGTCTGAACATATCCCTAGGATGCTGGCTTCCTCTATGTTTACATCTAAATATCTTCCTCAGAAAGGCCCCTATGTCTGAATATATCCCTAGGATGCTGGCCTACTCTGTTTGCATCCAGATATCTATCTCAGAAAGCCTCCTATGTCTGAATATATCCCTAAGATGCTGGCCTCCTCTATGTTCTCATCTAGATATCTTCCTCAGAAAGCCTCCTATGTCTGATTGTATCCCTAAGATGCTGGCCTCCTTTATGTTCACATCCAGATATCTTCCTCAGAAAGCCTCCTATGTCTGATTGTATCCCTAAGATGCTGGCCTCCTCTATCTTCACATCCAGATATCTTCCTCAGAAAGCCTTCTATGTCTGGATATATCCCTAGGATGATGGCCTACTCCATATTCACATCTAGATATCTTCCTCAGAAAGCCTCCTATGTCTGAACATCCCTAGGATGCTGGCCCCCTATATGTTCGCATCCAGATATCTTCCTTAGAAAGCACTCTATTTCTAAACATATCCCTAGGATGCTGGCCTACTCTCTGTTCACACCCAGATATCTTCCTCATGAAGCCTCCTATATCTAAACATATCCCTAAGATTGTGACTCCCTCCATGTCTGTTACCAGATATTATCCCTAGAAGGCTCTCATGTAAATAGCTCCGCCGAGATATCCTATTACTGAAAGCCACCCAGGCCAATTAACCAAGTATTTATGGGTCACAGTCTTGATTCTTTGACACCACATCGAACTCCCAGTCTTCCAATTTGCTTAAGCATAATGTGTGAATAAAAGCTGTCATAGTGTACTTAATATTTTCCAAACAATTTAAGTTTGGCGTTGTTGAAATAAAATATATGCCTTAAAATGTACTTAATAATCAGTCAGGAAAATTTGAATATAAGATGGCATTTAAGTGTACTTATTGGTTCCTAATCATAATGATTCTGCCAATGTAAATATGGAATGTTATTTTGTTTTTTTACCAACAGTACTTGCATAGTTCCCTCTTTTGCATCTGGACTATACTATATAGAAGTATTATCATCTCATAAAACATATCATAGTTCATACATCTACAGAATGTGTGTTGGATTGTGTGTAGAATTCATACCAGCAAAGAAATGACATCATGCCAAAAATTGTAATTCATCCATTAATGAAATACTCGCAACCCTTGGTAAGCTGTTGGTATTAGTATCATATCTGAAAAAACATATCATTTCACCCACATAAATACCTGATGATGGAAACTGACAAACTGAAGATAACTGACTACGGATAGGCCATATCTTATGAATTTAAGTGGTGTTATTTCATAACTGTTGAGGGGGGAATTCTGGCCCTTTTGTATATAATACTTTCCATTGTTTCCATTCGCATATCTAAATAAGATAAGAAACCATTCTGCCCCCTTTGCTATATGAAAGTTTACTTCTTCCCAGGAAAATCCTAGATTGCTCAATATTCTTATTTGATCCAAACCATATGATATCAGTTACTTTCAATAATCATCAGCAGTACAATACATTTCATGTAATGCTTAACTGGCCATACAGAATTATCATAGGCATTATACCTGTAAAATATCATATTGAAATTTGGTGTCCGTTTATCCTTAGATTTTGGATAACCATCCCTGATATATTTCATGTTTGTTATGTATTTATGTATGATAGGAAGGAGCATTTGTATGACAGAATAACAATAATGATAAGATGCCTGGCTCTGAAGCGGGCAATCTTATGTTCCAATCTATGCTGGGTCTATATTAGCTGGTTTGCATGGTTGCTTTATAAATGTGTGGCTTTTTCAAGGGTATTCTTCAGTGCCTTTGCAACTTCAAAGACACCTTTGAGACTGATGGTAAGAAGTGGAATTTCTTCCTGATCCAAAGTTTCTTTCTTTTTATTTTATGGAATAAGCTTTGGAAAAAGAAAAAAATCCTACAAGAAAGCCCACACCTAATAGCTGCTAAGTTGTACAGTCTAGTGCCTTAGGAAGATATTGAATATATACGTTGTGAGTGAATGTAATTCCATTGTTGTATATACCTAGAAGATGTTTTGATTGTGATGTAATGTATAATGGTTTGTCGACATCAGGTATGTTGTACATATCAAGAGTTGAATTATGTACATGTATAGGCGAATGTTTATGGAGGCGATTGGTATTTTTTCTGCATTTTGAAATAAGAAACTGATTTCAATTTTTTTGAAATCAAAGAGGTTGAAGATAGAAATATGATTATCAGTTTTAACAATAAGTGGGAATATATATTAGTAGTACCATTTCATAGATGCTTGAAAATAATGATAATAATAATGAGAAATATCACTTTCCCCCAGTATTACAGATAAAATGGCTCAAAAATGTGATTTGAGATGGGTTTTGAATTTAATTTAAATTAGCCTGTCATTAAACCTTACAACCAATGAATAATGAAAATGTAGCAAAGTGCCTTAATTTTTGTGTAAAGTAATCTTGGTCTGTTCATTCACTTGTACTTTGGACTTGCAGGTGGTAGGACTCGGTTATGCATTGCAATACACCCTTCAATAATCATAAAATTATCTGCTACTTTCATCTGGTAATGGGCTTGGAATTACATACATTTGGAGTAGTCTAGTAGAAACTGGTGGATTGCTGGAAATATCATGATACTTTCTTTAACATGAATTTTTGGAATTCACATCAGGTGTAATTCTTTCGTTCCCCGCTTCAAATTTTGTCCCATGATATTGCTTAGCAGCCATATTGGCAGCCATGTTGAATTTCCATAGAGCGGCAAAATATGGAAAAATAGCGGTAGGGGTAACATTTCTTCTCATAACTTCAGCTTTATTGGTAGCATTTCAGCAAATGAGGTATTGCGATGTATAACATTTCATTCCTCAAACTATAAGTCCGATCACAACCTGATTGGTCAATTATGAAAGGTCAATTGAGGTCAAGAGATTCCCGTAGGTGACATGATGGGCAACATGAATTCAATGCTTCAGGAGTGCTTCTAGAAATTGTCGTCTGGATCTATAATAATACTGACAATAACTTTGGAATAGAAAATGATTTTGCAAATTATTTGAAGAAGAGTTGCTGGTAGTGTTCTAATCAACATTTCTCCGACAGATACTTTTCCAACTAAGCTTTTGCTTGAAAGATTCCATCAAAGTTGTCAGGCTGTTTTTGGCTGCTATGAGCATAAATGGGTTGATAATTTTATGCAATACTCAGTACTCGCACATTAATCATGCTGCACATATTGTGTGAGTATAAATGGCAAGGAAATATGAAGGATGTGCAGTGTGAAAACCAGTGTACATTTTAGAAAATAATTGACCTCTTTTCTCTACACATTATTTACCAAAATGAGTATTGTTTTTTTGGCTCGAACCTTGCCCCTTGTTGAAAAGTTATCATATGATTGACCCAGGGCCTTCTAGTTGATTTTTCAAGATTGAGGGTTAAAAATAAGAAATCTTTGAATAAAGGTGATCTTTTTTGTAGGAGAGAGCTAAATATTGAATAAGGGAACACTTGTCATTTTCAGCCTATGTCCTAGCTGTCACATTCAAGTTATAACGAAATATTTGCTTAAACTGGAATTATCAAATTTTTGACCAAATATTCTTTACGTTGTGTATTTGTTTGAGACTTTGTTTGTACAAATGTTACTTGTATGGGGAAGGCCACCATGATTGTAATTCTTGAAACCCTATTTTTGAATGGATGTTTGATATTTTTTTACATTACCCACCTACTGTGCCTCATGATATGTACATGCTTGCTATGAAGTGTTTTGTTATCCTTTATGCTGCTGGTGGCTAATTTGGTCATTACAAAATGATGCAAAATCTTGAAAAATGACCTAAACCCTGGCATATGGGTACTCATCTGAGAGTACTCCGCAAGAGATATCCGATGAATAACAGCATGACAGGGGTGGTTATCAACATATTTGTGCCTTTGTGCTTTGGAGGAAAGTAGCCTCAGCATTGGAAGGGTTAATTTCCATGGGAGTTACTTGTGGTATTGTCCCATTCTACAGAATCAGATTTTGATTGTTTAACATTTTCCAAAAATATAAATTTATAAATTACTCAAAATAAATTTTTGGTGACATCAATTTTTTTTAAAAAGTATTCACATAAGTATTTAAGTCTATTTGACTGTATCTGGCAATACTGTGAATTTAGAGTGATGCTGTAGATGTTTGTGACCTGAGTGTCTGGTTGTGTGGAAAGTGAAGTGCATTACCGCTAGCTGACAGGTAGTAAGATTGCTATGGTTTGAGGCCTTGTATAAATGTACAGATTAACATGAATCTCAAATAAAGTACATGTCCGACTGAAATGTAAAAAACATTTTATGTATTTTTCTTACAATCCCCGATTACCGAGATGACCTCTCTTTATTTGATGGAAAGTGTTTGAAGCTGTCAGTCAATAGCTTAATTCTGGAGCATTTTTAGTACCGTAAATTCTCGGAAATCTCGGCCGCCCTAGGAAACTCAGCCACTATAATTCATTTACAAAATAATTACTGGGGAATTTCGGTTGGTCTCTTAAGATTGACAAACCAGTCCTTTCTTGAAATGAATTCAATCATGGCTCTCTCGGGCCAACGTACACACACAAATGTATATGTACTTATCCCTTACGCTGCTGAAGGCTAATTTGGCCAATGCAAAATAATGCAAAAAACCCTGGAAAATGACTGAAACCCTGGCACATGGGTACTCATTTGAGAGTACTCAGTGAGAGCTATCCAATGAAAGCCAACATGACAGGGTTTAAATGGTTTTCAAAGATTTATGCATTCTTGTGCCTTGGACGAGAGTAACCTCCGCATTAAAAGAGTTAAATGGCATTAGAAGGGTTAACCCTAATGCTGCTGGTGGCTAATTTTTTCAATACAAAAATGATGCAAAAAACCCAAGAAATGACCGAAACCCTGGCAAATGGGTACTCATCTGATAGAGCTCAGCCAGAGCTTTCCAATGAATACCAAGGTGACAGGGTTTAGATGGTTTTCAAAAATCTATGCATCCTTGTACTTTATACGAAAGTAGCCTCAGCATTGGAAGGGTTAAAGATGCAGCTGAAATGAGGAGTATCCTAGAAAATTGCAATGAGGAAGAATGACAACAATGGCATACTAGATGGCTGTGATGTTATTTATTAGAGTATCATCCTGGGGGGTAATAGATTGTCACAGTCACAGACTCAATGAGCTCCAGCTCCAGTTTCCCATTCATGTCCAGTGCTCAAAAAGGGCCCAACAATTTAACCCTTAACCCATTAATTTCTGTAGCGCCCCAAACCGCCTGACCATTATGGGGATATTTCTATGACAGTAGCAATTTCCAGAAAGTATTTTAAGAGTAAGTGTACTTGAGAACCCAACTCATAAATCCTTCTTAAATATTTTATAAATTCATAGATAATTTCAAAGTTATTTTCATAAATATAGAAGGTCAAGAAAATATTTATTAAAATGATCTGCAGGTATTAATGGGTTAAAGCAGTGGGTCGATTACTAGAAAATACCCAAGTCAAATCTTATCTAAGCATCTGTCGTCAACAAAGAAAAACTTACATCAACAATCACAACAAAAGTTATTAACCTAATCATGCCTATAACACCAAAAACTGGCTGACCTTTATGGTGATATTTCTGCTACATTAGTAGTTTTCAGAAAATATTTGGATAGGAAAGGTTCTTCAGAACCCATCTCACAGCTCCTCTTTCAAATATTTTATGAATTTCTGATTAGTTCTCAAGTTATTTCTTTAACCCTTCCAATGCTTAAGCTACTTTCGTCCAAAGCACAACGACGCAAAGATTTTTGAAAAACACCTCAACCCTGTCATGTTGGTATTCATAAGATTGCTCTCGCTGAGTACTCTCAGATGAGTACACATATGCCAGGGTTTTAGTCATTTTTCAGTTTTTTTGCATCATTTTGTATTGGCCAAATTAGCCACCAGCAGCATGGGGGTTAAAAGTAAAAAAGGTCCAGAAAAGGAGATCTGCAGGCACGAATGGGCCATGTAAGTTTTTGATATCTATTTTTTTTAGCAAATGTCCCTGGGGTACACACACAGATTGACGACTATGAGTATAACTCCTTGGCATAACTTAGTGTTTGTAAACCCAACAGGAAGAGCCACCATAACCCATTCATGCCTGTGGATATTTTTGACCAGTGTCGTCTGCCTTCCTGAAACTTTTGGAAATAACTTGGAAATTAAGCATAAGGTGAACAAATATTTGAAGGAGTGTTGTGAATAGGCTTCCGACCAACATTTTTCCTTCAAATATTTTCTGAAAAACACTTTTTGCACAAAGATGTTACCAAAATAGTAAGGGTGTTTTTGGCTGCTACAGAAATAAATGGGTGAAGTCAAATATTCCTCATTAGATGCCTTTCTTATAAAGATATTTACGCAGATATTTATTTGTCCGACTATGTGTATTTCTAGATATAATGGTTTAATTGCTGTCTTTTTGCCCAGAATATTTTGGGGACATGTTCTACAGAATCAAACTAAAAGCATCATTTAAATATTTTGCAAATTTATGCTTTATTCCCAAATATCATCCCAAAAAGTATGATAAATCCAGACAAATACGGGGTAAACCAGATCATTGATATATTAGAATACTAGTTGGTAATAAAGCATACACTTTGATATCATTTCGAAATATGAAGGTTGTGTTCTGAGCCACATTTTTCCTTAAAATATTTCTAAATAATATTTTCATGAGAAAATTTCCACCAAAATAGGCAGTGATTTTTTCTGATACTGACATGAATGGGGTTAATTAATTATTCTATCACATAATATATTCACAATCACCACCCAATAAATGCCTGACAACTACATATGATAAAACAGGCTAAAATCTTTATCTGGTACTACCTATTCATATTGTAGTTGCTTTATAATCTTATAATATATACAGGGAAATATACATACAATTGTCTTAACCCTTCCGATGCTGAGGCTATCTTTGTCCAAAACACAAGAATGCAAAAATCTGGGAAAATCGTGTAAACCCTGTCATGTTGGTATTCATAGGAAACCTCTTGCCGAGTACATTCTAAGATGGGAACCCATATGCCAGGGTTCCAGTCATTTTTCAGTATTTTTGCATCATTTTGTATTAGCCAAATTAGCCACCAGCAGCATAAGGGTTAAATTCCTTCAAATTTGAAGTTTCTTCTTCATGCTCATATTCATAAGATGGCACAGTTATTAAGCAATCTATACTTTGATAAATATTTTCAAAATGTTTTTGTGACATATTCTCTATAAGTAGGTCACAATGTGCTGAGCTGGTCCCTAGGCAACAAGCTGAGCAGATTGCCATGGTAACAAGCTAAGCAGGTTACCAGGCAACAGAACTGTACAATATGAGTATAGCAACAGGCAGCCACTGATTCAACCAATCAGAGGCTTTGATACATAGTGATATTTTCATAACCCATCCATGCATGTAGTGTGAAAAACAACCTCTTTATTTTGGTAATACATTTTTGACCAAATCAATTTTTAGAAAATATTTGAAGGAGAAATGTTGATACTAACCTAACCTACATTTGTCTTTCAATTATCTTGTCAATTCATATGTAATTTCAAAATAGTGGTCAGAAATATCAGAGGTCAAGACAAAACCTATTAAGGTGTTGTTCCCAGAGCATGAATAGGATATGAGGGGGATTGATCACAAGAACAAAAATAACATCTAAGTAATACAGGTGAACTTGGATATGACGGACTCAATGGGACCAGGAAAATTGGTCCGTCATATGCAAAATCCGTTGTATACATATGACGAATACTTGATATGCATTGGACTGGGATCAAGCGTATCGTCCGTCATATGCAAAAATCTGTCGTACAGTGGTCTGTCATATCCAAGATCACCTGTAGGCTCTATGGCAGAGAGCAAGCCACCCAAATAATTCAATACAAACCTTGCAACCAACAAACAGTGCGAATGAGAGTGCTGCCATTTTAGGATACAAGGAACACAATTTGTAAATCAAATGATACTTACCCATACAAAAAACTCTGTTAATGACATATGCCAAGTTTTCACCACTGGACCGCACCACTGGACCTGTGGCATATATGGGTCCATGGTCTTAGCCAGCAGGGCGTCTGGGTGTCTTTTTGGACACCCGAACCCTTAAAAAGCACCCCTCAGGACACCCAATTTTCTTTAGTGAGGAATTCCTTAAAATGTCAATCTCAAGCATAATTGAACTTTTTTTCATCTCCATATAATTCCAATGCCATTGTATAAGGATATCATGCCTTATTTTGATAAATTTATACATGTTTATGGTTTAAACTGAATAAATTGTGGTCTTCCTTAACAATCTGGACGCCCCAAAATCTTTACAATTGCCAATTTTGGGCACCCAGTTTCTAAATCCTGGCTAAGACCCTGTAAGGGTCAATGTGTTAATTTCCACAGTCTGACCACTGGTAGACCCTTGGTTGAGCTTTACCAGGGCCAAGTTTTCTTTGGTTTGGTTGAGCCTCGGGTTCGACGTGGGCCTTCTTCAAAACCATAAACGTTGATCCAACGTATCCCATTCAGATTGTCATCGCAAGTAAACGTTGATACCGTTCAGATTCCGTTTTCCCACCACGTTGATCAACGTTGATGGTCCTGAACAACGCCCAGTCAAACACGAGGCTCAACCAAACTAAAAAAACCTTGGCCCAGGATTCCACCACAGGTCTGACACAGATCCTGGTTAGTATGTGTTAGAAAAGTGGCAGTCTCTAGCTCAACCCTTATGCTGCTGGTGGCTAATTTCCCAATACAAAATGATGCAAAAATCATGAGAAATAACTGAAACCCTGGCATATGGGTACTCATCTGAGAGTACTCAGCAAGCGCTATCCAACGAGTACCAACATGACAGGGTTTAGATGGTTTTCAAAATATTTTGCATCCTTGTGCTTTGGACGATAGTAGCCCCTGCATTGGGAGGGTTGAAAGCCAATATTACGAGATACATTTGTAACAAATTCAGCCATATATATGGCACAAAATATTTCTTTGTAAATGAGTTATCAATACAGAGAGTAACCTATTTTTCTGACAATCGGTGAATAAACAGGGGTTTCAAACTAACAATAAGTTGTTTATTTTCCTTAACAAGTTTGTAATCAGTCATTTTAGGATGTGATAAGCCACTCTAATGATTGTCTTCTTCACAGCTGTTTGTCAGAATTAACACATTAAGTATGTATTGGAAGCTCATATTTGCACTCCATTTATAAACTAACCTTTACTTAATACTCAATTTAAAAATAACTGAGAATGATATATGGATTCAAAAAACCTGTAAGATAATTGATTGATGATTGAAAACAGATTTTCTCTTTCAAATATATTCCCTCAAATGCTTCAATATATATATATATATATATATATATATATATATATATATATATATATATATATATATATATATATATATACATATATATATATATATATATATATATATATATATATATATATATATATATATATATATATATATATATATATATATATATATAAATATATATATGTATATGTATATAAATCAGGTTAATCAGTAATGTGCATATAAATATACATATATATACATACCAATATGTGTGTGTGTATATATATATATATATACATATATATATATATATATATATATATATATATATATATATACACACACACATATGCATTTGTCAAAAAGATGTCCGCAACACTGTTATGCCTTTTTTTAAAAGCACCCTGCGCGGCTAGGATTACACATCAAGCTATCCTACTGGAATATTGGCATAGGCTAATAAAGTCAATAAAACATACTCAAAGATGATTTTGACTTATACTGGTATCAATTCCTTAAGGTAGTAAAGGAGACATGGTATTCATAACAAAATATGCAAATCAACATTACCATATACATAAAAGTTTCATATCTCTTATAAGATAAACATACATATATATATATATATATATATATATATATATATATATATATATATATATATATATATATATACACATATATATATATATATATATATATATATATATATATATATATATATATATATATATATATATATATATATATACATATACATGTATATATATATATATATATATATATATATATATATATATATATGAGTGTATATATATATATATGCCTGTATATATATATATTTGTATATATATATATATATGTGTATATATACTGTATACCGTGTTAATATTGCGCATATAAAATAATGCGCCCAGCAGATAACTGCCTTTGATGCGCAGTTTAATTATTGCGCATTGGTAACCTCCAGTTCAAGCTGTGGGAGGGGGTCAAGGGTATGCAACCTACCCACTGGTTTTGTAAAGGGTGGTGATGCTATTTTCTGGCCGGCCAGCCCCTTAGGGGTTCCAGATGCTGCCAGTATTACAGGCAAGTGCAATCTTTATTTCGTCACCAGCCATGAACAGTGTTATCTTGGTTGCAATCAGTAACACTGATTAGTGGTTACCGGCATGTTTGATCACACGAGTGTGCAAGTTGTCCAAATCGTAATTGAACTTAATACCGGGAGAGGCCGTGAAGGTTCTTTATGTTGAATGACAAGCTATCATATCAGTGTGTTGAACGGTTCAAGCATAATGGGATCAAATATCCATTTAATGATAGTGCGCAGTTTAATAAATGCGGACCCCATGGGTGCCATAGTACGCATTAATTAAACTGCCGCAATATTAACACGGTATACAGTATACACACGCACACACATATAAATTGACACTTTATAATACTAAAACAAGAATGCCTCTTTCCTAGTAGTTTCTGCAGTGAATGAACACAACCACCCATCAAATAACAAACAAACAAATCCAAAAACACCACCAGCAGAGACTCCAGTCTCAAGAGGAGGAGGAGGAGGAGAATGTGAGATAATACTGTTGCGCCGCCGTCCTCACTCACTCACTCGACGTAGTCCATGGTTTTGATGAACTCTATCGCGGAGCTGAACTGCATCCACCAGTACTGCTCCTCTCCCTGCAGGCGCTTCTCGTAGAAGCTGTTCACGTACTGCACGGTGGAGAGCAGGCTCGGCGGGTTCGCCTTGATCAGCACGAAGATCAGCACCGGCATGAAGTCGTCCGCAGCCGGCACGGACTTCTCGCTGGCCATGCTGAGGAGGTTCATTATGGTGGAGGAGCAGCGCAGGACGCACTGCAGCTTATCCTTCGGCGTCTGAAAGAACAAAGAACAGCTTGAATTAAGACACTCAATACTGTAGAACACACATATGACGCGTGTCCCAAATATAGCGAATTGGGGAGTTTTCGCATCATAGCGTGTCTTTATGTAGCGACATAGGCACCGCTGACAGTGCCAAAGTACAGAAGAAAAGAACAGCGTTTTTATATATAGTGAAGCGGAACCACACGCTATGTACGTTATATATAAACAGACGCGTACATTGGCTGACTTCAAGTATGGTGTTAACACAGATGTTAACATCGGTGTTAGTGTTACCAGGGGTGGTAACACGCTATTTGAAGTGATGGGCATATGTTAGCTGGTAACACACATCTATCCCATAATGCCCCATAATATGTGTGTTAACACAAAATGTAACAGAAAATGTTAGTGTTGATCTGTGAAAGGTGTTGAAAAGAGCATGGTCCCCATATACTTTCTGAAGGCCTTAACAGTAACGGCTTAGGTGTTAACACCGTTTTGACTTCAAGTCCTATGTTAGTGTTGGGTACCATCTTCAGCTACTGACGACCCATTGCACCTAGTTAAAAAGGTTGTCTGAGTATAATTAACTTCATTTCAACAATTCATTGATAATAATAATAATAATAATAATGAGAATAAAAATGAGAATAATAATAATGAGAATACTAAAGATAATAATGAGAATAATTATAAGTTATAAATGATAATGATTTTAATAATAAAAATGAAATTAATGATAATTTTTATCTAAAGTTTGTATTATCCTAATAAAATATTTAATATGAATGATGTTGGGTACCATCTTCAGCTACTGACGACCCATTGCAGCTAGTTAAAGAGGTTGCCTGAGTATAATTCACTTCATTTCAACAGTTCATAGATAATAATAATAATAATAATAATAATAATAATAATAATAATAATAATAATAATAATAATATATCAAATAATAATCATAAGCTATAAATGATAATGATTCAAACTTAGATAAATAAAAACCAGACGCAGGTTTCTCTGTAATGTAACAATACAAGAACCCTGAATGGTTGTTGTTCCTTCGTGACCTCACTCTGATGCCAGAACAGAGTCCCTTGGCATGTCCAGCCTTTCACAGATCTCATTTGGTCAAGCAGTAATAGATAAGTCCTTTGCTTATGCACAGTTTACATATAGTAATGGGTATCTTGTTACAAATCCATTCTTTTCTTCATCTAAGATTTAAATAATATGAATGAAACTAATGATAAATTTTATTTTATTTTTGTATTATCCTAATGAAATATTTGATATGAATGGTATGTGTCTTTAACTTGAAAGAGATTATTAGTTAAGAATCACCTTCCCAGCATGTTGCTGTTCTTTACTATGACAAACATAATTTGATTGAGCAGGACACACATCTTCAAAAAATGTAACACCATTGCTAACATCTGTGTTGGCCTAGATGTTAACATCTTGCTCTGTGTTGAGGGGCTGGGGTAAACAGATCCGTTAGTGTTACCATGTGTGTTAAATGTAACACCGCACTTGAAGTCAGCCATTGTGTGTTCTACAGTATTTATAACCATTTGGATTTATATATATTTCATGAGTCTGAAAATGAATTTAAAATAAAACCTTTTACAGGAATAAGTCTTTGCATTAAACTTAAACATAGGAGTCTAAAAATATGAGAAGGGGAGGAGATTTAATTAAGACCCTTCACATAAAAAACTCTTTGTGTTAAGCTTATCCTCAAGCGTTTGAAAACATGAACATGGGAGTAGCTTGAATAAAGACCCCTCACGTAAAAAAATCTTCCCATTAAGCTTATCCTTAGAAGTCTGAAAAATTGGAGGAGTGGAGGAGACCCTAACTCTGAAAATTGTGAGTCTGAAAATTGTGAGTAAGGGAGGAGCATAAATTAAGACTCTAAACATAAATAAATTGCATACATATCCCAGAATGTAAAACTATGGTGTCTAAAGATATAAGAAGGGGAGGATTAACATAAACCTAATCTTAACACACATATCCCGGCATTATTCATGACAATCTGGGCCAGAATGGAAAGCCAGGTACATTCATAGTAGTAGATCCTGTACCCTTTTTTCATGATGTTAAGGGAGAATATGATATAGTTTACCTTGTAAGCGTTGATCATGACAATCTGGACATGAGCTGAGGGCCATGGGCACTCGTAGTGGTAGACTTTATATGTGTTTATTATGGTATAAAAGGAGAATATCATCCATTTTACCTTATAAGCGTTGATCATGACAATCTGGGCCTGAGCTGAGGGCCATGGGCACTCGTAGTGGTAGACTTTATATGTGTTTATTATGGTATAAAAGGAGAATATCATCCATTTTACCTTATAAGCGTTGATCATGACAATCTGGGCCTGAGCTGAGGGCCATGGGCACTCGTAGTGGTTGACTTTATATGCGTTTATTATGGTATAAAAGGAGAATATCATCCAGTTTACCTTATAAGCGTTGATCATGACAATCTGGGCCTGGGCTGAGGGCCATGGGCACTCGTAGTGGTTGACTTTATATGCGTTTATTATGGTATAAAAGGAGAATATCATTCAGTTTACCTTATAAGCGTTGATCATGACAATCTGGGCCTGAGCTGAGGGCCATGGGCACTTGTAGTGGTAGACTTTATATGTGTTTATTATGGTATAAAGGGAGAATATCATCCAGTTTACCTTATAAGCGTTGATCATGACAATCTGGGCTTGAGCTGAGGGCCATGGGCACTCGTAGTGGTTGACTTTATATGCGTTTATTATGGTATAAAGGGAGAATATCATCCAGTTTACCTTATAAGCGTTGATCATGACAATCTGGGCTTGAGCTGAGGGCCATGGGCACTCGTAGTGGTTGACTTTATATGCGTTTATTATGGTATAAAAGGAGAATATCATTCAGTTTACCTTATAAGCGTTGATCATGACAATCTGGGCCTGAGCTGAGGGCCATGGGCACTCGTAGTGGTAGACTTTGTATGTGTTTATTATGGTATAAAGGGAGAATATCATCCAGTTTACCTTATAAGCGTTGATCATGACAATCTGGGCTTGAGCTGAGGGCCATGGGCACTCGTAGTGGTAGACTTTATATGTGTTTATTATGGTATAAAGGGAGAATATCATCCAGTTTACCTTATAAGCGTTGATCATGACAATCTGGGCTTGAGCTGAGGGCCATGGGCACTCGTAGTGGTTGACTTTATATGTGTTTATTATGGTATAAAGGGAGAATATCATCCAGTTTACCTTATAAGCGTTGATCATGACAATCTGGGCTTGAGCTGAGGGCCATGGGCACTCGTAGTGGTAGACTTTGGGTATACGCAGATACTTGTTGGTAGGAGTTATACTCTGGGCAAGCTTCTGCATGTGCTCATGAAGAATCCTGGAAAAATAATTGTAAATTATGTATATACATAAATACATACATAAATACATACATATATATGTATGTATGTATGTATGTATGTATGTATGTATGTATGTATGTGTGTATGAATGTATGAATGTATGTATGTATGTATGTATGTATGTATGTCAGGACCGTCATTGATATCACAAGTATTGATCGATTGAGATATTTTTTCCAATTAATCGAAGAAAAAAAAATATGTCAATTGTTATGTCAATCAATCGAAACACTTTTTATTTTAACCTTTTACACCATTTTTTGCCAATTTTAGCCAACACTAATAAGAATTTTAAAGAGAAACTAAAGTATTCAATCAAAAAGTGTTGAGATAACCTTTACACTGTGAGAATCTTAGGATCCTAGCCACAAATATAGTGTGGAACATGTGAAAATATTCTATTATTGGAGTTCTTCAAAATCGAATCAAAATAATCGGAATCGAAGAATAAAATGCCAATGATCGAATCGAAAAAAAAAATGGATGTCAATGACAGCCCTAATGTATGTATGTATGTATGCATATATATATATATATATATATATATATATATATATATATATATATATATATATATATATATATATATATATATATATATATATACATGAATATATATATATATATATTTAAATATTCAATAAAGAGATTTATAAAACATTATTATGTTAGTGCATCTGAGTAAACAGACAATTAAAATATGTTTTAATCATTGTGTTTATAAAGAGTCAAACAGGGTGAGCATTTGAAGAATTAAAAAAAAAACTCTTTCAAAGATTCAGAGAACTTTTGCTGGGTCTCTCAATTCTTCACAAATTAATATTGGAGACAATCTTGCCGACAATGCAGTACTCTAAGCATGACTGGGTAAACCATTCATGCCTGGAGATCTCCTTGACAATGGCATCTGCTCCTAAGGCCATGGTCTTAGCCAGCAGGGCGTCTGGGTGCCTTTTTGGACACCCAAACCCTTGAAAAAAAACCTTCAGGACACCCAAATTGTTTTGTGTGGAATTTCTAAAAATCTCAATCTCAAGCTTATAATTGAAATTTTTCATCTCCTTATAATTCCCATGACATTGTTTAATGATGTCATGCCTTATTTTGATGAATTTATACATGTTTATGGTTGAAATATGAGTATATTATGATCCCCCTTAAAAAATTTAGACGCCCAAAAATGTTACAACTGCCAATTTTAGGCACCCAGTTTCTTAATCCAGGCTAAGACACTGCGGCTAAGGCACTTGCGTAAAATCAAAGTTAATTCTTTGTAATTAAGCAAAAAACTTCCTTGTGGTTTAGACAAAAGTTGCCTCAGTATTGTAAGGGTTACGTGACTTACTGGTCCCTCATGATGTCGCCGTCGCTGTTGGGGTAGACGGCGTGTGTGTAGATACGGCTCATGATGAACCTCTCTATGGCCAGCCGCGCATCCTCAAGCTGACTCTCAGTCGCAGCTGAAACAAACAAAAGAAATAGTGAACTACAACATGGAAAATCAGCCCAACAGGTTTCATACATACATGCATGTATTGTAGAATAGAAAATCAATCCAAATGCGCCCGGATTTTTCCGAGATATTTCATCCGTAAAACCTATATTGAAGGTTAATAGTCTAATGACAGGAATAATACTGTAAATGTATGGTACAATTTTTCTGACTTTCATTATACCGAACACTCGGATTAATTTCCTATTCTACAGTATGTATGTATGTATGTATGTAAGTAAATACATGTGAATGTATGCATGAATTATGCATACCCAAATACAAAGATACACACATATATTAATACATATATTATGCATTTTTATTCAAACAGAACTAAATTAAAAACAAACTTATCACAGATTCTGCATTTCAACAGAAATAAAGAAGTCCCTTCCCATACTAATGAAGAAAACCAGTAAAATATTTGTTTAAACACAAGCTCATTATTTTTTATTTGAAATTCTCCTTAAACCATTCCTACTGAGGAGTTCTTCCTGGAATTTTGTCTAGATCAATGATAATTTTGGAAGCAACTGAATAACAAAGCATGAGTTTTTCAAAGTACATGAGTTTAGTTTCGATGGACATTTATCCACCAAACATTTAAAAAAATGTTTTTTTTTGTGAAGGACTACAGGCCTTAGCAAAGCTAGGGGTATGAGATCTTGGGTGAAGCTAGGGAGCAGTGTCTTAGCCAGGATTTAGAAACTGGATGCCTAAAATTGGCAGCTTTAAAATCTTTGGGCGTCCAAATTTTTAAGGGGGATCACAATATACTCATATTTCAACCATAAACATGTATAAATTCATCAAAATAAGGCATGATATCATTGAACAATGTCATGGGAATTATAAGGAGATGAAAAAATTCAATTATAAGCTTGAGATTGAGATTTTTGGAAATTCCACACTAAAAGATTTGGGTGTCCTGAGGGGTTCTTTTTAAGGGTTTGGGTGTCCAAAAAGGCACCCAGACGCCCTGCTGGCTAAGACCATGCTAGGGAGATTTGAGAACGTCCTGTGGTCTCCCCACATTTTTTTAAGAGAAGCCCGAGCACTGTAAGATGTAGAGCAGATATCCTTTTACCTTGCCACATGGGATCCTGCCCCATTTTCCTGGTGAGAAACATCAGGAAATCCTCGACTATCAGAGTCTGAAAATAAGATATAAACGTAATAAACACATGTTGATGGACCCCAGAGGGAAACCCTTTCATCCTAAGAAGATTTTGTACATTACTACAAAAGATGTGGTAAATATTCCTTTACCATACACATCCCTATGACCTTCAGATGATACAACGTCGTTTGAAAATGTAGACTAGAGTAAGGTAATCCAATGGAAATATGTGGAAAAAAAAGAAATATTTTATGGTGAAAAATATTTTGCCAATTTTTTTAGATGTTGGCCCAGATATATAAGAAGAAAAGTAAATTTTATGTAGCATCTCTATTAAGGTATACTCCATTTTTAGAGGGGAAAGGAGAATAAAGTAGGTGGAGAACAAAGATGGCAGGAATGATGAACTTTTCAAAGCAATACAAAACTAAACCATTGCATAAAGAAACAATTATTTTACGGTTATCCTGTCATCACTGACCAATTATGATTCCTGGCACATTTTTGATCTCAAGCACTTTGATGAAAATATGTCTGACCATGGTCTTAGCCAGCAGGGCATCTGGGTGTCTTTTTGGACACCCAAGCCCTTTGAAAGCACCCATCAGGACACCCAAAGATTTTTGTGAGGAATTTCTTAAAATGTCAATCTCAAGCATATAATTAATTTTTTTTTCATCTCCATATTATTCCTATTACATTGTATAAGGATATCATTCCTTATTTTGATAAATGTATACATGTTTATGGTTGAAATCTGAGTATGTAGTAGTCCCCCTTAAAAATTTGGATGCCCAAAAATTTAGGAATTGGCAATTTTGGGCACCCAGTTTCTAAATCCTGGCTAAGACCCTGTGTCTGACACTTATAGAATGCCAGAGTTTAACAGAATAGCACACCAAAGGGAGAGCTCACCTTTTCATCTGAGACGGTGTGACGCTGGAAGTTGCCCATGAATTTCAACACATCCTGTTCACACTTCTCCAGGAACATCCGCACACACACCAGGATAAAATACTTGTTACACACCTCCTTATCCCTGCAAGGAGATTTGACAATGCCAAAAAATTATATTTTGGTTTCCTTCTTTATAAAGGGAGATGTATTGATATACATTCGGGAACATAACAAATACCTGACTTATTACTAACTTCTTTTCTTTTTCATGGAAGGAAAGAGGCAATGAAGACGTTAAACACTATATAATATTCTCTTTACAGAGGTTCATGCATTTACACACACACACACACATTATATATATATATATATATATATATATATATATATATATATATATATATATATATATATATATATATATATATATATATATATATATATATATATATATACATATGTATATATATATATATATATATATATATATATATATATATATATATATATATATGTATATATATATATATATATGTATATAATATATATATATATATATATATATTATATATATATATATATATATGTATATATATATATATATATATATATATATATATATATATATATATTATATATATATATATATATATATATATATATATATATATGTACATATATATATATATATATATAAACACATTTATATAGCGCCATTTTCATTCATAAAATGTTCAAAAGCGCTGCACATTGTCATAGTTTGAGTCATAGTCAACAACGCCTCAATGGGCGAGCCTGAAAAGGTGTGTTTTGAGACACTTCTTGAAGGCCTGACACGATGTAGAATCCTTCACGTAATGTGGAAGTCTATTCCATAATCTCGGTGCACTAGATTTTTTGACAACACTTTTGACATGGGATGCCATATGTATATATATATATATATATATATATATATATATATATATATATATATATATATATATATATGCTGAATAGGGATGAAGAAGAGAGGCAAATTTTTCTTTCAGTATATATTCTTACCTCTGTACGCGGTTGAGGAGCCTGTCAAGGTGAGCGTGGGTGACGAGGAGACCCTGTCGGCACCGCACCATGTAGGCGATGTACGCCGCCCGCTGCTTGTAATCCTCCTTCATGTTCTTCAGCAGCTTCTTGATCCTGACAAATAAAACATAATAATAATAATTATAATAATAATAATAATAATATTTATTTCACGAGGGTAACACAGTCAAATACAAGATTTGATTTTCGCTGTGGCCCTCAAAGAAAACATTAGTGAGGGGAATCAGTGTAATTTCAGAAATAAACGATAAAACACATTAATGAAGGGAATCATTGTAATTTCAAAAATAAACGATAAAACACATTAATGACGGGAATCATTGTAATTTCAAAAATAAACGATAGAACACATTAATGATGAGAATTGTTCGAAATTTCAGTAATAAAGAATAGAAGAAATTGGTGATGGGAATCGTCCAAAACAATCTAGCATACACACAGGTTATGCATGCTCGCACTCTTGTTTAGAAGCACAGACAAGATGGCATTGCCATTGTGTCTCTTATATGAGTTAACCACTTTTTTCTGATATAATTGTTAATAAAAGAAATAAAGTGGAAGAGGTAGCAAAACTAACAAGAGATAAGATAACGTATCTATTATTGTGAAGGTTTTGAGGGATAATTTTGCCTTTGTTGGCAAGATCATGTGGTCAACATATTGTTATGATGTTGCTCATATTTTACTGTGCAAACAAATTTCCTGCTTGGGGTACTTACCCATAGTTATCAATTTGTCTTAATTTTCCTTTGAATAATAATCAACCTAACACAAGTTTTATCAGTCCCACACTTACCCGTAGTTATCGAACTGCCGTATGCACCTGATGGTCTCGTGGAGCTGTGCGATGAGCGCCTTGTCCTGCAGGTTGATGGCCTCCGCCAGCTGCACCTTCAGGAACGACACCAGCTCGTTCTCACGCTTGCTGTTCTCACGACCTACGTGAGCAACAAAATAATAGGTGAAGAGGATGATCATGAAAGTCAAACATTTTTTTTTTTTTTTTTTTTAAATTTTTTTTTTTTTGGTAGCCTAAAAAAAGGAAACAGGCCTTTTTTGTTTATGAAAGTCAAACATGTACTTGAAATCACTTAAAAATGTGAAACATGCCGAGAGCGAAATTTCGCTCATGAAAGTCAATCGTGTTCGTGAATTCACTTACAAATGAGAAATTTGCTGAAAGGGAATTTGGAATTTGGTTTTTCGTAACTTTTTCTGCCATATTGCGGCTTAGTCGTAACTAGCCAGTTGTTACTGGTGGAGGAAACCGGAGTACCCGATGAAAACCACCACCCAAGCCAAGCTGGAGTGATCAACTCGTCGACTCATCTTTGAAAGGAATACAAACGTAACACAGAACACCTTATCACTGTAAAGTCTTGTTTACAATCCCCAATGTATACAGGCATTGTTGAGTGTTGTACTCACCTTTGTACCTCGCAAGCACATTTTAAAATGAAATAAAAATGTAATTGTTTAATAAATCTCCATCAGTAAGTATTCATTTCTTAATTGCTGAGCTGAATGATATAGATCTAATTTTTAAAAACGGCTCGTCCATGAGCTCATGAGTCAAAATGATGGTGAGCTCATGAGCTGATCTCCCTCCGTGAGTGCAGCTCTACTTGTTACGTACCAGTTATGTTAGTCAGAGCTGAGGGCAGCATCTGAAGATCCGCTGTACTAAGAACCATCCTCAGCTTTCGCTTAGCGTCCAGAAAAGCCTTGCAGCTCTCCAAGTTATTCGGATCGTAATCCGGCGGACCATCAATATCGTCCTCTTTGCTTTCTGACGTCCTCTCCTTCTCTTTGCTCTGATTGGCCGTGTCACCATTGTTGCCATAGGAAACAGCACCCCCCATGGGTTTCTTGCGGTATTTATTCAGAATGTCATCACCAGTCTCTGAAGGGAAAATTAAATCGAAGTTTTGTTTAGAATTAGGAATGTCATCGCAGAGCTACTCTGGGGTTTGTGTTTGCATTTTTTAATCACTGTTATTTTGATTCCAATTCCCAGCACTGTTTTTGTACTTTTTGGAATTTTGATTTTCGCCATTTTTTCTGCTATATTGCAGCTAAATTGTCACTAGCCAATTGTAAGTTTGTAGGAAGTGGGAAAATGACATTCTGATGAGCTTAAATAAATATGTAAACAATAAAACATAAGTGAGTTTTGGCCATCTGGCCTATAGTGGGTATTATTTCAACATCTATCCTTTGACAATGGAATGTAATGCGCCTTTGAGCATGTTTATATGGAAAGGGCGCAATATCAAATGATAATATTATTATTATTATTATTATTATTATTATTATTATTATTATTATCTATGGGTCTTTCTGATTAAGGGTTTAGCATCTGTTCTGATGTTTCTCACCTGCATCGTTAGGAAGAGATCCAAGACGGGCATCGCCCCCCGCGCCGCGATCACTGTCAAACGAGCGGAACACCTCATCCTTATCCTGCTTCAAACCTTTCCTTTTGGAACCTGTGAAAATAAAATGACAGATTGAACTGAAACATGATAGTATAGGTAACAATTTCTTTGAATGGTTATCTTGTCTTTTGAAATTACGTCACTCTCCTAATTGCTTAGTTTTTTTGAGGGCCTGCCCTGATGGCCTAGTGGTCTAAGGCGTTGCCACTGACTGGCTGGACACGTTATCCTAAACATAGCAGAAAAAGATGATGATTTTGATGGACAAGTCAGTGGTATGATAACTAATAATAATTAGTTTAGTTAATAATGAGATTTGCTTTAAAAATGTTTTGTACAGTCAGATTTCAAATTAATTTTTGACATTTCAAAGGAGATTTCAGCCTTAACCCATTAATGCTCACAGCGACCAAAACCAGCCTGACAATCTTGAAGAAATCTTTCAGGTTTAAGCACAATTTGCAAAATATTTGAAGGAGAAATGTTGATCAGAACATTACGAATAACTCTCCTTCAAATATTTTGTAAAATAATTCCCAATTCAAAAGTTATTGTCAAAAGTATCATCGCTCCAGACGACAATTTCCGAATGAAGCCTTAAGCATTAATGGGTTAAAGAGCATAGATATCTGAAGATATGTGGGGTGAGGAGTAACAGGTACCTTTATGAAATCTTTCTTTAAATGCTTTGAAGATGCTGGATCCCTTTCTGCGGCCGTCATTATCATTTTCCTGAAATCAAAACAAAGGTTGTACAAAGCAATTTAAAGTATAATATGCAGTATAGACTCGGCTTGATGCAAAGTTCAAGTGTTGCGTAGGTATATAAGTACAAATTGGGCAAATAGTAAATGTTTTGACTTTTTGAGGTAAATTACTGGATAGATATAAACAGAAAATATTGCCTAAATCTTATAATTTTTCCAATAAAGAAATTCAATGGGTGATTTTAGATTCATGATTGTTATGCCGACTTCTCTTACCATGGGAAAAAAATACTGAAATTAGGTATAAGTAAAAACTAGATATCATAGCATATTTTACCATTAATTTCTGTTTGGTGAACATTATCAGGAAAAGAAGCAGATCTATTTTATTTTAAGTATATAAAAAGAAAAATTCAAATATTTTCAACTCCATTCATTTGAAAAAAATGAGCTGCTGGGAACGGCCCACTTTAGTAAGTTTAAATTAGGAGACTTTATTTCAATGGTGGAGTATACATAAGGACAAGGAAATTGCCATCTACCGTGAATTCTCTGAAATTTTGACCACTCTAGGAATTTGGGCCACTATAATTATTTTGAAAAATAATCAATGGGAAATCTGGGCAAACCTCGATCTATTGTAAGTTGCCATTTCACAAATTATGGACCTAGCTGTAAATCTTGCTGATGCAACTTCAGTGTATTTTCAGAAAAGATGGGCCATCGTGAACCCCCCCAAAATTGTACTTATTAAAAAGTGTCCCAAATTACTGAGAATTTACAGTAGCCCTAGTGCTTACCTTATCTTCCCCGCGACTTTCAAAGCTGATAGTCTTAGGGATGGCTCCAGTGCTTGGGTCCCCGTATGCCCCTCCCGAGGAGTTACTACTGCCCGTACTGCTGCGACTCTTTGTGCCCGGCTCACTGCTGCCATTGGACAAATTTCCTAAATCATTGGCCGCTAAAGGCTCCAGGTCGGCAGAGACAGCCCTGGGCCCGCTGAAAGAGACGCTCCCTGCTCCGGTACTCTTGAGGCTCACAAGGATGTGATCACTCACAGTCCGCGGAGCCTTGGACTCGGAATGTGTCTCGCGTAAAACGGTGCCGCTTTTATCCGGCGTGAAGACCTCCTTGGTGGCCATATCTGTGTCCTGTACGGAGATGCCGGGTGCCACCAGGGGGCGCACTGCAGCGGCGGTTGCGGCTTTCGTTGGAACAAAAGCGCCCCCTGTCTGTGGCAGCTGTTTTCGTAACGACTCTGCTGCGTCCTCGGTTCCTATCTCGTGTTTGGGTTGCCTGGGAGGCTCGGAGACGGACCTGCTTCGTACGTCCTCAAGTGAGGTGTCCTCTTCCTCGAGAAGGATAGGATCAAACATGGCCACCGCGGTGGAGAGACGCTTCTCATCGATGTTCAGGTTCTGCTGTTCCGTCAACTTCACACCGTCACCAAATCCTAGGAAGGGACTTCCAGAGGATGAGCCATCAGGCGGTTCATCCTGAGGGGTCTCGGGTACTCCCGAATCCCGGTTCTCACGACTGAGATTACTGGCAGTAGATGGCGCTCTTGTAGGTGAAAAGGGGTCAAAGTCTGGGCTGGAGAAGCCTTGATCTGGCGAATCAACAACGACGGTTGATAAAGACCCCTGCGCGATGCCACTATCGACAAGACTCTCCTGACTGTCCCCCTGACTCTCTTCCAGTACTGCTTCACTGGATGGAATACTTCTCTTCCCCTTCTTTGGTCCCAGAGGGTCAATCGAGGAGAGGACAGTATCCACTTTCCCCTCTGCGTACTTGAATGATGTGGACACCCTGTTTCCCGGCATCGACATATGTTTGCTTTGCTCGAGCTTGGAGTACCGTCCCACGATGTCCGACACTGCACGTGGACGGGTTGTCTCTCCCCGCGGCGGGGCCATCACGGCAAAAGGATTGCGGAAGGCGACATTGCTGTGTTGTCCGCCCGCGTCGCTGAAGCGGTCGGGCCTCGATGGCGGCCCGGCTGACGACGCCTCTCGCTGCTCTGTGCTGGCGATCGACTGAAAGTAGTTCTCTAGAGGAGGGTTGGGTGGTAAACCGCCCACTGCTCCTCCCACCGCTCCAAGATCCCCAAAACTACGCTCCTCATTCGGACTTTCTCCACCTGAAAGCAAAGGAAGAATATTTGAATTAAACACATAGTCTCACTTGTCTGCATTTAAAACTTCTTACATCAAACACGTCTAGCAGATGAAAAGATATTCTTATGGACCAATAATACTGCAGATCTGGTTAATTTGCCGTGTCCAAAATTTGACGATTTAAACTTTTCCAGAATTTACCGAATCTTAATTCATCAATCATGCTGTTCTCACATTGGCACTATGTATGTATATGTATAAATATAAATATATATATATATATATATATATACATATATATATATATGATCAGAAGTGTGTGATATTGTTACCTGATGCTAGCGGCGTATCCTGAGCTTCATCATTATTAAACTCCTCCTCCGGTTGGCTCTGACCTTTGCTACCCACACTTCCGGTATCGTCCTATGGAGAAAAGAGAAACATACAAGCACATGAATTAGAGCTGCACTCAGTAGTCTTGAACTGGTGTTTGGAAGTTTGGAATTTGGTATATTGACACATTTTCTGTGATATTCAGGCAAATTTTCAGTTGTAGGTACCAGGTAACAACAACGTTCTCACATGCTCCAAGAAGGATTTAAACCTAGGCAGTGGTGGCAGGAGATAACATGCAGCAGGGGCTTAGCCTGGAATTTGAAAGTGGGTGCCAGTTTTCAACTAGCTGAAAATCTTTGAGCAAAGCCAAAAACGGCCGAGGATCTTGGGCCCGCTACCAGAAATTTTTGCATTTTCAGCCTTATCCTAGCAATAGAAATGAGAGGTTGGTATTAGGAATGTCTTTTGTCATGTCAAGGAGCTCTAGCTAGAAACCATGAAGGGGAATGCTGATTGACATGACTGACAATGCCAAAGGATTAAATCACCTACTAAAATCATTGACCCACTCACTACTAGAACATACACATAGTCTGATATTCATGTTAATTAGGGATGGGGACCGGAAACCGGGAACCGGTTCAAACCGGCCTGAGCATTGCGGTTAACCAGTCAAAAACCGGACCTCCCTCTAAACGGTTCGGTTTTCTATGCATGCACAGGGTTCCTGGAGGCGTAATAAAACTGTCAGCACCTACCTCCTCGCTGGCCTCACAATGTCTGCCAAGCGCGACGATCAAACAGCCATTTCAAAATCTCTCAAGTCTGGTACCCTGCCCACTTTCACTATGCTCAGAAGCCTTCTGAGCGCAGAGAAAGTGCCCAGGGAGCTAGTATATAGGAACTTTCAAGAACTTTCCAGTTCAGGCAAGTTCAGCCACGCATTCCATTGCGTAGTTTCGTATCCAAGAAATGTCATTAATAAACCGTTTAGGAAACCGTGATAAAACCGAACCGTAGAAGCAAAACCGAGAACCGAACCGAACCGTAGAATTCTCAACGATCCCCATCCCTAATGTTAATATCTCAACAAAAATGCAAGATGTCATCTTGTACCTGATCCAGTTCCAGTAATCTCTCCGCCTCCTTCTCATCTGTGTCGCTGGCTAGAACATCTGTGCTCCACGCATCGCTAGCCGTCTCCGATACTTCTGATACCTGCAAAAAACAGCATCGTTACAGTACTACAAAATAACTTCAACAATAAAAAAAAACATCAATATTTCATCATTACATATCATTATATAAGTCAATGACACATATAGTATATATCAATAAATATAGTGTATATGTTATCATGATAAGTCAAAAACCTCTCTCTCTCTCTGTATGTATAAACATATGTATAAACATATATTTATATATATATATATATATATATATATATATATATATATATATATATATATATATATATATATATATATATATATATAAAATACATATACTGCCAACCCTCATACTAGTATATATATATATATATATATATATATATATATATATATATATATATATATATATATATATATATATATATATATATATATATATAATATATATATATATATATATATATATATATATATATATATATATATATATATATATATATATATATATATATATATATATATATATATACACACATACATATATATATGTATAATATGATAAGTCTAAGACCTACCTCTAGGTTCTGTCTGGCCATTTCCTCGGCCACCTCCTCCAGTCTCTCGAGGGCGTTCTGCTCCGGTGGCTCCGAGTCGCTCGCCAGGACATCTGTGCTCCAAGTGTCACTCACCGTTGACTTCGTCTCGTCTCCTTCAAGCAGCAAAAACACAATTAACCCTTTATATGTCTCTAACAAAAGAAATTTTCAGAAAAAAGATTCAAATATTTTTCTAAATCATGCTTAATTTCAATTTTTTTTCAAAAGTATCTTAAGCCTTCCAATGCTGAGGCTACTTTCATCCTAAGCACAAAGATTTTTTAAAAACATCTAAACCCTGTCATGTTGTTATTCATTGGAAAGCTCTCGCTGAGTACTCTCAGATGAGTACCCATATGCCAGGGGTTTGATCATTTTCCAAGTTTTTATGAATTATTTTGTATTGGTCAAATTAGCCAGCTGCAGTATAAGGGTTAAGTTAAGATGACAAAAGTCAAGTCTCAAAGCATGAATGGCTTAACATATGCTTCCAATGGCCAAAAGGAATTCTTTCACTTACTGACTATCCTTGTATTAAAGCACTTGGCATCAACTTTTCTATGTTTAAATAGTACAACTCTACCAACCAGGGATATCATAGTCTACAACCTCTTTCTAATAAAGTGCAAAAAAAAAATAGATGACAGAAAAGCAAAATGATAAGATAAAAGAATAAAGATGAATGACTAACAACAGAAAATACTGAAAAAATAAATGGAGATTAAAGTATACATCAAAATAATGAAAGAATTTAAAAAAAAGTCATGATCTTCAACACCAAACATCTTAACATTTTAAATCATACATTTTTCAAATGCTGTTAGGAATTGAAAAGTAAAAGTACTTACTTTCTAGCTCCGCCTTGATTTCAAACTTCCCGAATCTTTCAGTGACGTCTTCTCTGTTATTTTTCTGTACAGTAACGGGCAGGTCGGGCGCTCTGCGATCGTCCCCACTCTGACTCTCGGCCTGAGAGAGGGGCGTGTCCCGTCCACTGATGTTCGGAGTGCCACGCCCACTCACGTTAGCAGAGAGCATGTCGGACAGGTTATCATTCTCTATCTCCTCAGGGTCCGAGCCCACTGAGTGACTGGATGCCCCTTCTGAAATAGCAATAGCAATAACATATTTATAGAGGGGTTGGAGAAGGGGGGGGGGGGGGGGGGGTGGGAAGAGAGCATGTCGGACAGGTTATCATTCTCTATTTCCTCAAGGTCCGAGCCCATCGAGTGACTGGACGCCCCTTCTGGAATAGCAATGGCAATAACATATTTACAGAGGGGTTGGAGAAGGGGGGGGGGGGAAGAGAGCATGTCGGACAGGTTATCATTCTCTATTTCCTCAAGGTCCGAGCCCACCAAGTGACTGGACGCCCCTCCTGGAATAGCAATAGCAATAACATATTTATAGAGGGGTGTAGAAGGGGGGGGGGGGGGGGGGGGGGGGAGAGAGCATGTCGGACAGGTTATCATTCTCTATCTCCTCAGGGTCCGAGCCCACTGAGTGACTGGACGCCCCTTCTGGAATAGCAATAGCAATAACATATTTACAGAGGGGTGTAGAAGGGGGGAGGGGGGGGGGGAGAGAGCATGTCGGACAGGTTATCATTCTCTATCTCCTCAGGGTCCGAGCCCACGGAGTGACTGGACGCCCCTTCTAGAATAGCAATAGCAATTACATATTTATAGAGGGGTGTAGAAGGGGGGGGGGGGGAGAGAGCATGTCGGACAGGTTATCATTCTCTATCTCCTCAGGGTCCGAGCCCACGGAGTGACTGGACGCCCCTTCTGGAATAGCAATAGCAATTACATATTTATAGAGGGGTGTAGAAGGGGGGGGGGGGGGAGAGAGCATGTCGGACAGGTTATCATTCTCTATCTCCTCAGGGTCCGAGCCCACGGAGTGACTGGACGCCCCTTCTGGAATAGCAATAGCAATTACATATTTATAGAGGGGTGTAGAAGGAGGGGGGGGGAGAGAGCATGTCGGACAGGTTATCATTCTCTATCTCCTCAGGGTCCGAGCCCACCGAGTGACTGGACGCCCCTTCTGGAATAGCAATAGCAATAACATATTTATAGAGGGGTGTAGAAGGGGGGGGGGGGAGAAGAGAGCATGTCGGACAGGTTATCATTCTCTATCTCCTCAGGGTCCGAGCCCACCGAGTGACTGGACGCCCCTTCTGGAATATCAATAGCAATAACATATTTATAGAGGGGTTGGAGAAGGGGGGGGGGGGAAGAGAGCATGTCGGACAGGTTATCATTCTCTATCTCCTCAGGGTCCGAGCCCACGGAGTGACTGGACGCCCCTTCTGAAATAGCAATAGCAATAACATATCTATAGAGGGGTTGGAGAAGGGGGGGGGGGGGGGGAAGAGAGCATGTCGGACAGGTTATCATTCTCTATCTCCTCAGGGTCCGAGCCCACCGAGTGACTGGACGCCCCTTCTGGAATAGCAATAGCAAATATCATGTATAGAGGGGCTTGGAAGGGAAGGGGGAGAGGTAAAGGTACTGAAAAACTTCAAACTGCAGATCAGTTAAAAAATGAATATCTGAAAGCCTAGATCAAAAATCTGTATGATTTAAAAAAAAAATGATCACATCATTATCATCACATAGGTAGATAATAAATAAGGAATATTATCATGGAAACACATTTCTTGCAAGAATACTATGCTTGAAAAGTACATAAGATACCATCCCTAAGTGAATAATGCAGTCAATACATGGTGAATGCAGAAGCTAAACACAGAAACACAGATGGTCATATCATGATATTCAACGGCACTGCATTTATACATCACCTCTTTTTCAACCCCATATGAAAAATATTGCTATTTATGTACAAGATTTCTGAAGCTGACAGTGCTGAATTTAACAGCATTAGGTTCCTGTGATACGATATCAATAATTCCATAATGATATGGTATCTTAACAATATTTTAGCAACACTGCAGTGTCACTAAAAATACTGTTAACCTTTCCAGTGCTAAGGCTACATTTGTTCAAAGCACAATAATGCAAAGATATTTGAAAAATATTAAAACCCTGTCATGTTGGTATTCATTGAATAGCTCTCACTGAATGCTCTCAGATGAGTACCCACTTGCCAGGGTTTCAGTCATTTTTCAGGGTTTTTTGCACCATTTTGTATTGACCAAATTAGCCACCAGCAGCATAAGGATTAAGATACCATATCATTATATAAATATTGGCATTATATTGAATCACAGAAATGTTTAAGGTACCTATCGCTACTCACCTATGGAATCTTGGTCATGTGACAGAGAGAACCTGGTTCTCTTCTCGTGGATCTCTGACTCGGTAATGCTGTCGTCGTCCCCCGGCAGGCTGTAGTACTTCACCTTCCTCTGACGGTTCTCTGTCTCCATCGAGAGAACCTGGAACATCAAGCAATGAGAAATGGAAGAAGGGAACCAGGGTCTTACCCAGGATTTTTAGAATTTAGAAGGCCTGTCTAAAATAGTAATTCCAAAATTCCTGCCCGGCCAGATTTAGCTATCAATATACTTTAAATCCTTATACCAACAACATCGTATGCGAAAATGGTCCTGGATAGATCCGTAAAACTACAAATCAATTAAGGTTCGCCTTATTATCATTAATATCATTAATATTATTATTATTATTATTATTATTATTATTATTATTATTATTATTATCGTTATAATTATCATCATAATTGTTACTATTATTATTATTATCATTATTATTACTATCATTATTATCATTAATATTATCATTATTATTATCATTATAATTTTTTTAATCATTTCTATTATTATTATCAGTATTACTATAGTTATTTTTATTATTTTTATTATTATTATCATTTTATCATTATCATTATTATTATAATAATCATCATTATCATTATTATTATTATTATTATTATCATTATTATTATTATTAATATTATTATTAATATTATTATTATTATTATCATTATTATCATCATCACTATTATTGTATTAACTGACCTTGTTCTCTGGCAGTAGGCCGGGGCAGTCGTTGGTGTCCTGTATGGTGATGACGAGGACATCCTCCTGCTCCACTAGGTCCTGTTCCGACTCGGCCTCGGGCGTCGCGTCACCACCCCCGGGCGACAGCATCAAACGACGCTTCTCTTTCCCTGAAAACACACGGAAATATAACATATATACACAGTGTCTTATAGGAGAGCGGCCAAGTACGAAAAAGGGCTCTATTTAAGATTTATTTTGGGCGGGTCTCACACACACCTTCAACATACATCATTTGAAAGCTTATACTCTCTAGATTAATATTCTGCCTGTTGGAGTTGTCAAAAGTGGTGCAGATTCTGAGAAAATACGTTTATGTAACATAATGTCTGGAAAAAAGCTGAAAGGTATGAAATCACGATATTTTTTTTTGAAGGGGCTAAAGAGGATAGTATGTTCACTCAACTTTGTGTACTACAACAAGCCTCATGCCCACAATTCAAATAAAACATTTGAAGCCATACTACTAAATTTTTCTGGTGAAAATTCCAATTTTATTACAAATTTAGGGTACGATTCACCTTTTTCTCAAATGCCATCACATAAATCAACTTTTCAGATAGTACAATACCAGACTTAGCTACATAGCACACATATATATAATCCTACATCTTTTTTCAATCATTTAGGAACCAAACTGAGTTACAAGGCTGATTTATTCAAACGTTTTGGCAATTCCTATGCCTATAAAACTGAAAAAGATGATAATAGAAAAATGTGCAAAATGATACTTAATCTTTCAAATATTCCAAAAAGTATCTGAATGACATCCAAACTGAAGCATACCCTGTACAGAAATCATATATTGGATATTGGCTGTGAGATTTTTAGATTTGGTTGCCCAGTCACCCAGGACAACTAAATTATTTGTGAAAATAGTCAACAATTTAGCAAAATTCACAAAACGCTGACAAAAAATAATAATAATAAGTCAAATAAAATTTAATCATACAGGCAACCTTACATAAGTCAGACACTTATAAGTCAGATTTTCTACTAAGTCAGATGGCTTTGCTGGTCCCATCCCTATCATTGCAGTTTTATAATCTTCACATAACTCTAATTTTGCCTATCTCGGACAGAAAATCCTGGTCCCAATTCATCCGACTTATGCAAGGTTACCTGTATTATGAGATTCACAATATGTTTTTCTGGAAGATTTTTTTCTTTTCTTTGATACCAAATGTAAAATGTCCACCTTGAAGAAGACAAAGAACACTCACTGGATGATCAAACTTGTGTGCAAGTGTTCACACTCAAAGTCTCACAGCATCAACCACAAACAGAATTATTCTGAATCACTGTCTGATATATCTTGTGTTGAAATCGGATTTTGACAAACATCATCACCGTGACAGGAACACAATTCCACACAGGCCAAGTGGTTCTTTCTACAAGAGCATGAGTCAGTACCACAAAGATTCCTCTTGCTGCAAGTACAAAGCAAATCTTGCATCACCTCGGAGGCTGACAATCCTTCATAGTACACTGGGACAAGCTTCTCCCCCTCTCTTTTCCATCCATATTCCAGTGGGGATCCCAGGTCAGGCTTAGCAATGTGGTAGGAAATTCAAATCCTTGTTTGCCAGGCAGCCCTTCTGACATGCTGTTTCAGACTCTCTTCACAGGGTGGCAGCTTTGCCAACACACATTCTTGCTTGGCTGCAAGCTTTGCACGTAACACATTCATGTTTGAATGTGCTTCGTTTTCCTTGCCCTTAGGATCATACAAACTAGCAATGAACTTGCGAGCTCCAACAATTGAAGTGTTCTCATCATCACCACCTATGAAAACCAGCTCAGCAAAGGAGTCTACCCCTTTCTGAGATTGTTTTACACACAGAATTTTTTCCTTTACCGAAAAAAAAACAGATGTTGAATCACACCCTGTGAGAGCGTGAATAGCAGGCAATAATTAGGGTAGGTCAAATATAGGGTTGCATACCGTTAACACGAAATGGTACGGTACCGTTAACAGTGAAACGGTACCTCTGATCTCCGAGGCCTGATCAGCCTTTTTTCTGACATTCATGTCGCTAACAAGTGTGGTTCCATTCCTCAATTCTATGACAACAATCAATAGTAGAATTGGGGAACAGAACCAACAATTGAGACGGACATTGACGAAGTTAACCGAAGCAAATGATCGCCACAACGCACTGCGAACGTGCGTTGGATTTACACTGTATCGTGTTTCCCGCCAAATGCTATTCCAGACAGCGTGTCTATAACTGTTTCGTCAGGAATCAGCACACTATGCGTCATCGCCGCATATAATTGGCAGTAACAAATTTTTAATCTGTTGAAACGAAGCGGTACTCAAAAACGAAACGGTGCCATTTAGTACCGGTTCTCAACGAAACGGGTAAATACTGGTTCTTTTCGAAATGAGTATCGGTTCCCATCGGTACCCGAGTACCGATATGCAACCCTACTCAAATACATCAAATACTGTATCTGCCTTGTCAAACTCAACCAGCAAGTTGCGCTGATATGCACTGGCTAGGCTATCAAACGTACTGAAACTGTCTCCTGGCATCATGTGAATGGCGGCCATTGCATCCCTGATATATACTCTGGATGTCTTGTCATGTTGTGGAAGCTCAGTCACCTTTGATACATCTGCTTCAAGTTTATGTCCAATCTCTGATTTGGTGGTCTTTCTCATTGAGCCGTCATCGTGAAACAGGGCTGATGGAACTGGTCCCACAGGATGACCAAGAACAGATTCAAGGCTGATATCATCCCTACAGCCAGCATTGTTGAGAGCTCGGCGGAAGATTACTTCTGGACTGATGCCTCCAGTCTTACTTCCCTGTTTGCACAGAAATTTGGCTTTCTTTGTCATATCAGAGAAGGTAAGTACGCCAGATCTACTGATGGGGCTATAAAAGCTGCTTGTCTGCTGTGTTGAGGAGGATTTGACAAATCTCTCCATTCGGTGTAATCCAGTATCTTTGGCTCCCAGTAGTGATTCTTGGACTTCAGGAGAGGCGTGTATACCAGTGGAGATGTTGATCAGTACCTCAGGATGTGCCTCTGTGTCAAATGGGTCTGATACCAGGATGATTCTACATGCCGTCCATGCCAACAACGTATTCGAGTGAAATGACATGACAGGCCGAGTCATCATCAAAATGCCTGACACAGATGTTCTGGTGCTAGCCATTCACTACTATCCGCAAATGGACAGAGTGAAAGAATTCTGGATTGAGACTGGAACAATAACCAGATAACCAGAACCACTGACCTTCAGAGGTTCATCCCAGTACATGACATATGTCACTCACAATCACCACTATTTCTGAAAGTATTGCCTGCTATTCACGCTCTCACAGGGTGTGATTCAACATCTGTTTTTTTTCGGTATAGGAAAAAATTCTGTGTGTAAAACAATCTCAGAAAGGGGTAGACTCCTTTGCTGAGCTGGTTTTCATAGGTGGTGATGATGAGAACACTTCAATTGTTGGAGCTCGCAAGTTCATTGCTAGTTTGTATGATCCTAAGGGCAAGGAAAACGAAGCACATTCAAACATGAATGTGTTACGTGCAAAGCTTGCAGCCAAGCGAGAATGTGTGTTGGCAAAGCTGCCACCCTGTGAATAGTCTGAAACAGCATGTCAGAAGGGCTGCCTGGCAAACAAGGATTTGGATTTTTCTCCCACATTGCTAAGCCTGACCTGGGATCCCCACTGGAATATGGATGGAAAAGAGAGGGGGAGAAGCTTGTCCCAGTGTACTATGAAGGATTGTCAGCCTCCGAGGTGATGCAAGATTTGCTTTGTACTTGCAGCAAGAGGAATCTTTGTGGTACTGACTCATGCTCTTGTAGAAAGAACCGCTTGGCCTGAGTGGAATTGTGTTCCTGTCATGGAGATGATGTTTGTCAAAATCCGATTTCAACACAAGATACATCAGACAGTGATTCAGAATAATTCTGTTTGTGGTTGATGCTGTGAGACTTTGAGTGTGAACACTTGCACACAAGTTTGATCATCCGGTGAGTGTTCTTTGTCTTCTTCAAGGTGGACATTTTACATTTGGTATCAAAGAAAAGAAAAAAATCTTCCAGAAAAACATATTGTGAATCTCATAATACAGGTAACCTTGCATAAGTCGGATGAATTGGGACCAGGATTTTCTGTCCGAGATAGGCAAAATTAGAGTTATGTGAAGATTATAAAACTGCAATGATAGGGATGGGACCAGCAAAGCCATCTGACTTAGTAGAAAATCTGACTTATAAGTGTCTGACTTATGTAAGGTTGCCTGTATGATTAAATTTTATTTGACTTATTATTATTTTTTTTTGTCAGCGTTTTGTGAATTTTGCTAAATTGTTGACTATTTTCACAAATAATTTAGTTGTCCTGGGTGACTGGGCAACCAAATCTAAAAATCTCACAGCCAATATCCAATATAAGATATCTGTACAGGGTATGCTTCAGTTTGGATGTCATTCAGATACTTTTTGGAATATTTGAAAGATTAAGTATCATTTTGCACATTTTTCTATTATCATCTTTTTCAGTTTTATAGGCATAGGAATTGCCAAAACGTTTGAATAAATCAGCCTTGTAACTCAGTTTGGTTCCTAAATGATTGAAAAAAGATGTAGGATTATATATATGTGTGCTATGTAGCTAAGTCTGGTATTGTACTATCTGAAAAGTTGATTTATGTGATGGCATTTGAGAAAAAGGTGAATCGTACCCTAAATTTGTAATAAAATTGGAATTTTCACCAGAAAAATTTAGTAGTATGGCTTCAAATGTTTTATTTGAATTGTGGGCATGAGGCTTGTTGTAGTACACAAAGTTGAGTGAACATACTATCCTCTTTAGCCCCTTCAAAAAAAAATATCGTAATTTCATACCTTTCAGCTTTTTTCCGGACATTATGTTACATAAACGTATTTTCTCAGAATCTGCACCACTTTTGACAACTCCAACAGGCAGAATATTAAACTAGAGAGTATAAGCTTTCAAATGATGTATGTTGGAGGTGTGTGTGAGACCCGCCCAAAATAAATCCCAAATCTGGCCCCTGGCCGCTCCCCTATTAGCCAGGATTTAGAAACTGGGTGCCTAAAATTAGCAGTTGTAAAATTTTGGGGTGTCCAAAATTTTAAGGGGGATCACAATATACTCATATTTCAACCATAAACATGTATAAATTCATCAAAATAAGGCATGATATCATTAAACAATGTCATGGGAATTATAAGTAGATGAAAAAATTCAATTACAAGCTTGAGATTGAGATTTTTAGAAATTCCACACTAAAAATTTTGGGTGTCCTGAGAGATGATTTTTAAGGGTTTGTGTGTCCAAAAAGGCACCCAGACGCCCTGCTGGCTAAGACCATGTATATACATATATAACATGAATGTAGGGTGAAAATTTCCAATAAATAACTTGTCCCATAAATATCATAAATGTAGAGTCACAGTGAAAATATCCCATAAATACCATAAAATAATGAAGAGTGGAAATGTCCCATAAGTAACATGAATGTAGAGTGAAAATGTACCATAAATAGCATTACATAGGGTAGGAATGCCTCATCAATAACATGAACATTGGGAGGAAATTTCCCATGTAGTAACAGGGTCTGACACTTAGATTTTAGGCTAGGGGCCCGAAAAGATATTTTGATAAAAATTTGTGGTCAAAAGCAGGATTTCTGGTTATCATATATACTTTTTCGGGCCCCTAGTCTGAAAAATCTAGGGGCCCACAGCAAAATCTAGGGGCATATGCCCCTGGGGCCCTGGGAAAGTCGAACCCTGAGTAAGGAATAGCCGTGCCTGTGAAATACAGTTTGCATACTCAATACGATTGTGCATAAAAGGTAGAAACATGTAAGCACTTAATATACTAATTCTTGATAACAACTTACCTTTTCCTGGAGTCTTTTTCTGTGAGGAGGGTGTACCTGGAGGGGTTGCGGCGGGGGAGGGAGAGGGGGTGGAGGTCTTGGCCTGCACGGCAGAGGGGAGTGGGAGATTGTGGAGCAGAGCCTCGAGTGCCTTCTGGTCCGAGCTGCCGTCCTCTACGCCCACCATCACCCGGCGCAGAAACACAACCTGAAAACACAACACAGGATCATTTGTAAATACCTTTAAATACTGTTATTTAAAGTGTATAACTGGTATTTTTACAGGCATTTGATTTCGATATTTCCCCGCTTCCCGTGATAGTGCCACAGTGACATCCTTCAAATAAACATCTATATAGTGAAAAATATATAGTTTGAGAGCTTGAATATGCAAATTTAGTGTAGCACAAAAACCCTGCAGCCGGGCAGTATTTAGCAAACTTTTTAGCACTCCAAATTAAAACCGTATGCAGTGCCGTTCCAATTGCTGAACGACCCCCCCCCCAAGGGTTATATTTGGACATTCATCCTCATGGCTTTGCGACATTAGTTGCTGAGTTGCAAAGATGGAAGGAGCTCTAACATGTGCTCCACCTCGCTTACCCCAGACTTTTATGCAGACCAGACAAAAGCTCTGGTACTGAACTATTCCTATCTACTACAAGGAGTTACACGTAATTTGGATTTCAGTTTCTTTGGACATTTTTTCTTGGTCCCTATTTATCTGAGGTAAGGAAGGTTACATGTATCTCAATCGTCAGTTATTATCAATTCAATTTCAAGAGTAGATTTGAAATATACCACCACTCCCTACTAGCCATAGGTTGTACTTACCAAACTCTGTAGTTCTGATGGCGAAATGAGAACAGCTGATCGTGTGAGGCCCTGGAGCTGACTTCTTGCCTGTGGAGGAACATCCGATGGACTGCCCTCTAGAATACTGTCCAATAGCGTCGACACACAACCCTGATAAAATACAAATCAGAAACTTAAGAGAAAATACTAGTAAGTAGTAACAGTGTGGGGCTCATGGTATGACATCTACAGAGTGGCAACCCAGTCTCTTCAGTTTTAAGGTAATTATGTACATTCTTTAATCTATTTTCAGTCAATGGCAGGGAGAAGGTCACAAAATCCCCTAAAGGATTTTAAAGATATTGTAATACAGGTGAACTTGGATATGACGGACTCAATGGGACCAGGAAAAATGGTCCGTCATATGCAAAATCTGTCTTATACATATGACGAATACTTGATATGCATCGTACTGGGACCAAGCATATCGTCCATCATATGCAAAAATCCGTCGTACAGTGGTCCGTCATACCCAAGTTCACCTGTATTATCTTGAAATAAGCCCCGAACGACATTACACTGTAAGTTTTAATCATGTTGAGCTTGATATCAAGTGACTGTCTTTTATAAAGACAAAGTAGCTCAGTTGGTTAGGTGTCGGACTAGTAATCAGAGGGTCGCTGGTTCGATTCCCGGCCACTCCGGGCACTTTGGTCATTCTTGGGCAAAACAGTTTATTCCATATTGCTTCAGTCTACCCAGCCGCAAAATGGGTACCTAGCATAAATAAGGCAGTCCTTAGAGTGTGTGCGCTATATGCTGCCAGTTGCTCTGTAATATCCCCCGGGGGATTGAAATGGTTTCTGTATGTACAGTGCCTGCTAGGGGAGGAAGGTCGTGTGAGCACTTCGGTGGATACAAGACTATAAACCGAATACCTTTATAAAAATCTTAATATAAACTTGATATATCGTTGTGATCCTCAATCTCAGCTGCAGTGAAAAGAAAGTGATGTACGTAAAGCTTAATATGAAAATCAGGATCCTAGCCAGGATTTTGAAAAAGCCTGTTCAAAACATTAAGATATAGATACTCAAAGTGACCAATTTACAAGTCATCCATGTCTTGGAGATGGTATGTTAGGACAAAGTATGGTTATTAGTCCAAAAAGGTAAAATTGAAAAATTCTTCATAGGAATTCTTGCTCGGGTGTCTAAAAAGCTGTTTTTCATGCATTAGTAGTAACGTAGCTAGTATTACCTTTTCAAACTTTCCGTAGAGGTCCTTGAGCTTGGGGTCGATCTCCTCCCACTTGGAGAGCGCCAGAACCTGTATTATCTGTGCCACCTGCATCAGGTTATGGCGCGCGATATAACTTATCGGCGCGTCAGACGTGATCCCATATGGCTCCGGGTCGCAGATCGCCGGACACACAAAAACACTGAACACAAGATCGGCACACATGGCCCTCGCCTCTGTAGCATCGATCCTATTGGCTATCGTGATGGCCTGGTACATGTGATTTACGATCCAACAAAGACTCTGCGGGAAGCAATACATGTTATGTTTGATGCTTGTTATGAAACGCTCGGTCAGCATGAAAAGTTTGTCGTTTGTGAATTGACGATAGCGCTTCAGTTTCTCTTTATAATGATCGGATCCGGGGACCCCGAAACGTCGCTGCCGCTCCTGTAGGGGAAAGCGCACTAACGCTTTATCGGGATCAATATCGTAAAACCATTCATCCTCCATTAAGAGTCTCATGATTGGGAGATGCAATCCTGCCGTGAGAAATAACTTAGCACTAAAAACACCCTCGTTGAGCAACTTGAAAACAGTACTAAATGCACAGGAACCTTTCCGAAGAAGTCTGCGAGGATCATCGTTAATCGCTACTTGTAAATCTATCAACGACTTCAACATCTGAAGAACATAGACTTCATCCTCAGGCATCACACAATTACCATATATGGCATTAATGAAGGTCCGTATCATAATAGGAGTATTTTCTATATTATGTTTCTCGGCAAACGCTAAACACATTGCCACTAGTTTTGGGCTTTCCCTAAGGTTTTTCAGGAATTCACCGTACCGGGAATCGTGGTAACTTAAATATTTGTAACCATCGACGAATGTCACTGTCTCCAGGGCGTGAGCTTTCTGGCAACACACGGCAGGTGTCGCCTCCGTGCTTGTGAGAATGAGGTTCTGCAGATTAACGCGCTGCTGTCTGGTGATCCAGGAAACATGGTAGAGGTTCTCCGCAGTTTTCATCACATCCTCGTTCAGATTCAGGAGATGCTGGCGCTCCGAGTTCACAAACAACCGTTCTTGTTTCAGATTTCTGGAGAGCTCCAAAAGCTCCTGGACAGACCCCATCTTGACGGTTTACGTAAACAGATCTAAAAAAGAAAATTAGACTGTTAGTATTTGCTTGCATATACAAACAAACATCTCCCCTGCTGGGAAAATATAAGCAATGACATTGAATGATTCTACAAATGTATTACTGAATTGGACAGACCCCATCTTGACTTTTTACATATACAGATCTGAAAAAGAAAACTAGACTGTCAGCAGTATTTGCCTGGCCTTATATATATACAAACATCTCCCCTGCTGGGATAATGAAAAGGAATGACATTGAATGATTCTACAAATGAATCACTGAATTGGACAGACCCCATCTTGATGTTTTACGTATTTAAACTGATCTCAACAAAAAGAAAAGACATTAGACTGTTGACATCAGTATTTGCCTGCATATACCAACATCTCCCTTGTTGGGATAATGAAAATCAAACTTACAACTAAAGGAATAATTATCAGATCTGCAAATGAATCAGAATTGTTTTATGACATCTGTCATGAAATGTTAAGTCACCACTCACCAATGTGGCCAAACCCTATCCCGAACTGTGCCACTGGAAAGTATTCCCAATCTGTACACCAGGCCAAGAAAAAGTATCTTGATTCACATTACCTACTAAGTCAGGAATCGGTTGGTTTTTACATCGCTTTTAATGTTCAGCCTAGGTCATACATAACATTTCAATGAGATAAGTGCTACCGAGTTTCTATGATAGAAACTTGGAACCAGGGTTTGACTTTCCCAGGGGCATATGCCCCTAGATTTTTCTGACTAGGGGCCTGAAATTATATGTAAAGTATCCAGAAATCCTGCTTTTGACCACTTATTTTCATCAAAAGACCTTTTCGGGCTCCTAGCCTGAAATTTAAGTGTCAGACCCTGGGAAACAGGAAGAAACTCCCTTCTCTTTACAAATAATTCCAAGGGGCCTTTCAGTTGAAAAGGCACCATAGACAGCCCACCACAACACCACACATTTCCACAGGGACCATCGACCAAGCCAATCCGCTAATAGGAATCCAGTGTCCAGAGACTGTCACCTGCGACCTAGTGCTTGGGAGCCAGGCAGCATAACCACTAGGCAAGTGCTGCAGACCTGGTCTATCCTTTTTTATGTCTAAGTCTCTTAGACTCTTACTGGCAATTTTTCTCCAAAAGAGTTTTAAATTATGTACACACACTTCCAAAACTAGATATATTATCTAGCTATTTGGCATATGCACAGGCTAAGAAAGAATCTAATTAAATGGAAACAGTTTTATATATGTAATCAAATCATGAACTCAACATATCGAATGCATTAGATTTCAATAATTGAAAAGAACATTTTAAGATATCAAGGACAGAATTTATGATCAGGAGAGTGATATAGATTTGACATGATATACAGTGATGAAAGGACAGCAGAGAGGGAAACACTGAAATGGTTGGTCAACTCCGAAGGGAATGTTAATCTTACGGGAAAGGGGCTAGGAGCCTAGTCTAGCACAAAGCACACATGTGTGTGAGTGCCAGGGGCTTAGCCAAGACCTGTCCAGCCTGTCTTTTGGGCAGGCAGTTTCTTGAAAACCTACTTAGTGGACAAGCAAAATTTTCTATTAAGAATTTTGACTTTTGGAGGGTAATAACCAAATATTTTCCCAACAGACCATCTTCTACTTAAGACAGAACTGAAGTGTAAAATGCCCTTTTTGACGCAATAGGCTATTAAATGTAGTTGGTATAAGGATTTGAAATAGATAAGTAGCTAAATCTGGACAGGCAGAAATTTTTGAATTGCTATTTTGGACAGGCAATTTTGAAATCCTGGCTAAGACCCTGGTGAGTGCTCTGACTTTCACAGAGTTAGGCTAGGCTCCGCGTCCCTAAAATGTTGACATTCCCTTCTGTGTTGACCAAACAGTGTGGTGTAGTACCAGGTATGGTAGACAGATGGCACTACATGGTCCTCCTACCTCTAGAGATCCATAACCAAACTGAATCCTCTATTCCCCTGGTGAGATAAGTGTGAAAGTTCTAAATTGACTTCCATGGATACCTGACCTAGACTATTTGCCGTATTTGGTGCTTGGTAATTTAACAGGAAAACAAGACAGAAAGTACACATGACCACCATGGGCTTAGCCAGGATTTGGAAACAGGGTTTCATAGACTTTTAGTTGTCCAAAGTGTGGTACAAAGTAGAGCTGCACTCACCACTCACAAACTCGAGTTGCTCGAGCCCTGGGTCAAACTCGCCGAGCTCGAGCTGAAATGTTCAAATCGTGAGCTTGTCTATGTTAGGTACACAAACGTAACACAGAGCACCTAACACACATTATTAACATACATAACTGCTTATCGCTGTCATGTCATGTCTTCTTTACAATCGCCAATGTATACATTCAAGCGGTGTTGAGTGTTATACTGACCTTTGTACCTCGTCAGCACGTTTTAAAACATGGCAATGTTAATAAAGCTCTGCCAATAAATATATATTTTTTAATAGCTGGGCTGGAAAATAAGTATTTCTTAGGAAAATTGGAACGTTCGTGAGCTCATGAGCTCACGAGTCAAACGGGTGGTGAGCTCATGAGTTGACCCCCCTCCGTGAGTACAGCTCTAGTACAAAGTTCACACTACTAATGAAATAAACCCTATATATCTACAGATTTTGCTTTTTAGACCAGAAACTGCTTTGTTTGTATTGTAGGAGTGACACTACATGCACTATCTTCTAGAACTGTCATCATCAGCAAATCCTGACCTAAACCTTTGGGTGTCCAAACTGTTAAAAAACAGTGTCCAAATGAGACGCTGGACGCATAGGTGGCTAAGCCCCTGACGACCACCTAGAAATCTAGACTATCCATGAGTGGGCTAATGACTTTGCCCTGGTGCAAAGCTGTTATACCGTTTATTCTCGAAAATTTGGACCACCCTAGGAATTTGGGCCACTAAAACTATTTTGCAAAATAATTATTGTGAAATATGGAGCACCCTTGATCTATTGCTAGTACCTACTTCACAAAGTATATGGACAACTATCACTCTGCTTTTTCGGTATTTTCATAAAACATGGGCCACCCTCAACCTATGAAAATTGTAATTATTAAAAAGCGTCCCAAATTACAGAGAATTTACAGCACTATATAACAGGCAGCTGCTGGCTGTATGGGCAGATTAGAAATGCTGCATGGAGAACTGAACTGAATGACAGGTTATATATACAATGAATGGCTCGCGACAGGAAGGAAATTAGCAGGACTATTTCACAGTGGATGGTGGTAATAACTATAGGATTAATAGGAATAGGGGCTAACCACAGCCAGGAAATGCTCCAATCATACAACGCTAACCCTTTCCTTTTGGGAAACCCAAAGCCTATAAAATCAAACTACTGACGATCCCACTTTCCCTCTCTGTCTACACTGTGGAAGTTATCAACTTATAAAGGTGGCTTATACGGTCAATTTGTAAACATAGGGCCATTTTGGGATCATTACAATTATCAAAGCCTACACAGTCTTAGCCAGCAGGGCATCTGGGCGTGACCGTCTTTGGACCCAAACTTTCAAAAATCACAACTTAGGACCAGGGTCTTAGCCAGGGATTTAAAAATACCTGTCCAAAACAGCAATTCCAAATTTTTTGCTCGTCAAGAATAGTACTAATCTACTTCAAATCCTTATACTAACTACATTTTATAGCCTATTGATTTCCATACTTGAACTCCCTCTCTTCATATAGAAGATCACTCTACATTTGAATAAAGTTATCTGAGTATACGCTGGAAATGGAATCAATATTTCTGCAAATATCATTAGTTTTACTAGACTTAGGGTGAGGTCTCATACCTATTTGGGAGCCTGGGAGGTACTGAACTCCTGCATCGAAGGGTTAACTAGGTTTTCACCATTTCACCTCTGTGTATGGATACAATGGATACTTAGAGTGATATTAGCTGCTATTGATAAAGAGTAGCTTTTTAATAATGGTTTATATGCTTGTATTAGCTTCTTTTATCGATTGAAAGGGGTTATTGTATGTACCTAAATGAAGTTATATCATCTGGATTTTACATACATATTAGAAAGTCACATCGAAATTAGATTAATCTTCATAAAATACTAATGTGCTGAGAAACAACCCCTTATGTATGATGAATTCTGGTAATTAGATGATAGCCTATACAATATACATACATGTGTAGAATAGTTAATTCATGTTTTTTTGAAAAATATATGGTAGCCTTCACTTTTGAGTGCATTATCAAGGATGCTTCGAGGTGAAATTCTGCTCCGTACTTTCAGCAGGTACCTTCCATAACAGAAAATTAAAATTCTCCCTTGTAGCAGCATAAATTCATACTTAAAAGGTTTTTTTTGCTGCTAAGCTTGGTGTAATATCCTAATATGATGGTTTTGGGTATTTTCCTAATGATTTCTTGATAAAAAGATGCTTTTCTTCTTGGGACAAAGGTGTCCCGTTCGCATCCGTCCCATT
>OZ012695.1:25007121-25074929 GCA_963942565.1 Maea johnstoni | reverse complement strand
ACTAACAACAGAAAATACTGAAAAAATAAATGGAGATTAAAGTATACATCAAAATATGAAAGAATTTAAAAAAAAGTCATGATCTTCAACACCAAACATCCTAACATTTTAAATCCTTTATTTTACAAACGCTGTTGGGAATTGAAAATTGTAAGTACTTACTTTCTAGCTCCGCTTTTATTTCAAACTTCCCGAACCTTTCAGTGACGTCTTCTCTGTTATTTTTCTGTACAGTAACGGGCAGGTCGGGCGCTCTGCGATCGTCCCCACTCTGACTCTCGGCCTGAGAGAGGGGCGTGTCCCGTCCACTGATGTTCGGAGTGCCACGCCCACTCACGTTAGCAGAGAGCATGTCGGACAGGTTATCATTCTCTATCTCCTCAGGGGTCCGAGCCCACTGAGTGACTGGATGCCCCTTCTGGAATATCAATAGCAATTACATATTTATAGAGGGGTGTAGAAGGGGGGGGGGGGGGGGGAGAGCATGTTGGACAGGTTATCATTCTCTATCTCCTCAGGGTCCGAGCCCACTGAGTGACTGGACGCCCTTCAGGAATAGCAATAGCAATAACATATTTATAGAGGGGTTGGAGAAGGGGGGGGGGGGGAAGAGAGCATGTCGGACAGGTTATCATTCTCTATCTCCTCAGGGTCCGAGCCCACTGAGTGACTGGACGCCCCTTCAGGAATAGCAATAGCAATAACATATTTATAGAGGGGTTGGAGAAGGGGGGGGGGGAAGAGAGCATGTCGGACAGGTTATCATTCTCTATCTCCTCAGGGTCTGAGCCCACCGAGTGACTGGACGCCCCTTCTGTAATATCAATAGCAATTACATATTAATAGAGGGGTGTAGAAGGGGGGGGGGGGGGGGGGGAAGAGAGCATGTCGGACAGGTTATCATTCTCTATCTCCTCAGGGTCCGAGCCCACTGAGTGACTGGACGCCCCTTCTGGAATAGCAATAGCAATAACATATTTATAGAGGGGTGTAGAAGGGGGGGGGGGGGGTGGGGGGGAGGAGAGCATGTCGGACAGGTTATCATTCTCTATCTCCTCAGGGTCCGAGCCCACCGAGTGACTGGACGCCCCTTCTGGAATAGCAATAGCAATAACATATTTATAGAGGGGTGTAGAAGGGGGGGGGGGGGGGGGGGTGGGGGGGTGGGGGGGGAGGAGAGCATGTCGGACAGGTTATCATTCTCTATCTCCTCAGGGTCCGAGCCCACCGAGTGACTGGACGCCCCTTCTGGAATAGCAATAGCAATAACATATTTATAGAGGGGTGTAGAAGGGGGGGGGGGGGGGGGGGGTGAGAGAGCATGTCGGACAGGTTATCATTCTCTATCTCCTCAGGGTCCGAGCCCACCGAGTGACTGGACGCCCCTTCTAGAATAGCAATAGCAATAACATATTTATAGAGGGGTTGGAGAAGGGGGGGGGGGGGGGGGAGAGAGCATGTCGGACAGGTTATCATTCTCTATCTCCTCAGGGTCCGAGCCCACCGAGTGACTGGACGCCCCTTCTAGAATAGCAATAGCAATAACATATTTATAGAGGGGTTGGAGAAGGGGGGGGGGGGGAGAGAGCATGTCGGACAGGTTATCATTCTCTATCTCCTCAGGGTCCGAGCCCACCGAGTGACTGGACGCCCCTTCTGGAATTTATCGATAGCAAATATTATGTATAGAGGGGCATGGAAGGGAAGGGGAGAGGTAAAGGTACTGAAAAACTTCAGTTAAAAAAATGAATATCTGAAATCCTAGAGCAAAAACATGTATGATTTTAATTTTTTTTTTATCACATCATTATCATCACATAGGTAGATACTATATAAGGAATATTATCATGGAAACACAATTCTTGCAAGAATACTATGCTTGAAAGGTACATAAGATACCATCCCTAAGTGTAGAGGGCCTCAGGGAAGATCCTTACCATTGGACTGAGTTACCCTCTTTAAATAAAGATTATTATTATTATTAATATTATTATTATTATAATAATGTAGTCAATACATGGTGAATGCAGAAGCTAAACATAGAAACACAGATGGTCATATCATGATATTCACCAGCACTGCATTATACATCATCTCTTTTTCAACCCCATATGAAAAATAATGCTATTTATGTACAAGATTTCTGAAGCTGACAGTGCTGAATTTAACAGCATTAGGTTCCTGTGATACAATATCAATAATTCCATAATGATATGGTATCTTAACAATATTTTAGCAACACTGCAGTGTCACTAAAAATACTGTTAACCCTTCCAGTGCTAAGGCTACATTTGTTCAAAGCACAATAATGCAAAGCTATTTGAAAAATATTAAAACCCTGTCATGTTGGTATTCATTGAATAGCTCTCACTGAGTGCTCTCAGATGAGTACCCACTTGCCAGGGTTTCAGTCATTTTTCAGGTTTTTTTGCACCATTTTGTATTGACCAAATTAGCCACCAGCAGCATAAGGATTAAGATACCATATCATTTTATAAATATTGGCATTATATTGAATCACAGAAATGTTTAAGGTACCTATCGCTACTCACCTATGGAATCTTGGTCATGTGACAGAGAGAACCTGGTCCTCTTCTCGTGGATCTCTGACTCGGTAATGCTGTCGTCGTCCCCCGGCAGGCTGTAGTACTTCACCTTCCTCTGACGGTTCTCTGTCTCCATCGATAGAACCTGGAACATCAAGCAATGAGAAATGGAAGAAGGGAACCAGGGTCTTAGCCAAGATTTTTAGAATTTAGAAGGCCTGTCCAAAATAGTAATTCCAAAATTTCTGCCCTGTCAGATTTAGCTATCAATACACTTTAAATCCTTATACTAACTACATCATATGCGAAAATGGTCCTTGATAGATCCGTAAAACTACAAATCAATTAAGGGTTGCCTTATTATCATTAATATTATTATTATTATTATTATTATTATTATTATTATCATTATTATTATCATTATTATTATTATCATCATTATTGTTGTTATTATTATTATTATCATTACTATCATTATTACTATCATAATTATCATTAATATAATCATTATTATTATTATTATAATTTTTTAATCATTTCTATTATTTTTATCATTTTTATTATTATTATCATTTTATCATTTTTATTATTGTTATCATTTTATCATTATCATTATAATTATCATAATCATCATTATATTTATTATTATTTTCAATATTATTATTATTATTAATATTATTATTATTATCATTATCATCATTATTATTATCATCATCACTATTATTGTATTAACTGACCTTGTTCTCTGGCAGTAGGCCGGGGCAGTCGTTGGTGTCCTGTATGGTGATGACGAGGACATCCTCCTGCTCCACTAGGTCCTGTTCCGGCTCGGCCTCGGGCGTCGCGTCACCACCCCCGGGCGACAGCATCAAACGACGCTTCTCTTTTCCTGAAAACACATGCAAATATAACATATAGGACGTATACATAGGGCTCGGCCTCGGGCGTCGCGTCACCACCCCCGGGCGACAGCATCAAACGACGCTTCTCTTTCCCTGAAAACACACGGAAATATAACATATATACATATATAACATGAATGTAGGGTGAAAATGTCCAATAAATAACTTGTCCCATAAGTATCATAAATGTAGAGTCACAGGGAAAATATCCCATAAATGTTGAGTGGAAATGTCCCATAAGTTACATGAATGTAGAGTGAAAATGTACCATAAATAGCATTACATAGGGTAGGAATGCCTCATCAATAACATGAACATTGGGAGGAAATTTCCCATGTAGTAAGGAATAGCCGTGCCTGTCATCGTGTTAGTTTTCGAACCACAGATGGTCAAAGTTTGTGAAATAGGACTTTTTGGGGGCAAATTTTCATGAAAATGTTAGAAAAGAGTTACTCAATTGCTACCGTACATGCCCATCCTTATATAAGATAGTGTTGAGCAAGGGAACCCCATGTTATACACATGAATTATCACACACTATTTTTGAAAACATGTCAAAACAGCAAATTCAAGGAATATGGAGATCACTGTAGCCAAAAACAAAAAACTCATAGTATACTATTTATAATAGGCAGGTATAATCAGAATTGGTACATATTCAATAAAAATCAATTTCTTTTCAATTTTTCCAGTGATATCAGGTAAATTGTAATAAATTATTTTAGTTTGTCCAATACCAAATAGGTGTCACCGGTATAGAGTATCGTAAGACCTTAATATACTAATACTTGATAACAACTTACCCTTTCCTGGAGTCTTTTTCTGTGAGGAGGGTGTACCTGGAGGGGTTGCGGCGGGGGAGGGAGAGGGGGTGGAGGTCTTGGCCTGCACGGCAGAGGGGAGTGGGAGATTGTGGAGCAGAGCCTCGAGTGCCTTCTGGTCCGAGCTGCCGTCCTCTACGCCCACCATCACCCGGCGCAGAAACACAACCTGAAAACACAACACAGGATCATTTGTAAATACCTTTAAATAGTACTGTTATTTAAAGTGTATAACTGGTATTTTTACAGGCATTTGATTTCGATATTTCCCCGCTTCTCGTGATAGTGCCACAGTGACATCCTTCAAATAAACATCTATATAGTGAAAAATATATAGTTTGTGAGCTTGAATATGCAAATTTAGTGTAGCACAAAAACCCTGCAGCCGGGCAGTATTTAGCAAACTAAAATTTAGCAAATTAAAACCGTATGCAGTGCCGTTCCAATTGCTGAACGCCCCCCCCCCCCCACCCAAGGGTTATATTTGGACATTCATCCTCATGGCTTTGCGACATTAGTTGCTGAGTTGCAAAGATGGGAGGAGCACTAACATGTGCTCCACCTCGCTTACCCCAGACTTTTATGCAGACCAGACAAAGGCTCTGGTACCGAACTATTCCTATCTACTACAAGGAGTTACACATAATTTGGATTTCAGTTTCTTTGGACATTTTTTCTTGGTCCCTATTTTTCTGAGGTAAGGAAGGTTACATGTATCTCAATCGTCAGTTATTATCAATTCAATTTCAAGAGTAGATTTGAAATATACCACCATTCCCTACTTGCCATAGTTTGTACTTACCAAACTCTGTAGTTCTGATGGCGAAATGAGAACAGCTGATCGTGTGAGGCCCTGGAGCTGACTTCTTGCCTGCGGAGGAACATCCGATGGACTGCCCTCTAGAATACTGTCCAATAGCGTCGACACACAACCCTGATAAAATACAAATCAGAAACTTAAGAGAAAATACTAGTAAGTAGTAACAGTGTGGGGCTATTACATTCTTTAAGGCCTAAAAAAAAAGTTGTTTGTTTCCTGAAACCCTACCCTAAGAAGTTTTTATTCAAAAAAATCCCTACCTTAAAGTTTTTTTCGCCCTCCGAACTCCCAATCAACGTAAAACATGCATAAAACACACATTTTTGACCAAAAAAAATAATGAAAAAAACAAGGAAACAAATAATTTCTTTTTTTTAGACCTAATCTATTTTCAGCCAATGGCAGGAGGAGAAAGTCACAAAATCCCCCAAAGAATTTTAAGGATAAATATATTGCATAATATATTATCTTGAAATTAGCCCGGAACAACATTACACTGTTAGTTTTAGTCATGTTGAGCTTGATATCAAGTAACTGTTTTTTATAAAATCTTAAAGAACATGATATATCGTTGTGATCCTCAATCTCAGCTGCAGTGAAAAGTGATGTCCGTAAAGCTTAATATGAAAATCAGGATCCTTGCCAGGATTTTGAAAAAGCCTGTTCAAAACGTTAAGATCTATAGATACTCAGCTACTTCAAGTCCTTGTACTCACTACATTTGAAAGCCTATTTTGTCAAAATGACCAATTTACAAGTCATCCATGTCTTGGAGGATGGTATGTTAGGACAAAGTATGGTTATTAGTCCAAAAAGGTAAAATTCAAAAAATCTTTATAGAAATTCTTGATCAGGTGTCTAAAAAGCTGTTTTTCATGCATTAGGAGTAATGTAGCAAGTATTACCTTTTCAAACTTTCCGTAGAGGTCCTTGAGCTTGGGGTCGATCTCCTCCCACTTGGAGAGCGCCAGAACCTGTATTATCTGTGCCACCTGCATCAGGTTATGGCGCGCGATATAACTTATCGGGGCGTCAGACGTGATCCCATATGGCTCCGGGTCGCAGATCGCCGGACACACAAAAACACTGAACACAAGATCGGCACACATAGCCCGCGCCTCCGTAGCATCGATCCTATTGGCTATCGTGATGGCCTGGTACATGTGATTTACGATCCAACAAAGACTCTGCGGGAAGCAATACATGTTATGTTTGATGCTTGTTATGAAACGCTCGGTCAGCATGAAAAGTTTGTCGTTTGTGAATTGACGATAGCGCTTCAGTTTCTCTTTATAATGATCGGATCCGGGGACCCCGAACCGTCGCTGCCGCTCCTGTAGGGGAAAGCGCACTAACGCTTTATCGGGATCAATATCGTAAAACCATTCATCCTCCATTAAGAGTCTCATGATTGGGAGATGCAATCCTGCCGTGAGAAATAACTTAGCACTAAAAACACCCTCGTTGAGCAACTTGAAAACAGTACTAAATGCACAGGAACCTTTCCGTAGGAGTCTGCGAGGATCATCGTTAATCGCTACTTGTAAATCTATCAACGACTTCAACATCTGAAGAACATAGACTTCATCCTCAGGCATCACACAATTACCATATATGGCATTAATGAAGGTCCGTATCATAACAGGAGTATTTTCTATATTATGTTTCTCGGCAAACGCTAAACACATTGCCACTAGTTTTGGGCTTTCCCTAAGGTTTTTCAGGAATTCACCGTACCGGGAATCGTGGTAACTTAAATATTTGTAACCATCGACGAATGTCACTGTCTCCAGGGCGTGAGCTTTCTGGCAACACACGGCAGGTGTCGCCTCCGTGCTTGTGAGAATGAGGTTCTGCAGATTAACGCGCTGCTGTCTGGTGATCCAGGAAACATGGTAGAGGTTCTCCGCGGTTTTCATGACATCCTCGTTCAGATTCAGGAGATGCTGGCGCTCCGAGTTCACAAACAACCGTTCTTGTTTCAGATTCCTGGAGAGCTCCAGAAGCTCCTGGACAGACCCCATCTTGACGGTTTACGTAAACAGATCTGAAAAAAAGAAAAAGAAACTAGACTGTCAATATTTCCCTGCATATACATACAAAATCTTCAAACATATCCCTTGCTGGGAGATTTACTAATGAAAAGCAACTTGAAATTAACCTATATGCTACTGGTGGCTGATTTAGCCAACACAAAATGAGGCAAAAACATATGAAATATTACTGAAACCCTGGCATATGGGTACTCATCTGAAAATACTCAGCAAGAGCTATCCAATGAATACCAACATGACAGGGTTTAGATGGTTTTCAGAAATCATGGTACTCGCTTCGCTATAGCGTACCTTCGAAGTAAACAAGTTCGGCACCTGTAAGTACAACTTTTCATATGATGTTATCAACATACTTAACAAAGATTGATATGTTATCTATGTATGTCAAGAACTAGCATAGTTCAAGATTTCTAGATACCAATAGCAGTACCGTTAAAATACTGTATCGTTTCGTTGGTACTGGTTATGGTACCGTACCGCTTCACCCTTAGCGGTATGCAGCCCTAGTCTCAGCATTGAAAGGGTTAAAGGAATGATATTCAACAAATGAATCACTGAATTGTTTTATGATATCTGATAAGAAATGTATAGTCATCAGTATGGCCAAACCCTATCCTAAACTGAGTCACTGGAAAGTATTCCCAATCTGCACACCAGGCCACAAAAAAAGTATCTTGATTCTCATTACCTACTTAGTCAGGAAATGGTTGGTTTTTACATTGATTTGAACAACCTAGGTAATATTTTGATGAGATAGAAACTCAGAACCAGGACGAAATTCCCTTTTCTTCGCAATAAATTCCAACGGGTCTTCCAGTTGAAAAAGCACCACTGACAACCCTCCACAACACCACACATATTTATAGCGACCAAGCCAACCCGCTAATTGGAATCCAGTGGAGACTTGCACCTGCAACCTCATGCGTGGGAGCCAGGCATCATAACCACTAGGCACCGCAGATCATAGTCTTAGGCAGCAGGGCCTCTTTACTGTCTTTAGACACCCAAACCCTCAAAAATCACCCCTCAGGACACCCAAAAATGTTGGGGAGTAATTTCATGAAATGTAAATTTCAAGCACAAAGTTTTTTCACCTCTATATAATTTCCATGACATTATCTAAGGACTCAATGCCGAATGTTAATGAGTAAATATATATATTGATATTCTTCTCCCCTGAAAATAGGATGCCCAAAAATGTATTGCCAATTTTTAAACACCCAGTCTCTAAATCCTGGCTAAGACCCTGATGCAGATCTCCTAGTCCAGGGACTTAGCCAGGAGCCATCCTGCCTGTCTTTTGGACAGGCAATTTCCTGAAAACCTACTTTTTGGACAGGCGAAAATTTCAAGGAAGAATTTTCCATTTTGACTTTTTTGGGGTGTCAATAATCAAATATTTTCTTAAAAAGCCATCTTCTATGATGTGGCTGAAGTACACATTGCCCTTTTTGACATAAAAGTTTATTAAATGTAGCTGTTATACAGATTTGACGTAACTGGGTAGGTAATTCTGGATAGGCAGAAATTTTAGAATCGCCATTTAAGACAGGCATTTAAAAAGTCCTGGCTAAGACCCTGTCCCTTACTTAGTCAGCCCAAATACCACCTGGTCTATACTTCTTTTTAAGTCTCTAGAGATCTTTCACAGACATTTTTTCCCAAAAGACATACTAAATTACACACTTCCAGAGCTAGATATATTATCTAACTATTTGACAAATGCACAGGCTAAGAATCTAATTAAATGGAATCATTATTAATCAAATCAAGAAGTCAACCTATCAAATGCATTAGATTTCAATAACTGAAAAGAATATTATAAGATATCAATGACAGATAGTATAATCTGGACAGTGATATAGATCTGCACTCTACCTATATGCAAATGGAAGGACAGCAGAGAGGGAAACACCAAAATGGTTGGTTAACTCTGAAGGGAATGTTAACCTTTTGAGAAATGGGCTAGGAGGCTTATCTAGCACAAAGCACACATGTGTGGGAGCAGGGGCTTAGCCGCCTATGCTTCCAACGTGTCATTTGAACACACAGAACACTATTTTTTGACAGTTTGGACACCCAAAATTTTTTGTCAGAATTTGCTGATGATGACTTTTCTTCGAAGATGGAAGATGTAGAAGCTGTAGTGTCACTTTTATAGGACACACAAAGCAGTTACTGGCCTAAAAAAGCAAAATCTGTAAATATATAGGGTTTATTTTATTAATAGTATGTACTTTGTACCACACTTTGGACATGCAAAAGTCTATGAAACCTCTATTTGGACACCCTGTTTCCAAATATTGGCTAAGACCATGTGTGGGAGTGCTCTGACTTTTCCTGACTTAGGCTAGGCTCCTTGTCTCTAAAATGTTGACATTCCCTTCTGTGTTGACCAAGCAGTGTGGTGTAGTACCAGGTATGGTAGACAGATGGCACCACATGGTCCTCCTACCTCTATAGATTCATAACCAAACTGAATCCTCTATTCCCCTGGTGAGATAAGTGTGAACTAAATTGACCACTATGGATACCTGACCTAGACTATTTGCCATATTTGGTGCTTGGTAATTTAACAGGAAAACAAGACAGAAAATACACATGACCACCTAGAAATCTAGGCTATCCCAGAGTGGGCTAATGACTTTGCCCTGGTGCAAAGCTGTTATACTGTATATTCTCGTAAATTTGGACCACCCTAGGAATTTGGGCCACTAAAATCATTTTGCAAAATAATTATTGTGAAATATGGACCACCCTTGATATATTGCTAGTACCTACTTCACAAAGTATATGGACAACTATCACTCTGCTTTTTCGGTATTTTCATAAAACATGGGCCACCCTCAACCTATGAAAATTGTAATTATTAAAAAGCGTCCCAAATTACAGAGAATTTACAGCACTATATAACAGGCAGCTGCTGGCTGTATGGGCAGATTAGAAATGCTGCATGGTGAACTGTTCAACTGAATGACAGGTTATATATACAATGAATGGCTCATGACAGGAAGGAAATTAGCAGGACTATTTCACAGTGGATGGTGGTAATAACTATAGGAATAGGGGCTAACCACAGCCAGGAAATGCTCCAATCATACAACGCTAACCCTTTCCTTTTGGGAAACCCAAAGCCTACAAAATCAAACTACTGGCGATCCCACTTTCTCTCTCTGTCTACACTGAGGAAGTTATCAACTTATAAAGGTGGCTTATATGGTCAATTTGTAAACATAGGGTCATTTTGGGATCTCTACAATTGTTAAAGCCTACACAGTTTTAGCCAGCAGGGCATCTGGGCGTGACCGTCTTTGGACCCAAACTTTCAAAAATCACAACTTAGGACCAGGGTCTTAGCCAGGGATTTAAAAATACCTGTCCAAAACAGCAATTCCAAAGTTTTTGCTCGTCAAGAAGTACAAGGGGAGGGAGGGAGGGAGGGAGGGAGGGAGGGAGGGAGGGAGAGAGAGAGAGAGAGAGAGAGAGAGAGAGAGAGAGAGAGAGAGAGAGAGAGAGAGAGAGAGAGAGAGAGAGAGAGAGAGAGAGAGAGAGAGAGAGAGAGCATTTGGTGTGTATCTAGGCATGTATCTAGGCAAAATAGTTGAAAAAACCATGGTGGAGGGAAAACTGAGTGAAAAAGTAACTCCATATACAAGCTACCTTTAGATATCAAACCCATCAAAAAGGTACATAGAAGTTAATTATGAGAAATAAAGATCAATTGGTCAATGTTGAATTTTCAGAAATGTTTGATGATTAATTTTATAATCAAAATTAATATAGAGGGCTAGGCATGACCATGTGATAATGGATATTGGGCTCGATCAAGCACATGTTAGCATCTAAGCCAAAATATTTTTTCATTCGTAACACATCATGCCTTATATTGCTAGAAAGCTGGTTATTTCTAGTTTCAGAATATCTTTGTTTTGTTTGTTTGTGTCCGCAAATAAAAAAGTTATGGATGTTTGAGTTAATGGTGTCCACGTTTTATCAAAATGAGACCTCGGCATTCATTTTAGCTATCTGATTCACTAACACCATACTTTCCTTTGAATTATAGAATCAACTCAAATTTAGGTTAAAACTAGGTTTTTGGAAGTCCTCCTCTAATCACTTGACAAAAAATTGTATTTAGAAACTTGAAAAGTGTTTTTTGTGGAAGTTGAAAATTGAGATACTTGTGACTCCGTCACATGTGACTCCGTCACACAAAAAACATGTTTTTTTAATTTTTCTCATATAGAAAATTTGACTAAAATGCTCAAAACTCAATAAAAACAGGTAAATTGGATGTGATGAATGATGAAATAGCCATTTTGGAAAAAATTTATTATTATGGTAGTTTTTGAACTAGGTAAAAATCAGTGACTCTGTCACGTGACGGAGTCACAGCTTATGTCATGCAGAATATTAGGAAGAATAAATGAGGGAAACATCAACCTCTGCAATAAAAAGGCTTCTAATGGTTTGATGATAACAATTTTAAGTTACTAAGATGTTATTTACTAGTATAGAGATCATTACTTTGACTCAAAAAGGGTCTTCTCAGTGGGAACAAGTGTTTCTAGGTACTGATGTACTCTTGATGTATACATCACTTCATACCTAAGATATAGCTGTCATGAAGATGTGATCTGAGTGAAATAGCTACTTTTTCATAGCTTAACCCTTTGTAAGCAAGTAGGATGAGATATGGTATCAATTTATTTCTTAAAATGCATCTCTTTTCTGTGTTAGTAGCTCTGGAAATGACCTTTCTCTGAGGTCTGTACCATACCATAGCATTAAGATGACAGTTCCAATAGACAGGAGACTTGCCCTATGCATTTTCAAGATGATAGTGCTCAGTAAATAAGACTATTTCTCAATTGTATATACATATACAGTACCATAGCTTCAATAGATTTTACATTGAAAAGTGTTGTCTGGAACTACAAGACATTCGAAAATCACTGAAAGAAAGCTGTTGGTTTTGTATTAAAGGCTATAAAAAAAAATTCAAAAATAAAAGTACATGCAAATATAAAAAAGTTGGCAAATCATTTTAGTTGTCACAAGTATGAATAGGTTGAGAAAAGATGCTAATGCAAAACTCTTAATACATGTAGTTATGTGTTTCCTTGCATTGCCTTAATATTTAAGCAAGTACATTTCTGTAAATAATTCTGTTCCCCAGTTTTTCACATCTTCATAACTTACAACAGGATAGTTCCAAAATCCATACCCCATTGTCTTAACCTATAGCTCTAAATTATCCTATTCTTCAGTTCTTTACAGTACCATAGCTTTGTTGTCCCAAAATACATGATGTTCTCCTAACTCGTGGCATTGGCTTAATATAGCAAAGTTCTTTTAGTCAGTTTATTCCATGGTTACACAGGTCCATAGCTTCAGACATGATGCAGTGACAAAACATGATATTTTCCTGTCTCATTGTATTGTCTTAATCAACTGATGCGGATTGCCTTTACTCCAGTGCCACACCTTTCAGGGGCAGTACAGGATATACCTGTCTAATTGCAATCCCCTGGTCTGGGCCGTCTGGCTTCTGACCAGTAAGTACATCCCTGTCTGGAGCCTCAGCTATATTAGTACAGGTAATATCAACCCAATAAACACATGCCATACTGCTTCTACTGCTTTTGTTTCTCAGTTATGTATTTAAGGAAGTGAGAAGATGTAAGGGGGCTAGGAGTAGATATCAAACCTCTCACCCTCTGTCAATGTAACTCACTCAAGACGGAAAGAATTTCTATGGCAAAATACCTAAACTGTTCAGAGAATATACTTTCTGTATTGTTGTGTTTTTCAAAATGTGTTTTATCTTTGTTGAGTGTTAATGTTTATTCAAACTTTAAACTTCAATGAGACACATAAATTTCCAAAAAAAATGATAATTAATGGCAAATTAGAAGAAAACCGATCATTTGCACTATCAGTGTGACTCCGTCACAGTGGGCAGATGTGACTCCGTCACAAGACTTTGTCTGACATTTTGCTCAATAAAATCATTATTGGAGATCATTTTTACTAAATATTTAGTTTTCTCATAGAAAACAATATTTGAAAACATACCATTTAATAAAACTTTAAAAATTCTGAAAAGAACAGCATGTTATGGGGTTTTGAATTAAAGGGCTAAAATCAGGTGCTAATTTCCCGTGACTCCGTCACAGGCAACAAATTTCCACTTTTTGGTATTAAAAACTTTTTAAGTAAAATTATCTCTTCTATAATATGAAAGTACAAGTGGAGACCTTTACAATGATGTATAGTATGATTGGCTAGCTGTATGGCTTAATTGGGAAAATTCATGACAACTGCAATTTTGTGACTCCGTCACAGCTTGATCGAGCCCTATTACAGTATGGCTCAGGAATATGTATTATGTATAAACAACCCAGAATTTTGGCCAGTTCAAATTTAGCAAAGTACTCATACCAACTTCATTTAATAGCATATTGTGTCATAGAGGCCAAATTACTCTCCACTGACTCCAGGAAGAGGTATGGTTACTATTCAAAAAAAACTTTAAACATTCTTCATAGAATCATAAACTTGTCTAAAAGGAATTTTTTCAGTCCTAAGACTGTCTGCCCAAAAGACAAGCTGGACCGGTCCTAGCTTAAGTCCTTGATGGTACTAAGACCAATAACAATGTGTTTTACTAACTAGTAGGGCTAGGAATCGTTCCGAAATTTCGGCTCGATTAATCGTCGAGGTTTCCGACTGATCAATCGATTATTAACGATTATTATGAGTGTCCCTATATCCTTTGAAATTCGCTAGTACCGATCCCGGAAGTACAGCGATGTATGGCGTGGACACGGCGACGGCGCCATTTTGAAAATCAGACTTGTCAATACAAGTATAAGTCGCTACGTAAAATGGATGCGGCGGCGAGAATAGGCAAGAAAACAACAGTTAAGGTAGGCAAATATGTTTATTAGCTGCTGTAACAGCAGGAAAAGGTGGTCAAGTGAGCGGTCAATAAGGGTTTTGTGGGGGAAATTGCGTTGTTTCTTACGATGTTAGCGATGTGAGCGATAATCGGAAATAATCGATTTTCCAAAACATGACTCGAGCCGGTCGTATTTCTTGCTTATCCGACCGATTGATCGAGCTTCCGATTGATCGTCCTAGCCTTACTAACTAGACAATTCTCTTTCTAGTCTATAGGCGAAATAAACTGTAGATTGGGTTCTATTACCAATCTCAAGACTGAAGTAATCTTTTTTTTGTAGTTAGTTAAGAGAGATATTGGGATCCATACTGGCTTCTGTGAGTATTTGGGATGCTGGCTACTGGAGTAGGGTTGGTTTCTAGAACCATCAGGGAGTGGAACGCTCTACCCCCGGACATCCCAATATCTCAGACACCTGAGGCTTTCAAAGCTAGCCTTAAGTCTCTATCCACAACCTAAATAGAGGTCAGGTTTTTAACCCGTTAACAAATTAACTCGCTGTCGTTCATATTCTACTACTTTTCTTACTAACAGGCACTCATCCCCACCTGAGTCTTCTATGAAGTTTGGTGGTACACCGGAAGAAGAAGAAGAAGAAGAAGAAGAAGAAGGGGGGGGTTACCCTTTTCCTCATAGGTTAGCTTGAATTTGGCTGTATGAGTCAACATTAGAGTTGAAAGGGCTTCCTTCCCAACAAATCACATGTCACTTAGTCATCTAGGCCTACCTATAAATATGTTCACAAATGATGTGCATTATGACTTCTTAATATGTACACCATGTAATCTTCTCTTCAATCCTGGCTGTTAAATCATAATTAGTAAAATATATTAGGAATGTATGTCTTGTTGGTGCAACTGGACCCAGTATCTTCAAATTCAATACAGCATTTCTCTAGTTCAGAGGAACTAACTAATAAGAACTGCACATCCTCTCAACTACTGTTTAAATACCAATCTCAAGTCTACAAATACAATTAGCTCTGTGAATGCCAATTATGAATTATAAGAAAGGATTTCAATGAAGCCCCTGATTACAATCCACGTTACTTAATTGTGTGGTCATTAGTGTTAGTGTCCATTTGGATTTATTTCCAATCAAGTTATAGTTAGTTGAACTTGGAAGGGGGCGTCTACTCTCCCAAATCTGAGAGTGAGAGTAAACACATAGATAATTAACTGTGATAAGGACAGACTCACAGTGAAATGGCCAACCCCAAGATACCTTAACGATGAAACTTTTAGGGTTAGATTTGTTTCAGAGCATAGTAACAACCTCCACCTTCGCATACATTCTTTCACAGACTGAGAAGTCCGTTTCACTCAATGGTAAATGAGTCAACCAGCAGTGTCTCTATGATTTGGATCTGGTATATTATGAGGACACATACTACATGCGCCCATTCACAAAATAACCAATAAATCATCGATCTCTATAGAATTTTATGTAGGAAAAAAAACGCATTGTACAGTTGTCAAGTTCCACTTCTCCTTGGCTGTCCGCCCTTGATCAAAATACCTGAGGTTAAGTCCGTGAAATCGTCAGGTTTCTGCATCAGCGGCCATGTTGGTTGGTTTACGTTTTCGTGCGCACAGAGTCCGCGCACTTCCGTTTTTTAGTTTTCAGTAATACCGCTAGGTGGCATCATAATGAACTCATTCATTTCATCTACCCGAATGACCCGGACTACTTCATATCAATGGATCAGTGAGCTAGCGGTACAGTTGGTCAATGTAAACAAATCTTGCCACCTTCCTTGCATCTTGACAGTGTTGAACAGCAACATGCTGATTCTGCCAAGTTTAAAATCCTCAGAGGTGCACCCTCGTGTTATCTTCAGAATCGAGAACTGACAGCTATAGGAAGTTGTTCAGATACAGTTATTTATTGGATCAATAGGTGAATTGAGTATCTGTAAAAAGAATTACAGATCAGTTTTACTGATATTCATTGTAAGATTCTTCATCTTCATGATCTTGGCATTCTTGCACTTGCTACTTATTTATTTATAAATGCAATTAAATCAGGAGGGGGTTGATGGGCACATTGGGCGGGGATAGTGTACTGACCTTCTGCGTTATTTTGACTAGTTTCCACCCCAGGGCATATTTTTTGCCATTAATCCTCATCCCTGGGGCAAATTTCATGAACATATGTTCTACATAGTCTGTCAGACTTGAGTTTGGCTAACCGCTTTTTCCTCTTTTTTCCCACAAAAAGTTTGTTTTTGCCACCCAAACTTTGCAAACCTCTTAGGAGCACTAACGATTGTATGTAATATGATGCTGGCGTGGCCAGGAAGTGAGGGTGAACCATGGACTATTTCATTTTTTTTGTTCTGACCAAAAAATGGAAAAAATTGGCCAAAGATTAATGGCATAAATTAAGACAATTTCAACCTGTGGCAAAATCGTAATTTTCTAACAGGTTTAAAAGAGTAGTAAAAGGCACGTAGAATGAATTGTGAGTTCTTAACATTTAAAACCGCATTAAAATTTACCCACAGAAGGGCGAGTAATTCATTTTTACTGTGAAAATTAAGTCAACCACTGGCAACTTTTCCCGATACTAGAGACAGCATAAAAATTACTAAGATTTCAACCTTCCAAGAAATAGTAATTTTGCAAGAGATTTGAAAGCGAATTATATGGTACCTAAGTAAATGTGAATAATGGCTGTTCTAATAGTTTAAACCACATTTAAATTGTCCCATGGAAGGGCGAGTAGTTCATTTTTGCAGTGAACATTGAATCCACCACTATGGCAACTTTTCCCGTTACTAAAGATGGCATGAAAATTACTAAGATTTGAACCCTTCGCAAAATCTTCATTTCGCCAAACATTTGAGGGAGAATTGAATGTCAAGAAGAAGAATTTGTGGCAGTTCTAGAGATGCAAACTGCATTAAAATCGACCAATGGAACAGCGAGTAATTCAATTTTACTGTGAACATTGAGTCCACCACAGTGGCAACTTTTACCGCTACTAAAGATGGCATAAAAATTACTAAGATTTTAACCTTTCGCAAAGTCTTCATTTTGCAGCACATTTAAAAGAGAATTAAATGTCAAGTAGAATGATTTGTGGCAGTTCTAATGATGTAAACCAAATAAAAATAGACCAACGGAACAGCGAGTAATTCAATTTTACCGTTACCATTGAGTCAACTTCCCTGAAACTTGCGCCTGCGTGACGGGATGTGCCAAAATGGTACTTCCGTCTACGCGCGTGAGCCGCACATTGGACCACAACGACTTTCTGGGTCCCTGTATATATTTCACGGCAGCGTCTTAGCCAGGATTTAGAAACTGGGTGCCTAAAATTGCCAGTTGTAAGATTTTTGGGCGTCCAAATTTTTAAGGGGGATCACAATATTCTCATATTTCAAACATAAACATGTATAAATTCATCAAAATAAGGCATGATATCATTAAACAATGTCATGGGAATTATAAGGAGATGAAAAAATTCAATTATAAGCTTGAGATTGAGATTTTTAGAAATTCCACACCTAAACAATTTGGGTGTCCTGAGGGGTTCTGGGTGTCCAAAAAGGCACCCAGACGCCCTGCTGGCTAAGACAGTGTTTCACGGTGACATCACACACACGCTATTGACTCACATCGTGCAGTGTGTAGCACGCTCGCTATAAACATACATTTGTCTCAACTCTGCAAAATGTTGATAGGTCCCATTGTAAAATTTGCCCATTGCCAACAATGACAATCTCGCATCTTTGTACTGTTGGCAATGGGCAAATTTTACAATGGGAGCTCATGAGCAAAAACAACATTTTGCTGAGTTGAGACAAAAGGTATGTTTATACATACACACACTTATGACACTAGTGCTCCTAAGAGGTTTGCCAAGTTTGGAAGGCAAAAACAAACTTTTTGTGGGAGAAAAGAGGAGAAGGTAATTAGCCAAACTGAAGTCAGACAGACTATATAGACTATATAACTTATATAGTCTATATAAGCCATGTGGGCATTAAAGATATGAAAAAATAGATTTGATCAATGTTGGTCATACCATAATAACAGGATCTAATTTCATAAAAGTTTACCCACTGTTTGTCAGCTAATTGGGCTAATCAAATGCAATCGACTGGTGCATAACATACATGTACATATATTTATTCTTGTAATTTGTAGTTGTAGTTCTAAATATGCCTGCCGGCCACAGAAAGAAACCATTCAGTGCAAAACTGAAGAAAAAACAGCTACAGGCGAAGAGGGATAAAAAGCGAGAGAGTAACCCAGGTCAGTGATATGCACTTCCTTTAAATTTTGTTTATTGACAGGTGTATGTCTTAATTCTAAGCATAGTCTTAGCCAGCAGGGCGTCTGGGTGCCTTTTTGGACACCCAAACCCTTAAAAAGAACCCCTCAGGACACCCAAATATTTTTGTGTGGAATTTCTAAAAATCCCAATCTCAAACAAATAATAGATTTTTTCATCTCCTTATAATTCCCATGACATTGTTTAATGATATCATGCCTTATTTTGGTGAATTTATACATGTTTATGATTGAAATATGAGTATATTGTGATCCCCCAATTTGGACGCCCAAAACTTTTACAATTGCCAATTTTGGGCACCCAGTTTTAAATCCTGGCTAAGGGTCTAAGACCCTGGACAGGTTAATTCTAAATGTAAACAAACTTATTTGCTTATTTTCAATTATTTTTTGTTTCAATTTTTTTTTTATATTTAATTTTTTTTTCTTTAAATCTTTTTCATTTCTTTCATTTTTTTTTTTCATTTTTTTCAAAATATTTTTAATTTTTTTTTTTAATTGTAATTTTTTTATAACGTTTTTTTTTCTTTTTGTGTGTCTTATGAGTTGTGATATAAAAAAAACAACGAGGCTGTGACCTGTAAACTTGAGGTCAACCATAGTAACCATGGCGAAGGGGGATAAAACATTGAGCCTCAATTTGAGAGTGGGGATAAAACACTTATCCGCATCCTAACATTGACAACTAATGAAAAGCAATGAAATATAATCCAGTACCCAACAGCAATTGACCAATCAGCTGCGAGTATCAGAGTGAAGCTTATGATAAAATACATTATCACCTGCTCTGCTGTAATTCTCTATGCTGATTGATCAATCAGTGTTAGATCTGGAGCCGTTCACACCTTGTAGGTTCAATATCGAACGGCAGAATTCAATATTGAACGATAGAACTCAATATTACCACTTGGCCACCAGCCTCGTTCTGACCTCCAAAGTTATTTCAAAATTTTATGAGATATATTTGTTATTTTTTTCATAGCAAAAAAGAGCAGGTGATAAATTTGTTTTGCCTTGTTGGAAAGTGCAATTAAGCCTGCTATCCGCCCTCAGTCATCCAGATGACACTCGGCTCCGCCTGGTGGGATCTGGATGACTTTGGTTGGATACCAGGCCGGATTGCTCTTTCCATCAGGGCGTAACTGATAAGATTGTCTTTTGAAAAAAAAATGATTGATTCATCATCCTTCCCATGGATAAGCTTTAATAGAAGGTCGAACAATTATCAGACTATCTTAATGATGACAGGGTGCAACATAGGTTACAAAACATTACTTGCCAAGCGGGGCAAAGTTTACTTGCCCCGCCGGCACCTCTACTTGCACCACCACTATGTTATTTAACTCATTAGCACTCAGAGCGGCCAAAACAGGCCTGACGATTTTGGAAATATCTAACTTACAAAAGCATATTTTGAAAAAACATTTGAAGGAGAAATGTTGATTAGAAGCTAAACAACAACTCTCCTTCAATTAGTTTGTGAATATTCACTATATTCCCAAGTTATTTTCAAAAGTATGAGAGTAGCAGACGATAGTTTTTAGAGCACCTCTGAGTGTGAATGGGTTAAACAATGGTGAGTTACATTGTGAGGACTCTGCCCAAACTCTTGCCGAACGGGGCAAGTAAGGGTCTTGTTCTACTTGCCCGATTGCCATTTTTTGCAACTTACAATGGGGCAAATGGTTTCATTATACCTCACATTAAGATCGTAAGCCGTGATTAGCTGACTTAACAGTTGCCAATCATCATGTCCACTGATCGGCATTGTGGCCACCGTTGTCACTAGTGACGCCTAGTGGGGAATGTGTGAATCATCAGTCATCTGTGACCTTGCCATTGTAAACAAAGAAGCAGACGCTCTTTTCCACGGCACCAGCGGATCTACCGGCAGTCATTGTTGTGTTCATAAATATTTTACCAAATTGGGGTTTGATCGATATAATTAAACAAACATTTTTTTCTAGGCCTTAGCTGTTTTTGTTGATTCTCCTCTTTCTGATTTATAACTAGTATACCAGCACCATTCCGCTTATTTTGATGTGTCCTTTTGCGTGAGTTACAGATGATCAACATGAGAAGCCGGATAGAGTTCCATCGTCCAGTGTGGATCCGGCCGATGAGAGCTCCGACTCTGATGGAGCAGGACATTGTGTGGACGTAAAGAAGATTAACCAGCAACCTAGCAAGTCTCAGGCGAAATATGATCCAAACAGGTGGGTGCCATTTATAAGCTTCAAGAGTCTGCTAGAAATTGTCATCAGTCTTTGTTTCTCAGCCAGATAGCAAGTCTTTGAGTCCTGGAGCACAGCCACTTGGTCCTGGAGCACAGGAAATCTTGGTAGGCGCAGTGTAAAAAAACAGTTTGAATATTGTCACCAGATGGCACTATGAAAACAGGTCTGTAGCAACAAGATAACTCTAGAGGTGATATCAATAAATGGGGTTTACACCTTTTTAAGTACAATCTGTATTCTCAAATGCAAGGGAAACATTTTACAGAATCATTTGGTCATGCTTAAATCTCTGCGAAAATCTCTTGAGTCAAACAGTGAGTAAAGGGTTTGTCATGTCACACGTCTTGAGGCCCCTGAAGCACGCTGGTGCGCAGTGTCTTAGCCAGGATTTACAAACTAGGTGCCTAAAATTGGCAGTTGTAAAAATTTTGAGCGTCCAAAATTTTAAGGGGGATTACAATATACTCATATTTCAACCATAAACATATAAATTCATCAAAATAAGGCATGATATCATTAATCAATGTCATGGGAATAATAAGGAGATGAAAAAATTCAAATATAAGCTTGAGATTGAGATTTTTGATAATTCCACACACAAAAATCTGGGTGTCCTGAGGGGTTCTTTTTAAGGGTTTAGGTGTCCAAAAAGGCACCCAGACGCCCTGCTGGCTAAGACCATGCTGGTGCGACAATACTACAGTTGGACACCCCTGGATAGCACTGATGCATAGTCTTGGCCAGTGAAGCGTCTGGGTGCCTTTTGGACACCCAAACCATCAAAATTCACCCCTCAGGACACCCCCAAAAATTTGCGAGTAATTAGGGCTGTGCTCATCAGCCATTTTTTTGCGATCCGATTAATTGCCTAATTTTTCTCGATGTCGATTTTCTCGATTCAATTCTGTCGCGCGTGGTATTGCTTGGAAAAGTGTGGTGGGGGCCGGACCAGAACCATGTAAAATACATTGCGTGGTCCTCTCCACACTTTTCCAAGTACTACCGCGCGCGATAGTATCTATCGTAGTGCAGTTTCAATGGCGGCCGTCTTTGGCTGGCTCAGCGCGGCGGTCTTTTTAGATGACCTCCTACTACAGGAGGCCATCTTTAGTTATCCTTTTCCGTATTGCCACTTTCTTGTCAGCCACTAGTTCTTCCATAGTTTGGCTTTTTTTCAAATTTCTTTTGTAAAGTTGTGTTCTTGGTGCATTGGTTGCGAACAAGTTTTACTTAAATTTTTGTCAATTCGTTTATAAACATGATTTTTCGCCATTTCTGTTGCTAATTGATTCTCTATTATGTAAGGGGGCCAAACGTCAAAATCATACTTTTGATAGTTTTTTTCGTTACAAGTCGTCACCCATGCTTATTCATCTCTACATAGGATGGGCTTTGGTGTAGGGGATTATGACAAGTCTGATTTTGCTGCATAAGAGTATTTTGGGGCATTTTATGTGAAAATGGCCATAAATGTGTGTTTTTTTGGGATTGGCGTCTAGAAAATTTATTTTTCATAGCAGAAACTCAAGACTTGCTAGATATATGTTGAACAAGATGTGCAGAGCATTAGAACATTTTGATTTACTGTGACTCTCACCGGCCCCCTGGAGTGAGTGGTTTGGGGGCAAAAGTCACATAAATTGAGTGATTTTTGTTATTTCCCACAACTTTAATGTTATCCTGTGGACTATTCCAATCTCTCAACTAAAAGGTTTTAGTTTAGAAAACTGCCCAAGAAGGTGTAGATTTATAAAGTGAGTCATGTTTGAATATTTTTATGGCATGCTACATTTTGGGGCATTTTACAGAAAAATGGCATAAAACAAGTGATTTTAGGAAAGTGCAACTTTCTTGGTTGGAACTCAAAACTTGCCACAAATGATTTCATAAGAAAGTCTATGATTATCAAATGTTTTGTGTTTGTATGAAATATATCTGACCCCTGCTGTGAGCTATTTTGGGGTAAAAACCTATAAAATAGTGGGACTTTTGTAAGTTCTGATACCTTATACCAATATTCTAGCCTGACATTCTTGTTACATAAAAGTAACCAAAAATGAATAGGCAGATAAGGGAAATTAGTTATATTTGCCAACCTATGACATGATAGATTTTTGGGTAATTTACAAAAGCCAATCACCAAAAAGGATGCGATTTGGGGAATTTGCTTTTGGAAAACGCAGCTTCCAATGTAGATGTATAAAACTTGCCACAGATGCTTTTTCATCAGAAATTACTTAAATCTAGCTTGATGCCTGCAAACCATATTACTTCTTTAGCTCCAGTTTAATGTATTTATTCAAAATACCTACACATATTTGCAAACTCACAGAGAACAAGAACTCTAGTCTCAGGTAAAATATTTTAATTTCAGGATAACTGTACATTTTGCTCTAGGCAACTCATGAAAACCCTCACCCTACCAATAGAGCAACAGCATAGGGGGCAACAAATGTAATTTGGTTTAAGGACGTTGTAATGTGCAGAAATCTATTATTTTGATCCCACAATATTTTCAAATAACTATAACAATCATTTATAAACATATGCATCAACTTAATGAGGGATTTTCTCATTGAAAATGTGTAGTATATGGCTCTAGCTGACAGTCCTTGAAATGCCATTGATCTTTAGCCAATATAATGTTATAAATCTACCTGCCAGCAGCAGAGCATATACTAATCAGCCTTAGTGTTTGGTATTACCTTGTGGCCATGGTTACCCAGATGTTTCATAGTTTAGATTACGACGCAGAAACACAGGAAACGCTTGAAGAAATCGACGCTTGCCAAAATGACATCGATGCTCTGAACTAAATATAGATCACCGATGAGCAAAGACTCTATTATTATCCCCCCCCCCCCCCCCCCCCCCAGAGGTCATCTAAAAAACGCAGCTGTGTCTCTCTTGTTAAAGAATAGGGTAGGCTCTTTTGTAATTTGGGGGTAGGGAAAACAATGTGGAGGTAGGGGGGGCCGTATCGAGTTCGGCAATCGATGTCCTCTCATGTTGAAGATCGATCTTACGACTTTGCCGATCCATCGATGTCGTGCCTATCGAGCCGAGCCCTACGAGTAATTTCATAAAATGTCAATTTCAAGCATATAATTGAACTTTTTCACCCCAGTATAAATCTCTTGACGTTGTATAAGGACATTGTGCCTTGTTACAAAAAGGTAAATTTATTTATACATGTTTTTGGTTGTTATCTGAGTATATTGTGGTCTCTCTTGATAAATGGGATGGCCAAAAATATATATAATATAGGGTTGGATATTGTTAAGAGGTACCGGTACCGGGATTATTTCAAATAGTACCATATTGTACAATTTCATTCAAGGTACCCTTAACGGTACTAACCACTATTAAGTTATAATTAATCAGGGATTATCAAGGATCCTGAACATGACTATTCACAACAAGAATATTTACATGGAAATAATGCAATGAATTAGCAATAGTAGTACCATAAAATCCCTACATACATACATTAAACTGTGGTCCATGTTTGTAGGTACCGTCTGCATTTTGGTCAGGAGCCACGAGAGGTGATGGAGGATAGGAAGAGACAAGCGCAGCAACCTCAACCACCTGTGCCAGAGGTGAGTTAAAGTTGTCACAATCATGACAGGAAATGGTCACGTAGAACTTCTGAATGTCACTAGATACAACTTTCAACCCTCAAGAGCACGCTAAAATCATATGTAAAGCTGTAAGCCGTCGTATTATATACTTCCTTAATACCTAAATATCCCACTGTTTGGTAGTCATTTCCAATAAAACTGCTTTTATACTCAATCTTCTTAAACGAGTGGAAATCTGTAAAGCTGTCACTTCTTGTGTAACACCCCAACAATACACATAACAACCAGAACGTCCGGACCTGCCAGAGGATTAGTGTTCCCGAGGGAGGAACAACGGAGCGAAGGGAGAGCATAGAAGGGGGCGACTAAACAGGAAGCACAGCTGCAGCACAGTGTGCCATCGCCGGCGCCACTCCACAAGTGGGGTCTCCGCAACGGTAGTCTATGTGCACATTCCCTTAATGATAGAGAGTAGAAGGTGGACAAAATAACATTTCTCGTCTCCCTCCCCTGTTTATGCTTAACCCATTAATACTCACAGCGGCCAAAACAGCCTGATGATTTTGATGAAATCTTTTAGCCAAAAGCATATTTCAGGAAATATTTGAAGGGGAAATGTTCATCAGAATATTACCAACAACTCTCCTTCAAATGTTTTCTAAAAGCATTCTTAATTTCTGAGTTATTGTCAAAAATGTCAAAGACCCAGACGACAATTTCAAAAGTAACTCTTAAGCATTAATGGGTTTATGTTCCCCTTGAAAAAATATCAATTGTAATTAAGGTGTCCTTTGAAAGTTGTCATGAGCTCTAAAACATATCTTTTTAATTTTGAAGGTAGAGTTACACTTTAAAATATCTCGCTAAAAAGCTGGAATTCACACACTATTTGAGAGTTTTTGATTGATTCTATTTATCAGTTCTCTGAAAAGATGCATTTGTTAGAAAATTAACAGCAAATTATTAGGCCTAAAAAAAAGTTGTTTCCTGTAACCCTACCCTAACAAGTTTTTATTCAAAAAAATCCCTACCCTTAAGTTTTTTTCGCCCTCCCAACTCCCAATCAATGTAAAACATGCATAAACACACATTTTTGACCAAAAAAATAATGAAAAAAAAAAATTACCGACCTACCTACCCTATTTTTTTCCGGACCGTTACAGGAAACAAACAATTTCTTTTTTTAGGCCTTAGGCCTTTTGCTTTTGGGATGCAGCAGGCATGACTAAGTTGGATATATCTTTGGGACCCCTAATTTCCATGCGAACAGGTTTTCTGTAACATTTTAAAAGAATAAGTAATGCCAAGCATTATATTTGGGACTTTAGATATACGCTTGGCTCTTAATTCCTTTAAATTGGAGGCTTGGCTGTAACTTGACTCAAGAGTTACGATGGACTCCTGATCTACTTTGTCTTTCTCTCACCAGGTGGCTCTGGAGGTGGATTTAGACCATGTGTACAAGCCAGGCTCGGTGCTGGACATGCCTAAACGGCCAGCATGGAATTACCACCTTAGCAAGGCACAGCTGGAGGCCAGAGAGGCACATTATTTTAAGGTGGGAAAAGTAACATATATATATATATATATATATATATATATATATATATATATATATATATATATATATATATATATATATATATATATATATATATATATATATATGTATATATATATATATATATATATATATATATATATATATATATATATATATATATATATATATATATATATATATATATATATGTATATATGTATATATGTATATATGTATATATATATATATATATATATATATATATATATATATATATATATATATATATATATATGTATATATATATATATATGTATATATATATATATATATATATATATATATATATATATATATATATATATATATATATATATATATATATATATATATATATATATATATATATATATATATATATTAAGTTTTATTGTACAACAGAAATGAGACTGCATTTCCTTTTGCTGGTTTACAACATAGGAACATGCTTTGATTGGAAAGGAAAGCATTAAGAAATAGCGGGGAACATATAAGAGGATATTGTCAACCCCTAGGGTGAGATTGCAATTTCTGATGACTTCCACTAGTCTGTGATGACGCTGCCTAGTGTTATTTATGGGTTCATTCTGTGACCAGTAGCCGGTACGTTGTGTCTCTTTTCTTGGCAGCATTCAGAGAATGTTGAAACAAAGCGGTAAGTATGAGTAGGAGAGTCATCGATACCCACACATGATATGCATTGTGTGAACCTTACCTCCGATTATCACATTGCTAAAACATAGCCAATCGATGGACGGAGCGACACCCAGCGGCAAAACTGCGAACTACGAAATATCATGCTTGAACATTTATTTATTATTATTATTTTTAATAAAGATAATTTTTATAGAAATAATTTTTACTTATTAGGATGTCCACCGGATGATCCAGTGATCGCCGACATCGCTAATGCCGCCATTGTTGTTTACAGTTGATTGCGCATCAGGTGGTGCACACTGTGTCTAGCGTGATCATTTCTTTGAAACGTTTTGATGTTGGACACACTATTATCTCTATTACACCTATAAGAGTAATGCATGACCATTGCCACAACATTACAAAGAATTGATTGCGCTTATTGCATTTTCGAACTGTATTTAGCGCGATCATTTCCTTGAAATTTTGTGGCAATGGTCATACATTATGCCATAGGTGTAGTGGTATGACCAAGGTTACACCATTTCAGATAAATGATCGCGTGCTAGATACAATGGGCATCACATGTTGTGCAATCAACTGTAAACAAAAATGGCGGCGATCTCTCGATCGTCAGCCGAGAGACAACTTGAAGAGACAACTGATGATAAGAGCAGCCGTTGAGTTCGCCACACTATAAGTGAGCTCTTATCAGTAATCTGTAATAGTCATGCTGTCATACATATGAAATCTAGAATATGTTCATAGTGCTATTCTGTTTTGCTATGTATGACTTGCTGATGTTATTTAACGAATAATTGTATCGGAAAAAATCAGAATCGGTAGAAAATTTTCCATTAATCGTATCGGAAAATTTTCCTAATCGATGACACTCCTAAGTATGAGATGAAGATGGCCACTGTTTTCATCCTCGTGAGCATCATTTTGGTTTCAAGCGATGGTCTTGAGCTGAAAATCTTTGGTGAGCACATCTTAAGGTCTGTGGTGGTTTCGTCCTGCTTGTAAAGTTTTCTCAATGACTGATCTCTCGATCGTCACAACTGGCTTACCATAATGATGGTCATCGAAATTTGTCTCGACTAAAAAAATTCTTTTGGCATGAATATTCGATAGATGATCTTACCATTCATTGAGAAAACATTTCTTTTGACTCTGATGTGCATGCTTTACTTTCTTCAGGAATACCTTGATAACATTATGGAGAAATATGACCCTAAGGAGCTGAGCTATTTTGAGTTGAATTTGGAAACATGGCGGCAGCTTTGGCGAGTTCTGGAAATGTCTGATGTCATACTTCTCATCACAGATATCCGGCATCCGGTAAGTATCCCCACAAGATAGTCCCCCATAGTATTAGCCAGCAGAACGTCTGGGCGTCATTTGGACACTCAAACATAGTCTTAGCCAGCAGAAATTCTTTCACCATTATTATTCCATGACATTGTATATGGACATAATGCCTTATTTCATTAAGTAAATACATGTTTATGGTTGTACTATAAGTATATTGTGGTCGCCCTTGAAAAAGACGATGCCCCACAATTTTATCATTGCCAATTTTGGGCACCCAGTTTCTAAATCCTGGCTAAGACCCTGTCCACTGTTATACTTTACTATGAAAATTGACAAATATCCCTTCCAATGCTGAGGCTACTTTCGTCCAAAGCACAAGAACACAAAGACTTTCGAAAATTATCGAAACCCCATCATGTTGGTATTCATTGGAAAGCTCTTGCTGATTGCTCTCAGATGTGCCAGGGTTTCAGTCATTTTCAGCTTGTTTTGCACCATTTTGCTTTGGCAAAATTAGCCACCAGCAGCAAAAGGTTTAAGTTGGAGGCCCGGCTGTTAATTGACTCAGGAGTCACAGCAGTGTCCTGATCTAGTGCATTTTTCTCTCACCAGGTGGCTCTGGAGGTTGATTCAGAGGATGAGTACTGGCAATTACTAATTAGAGCATGAATGTTGATCCACCGGATACGCAACCGACAGATCTCCTTGAATACCCTAGCTACGGCGAATAGCCCAAAATTTGTATTCTGCACATGTTGGTGCGCAAGTTTCTCTGTAATGCAAACAATACAAAATCCCTCATTGGTCTCTTTCTCCTTGACGTCACACTGAGAGAAGGTTCGAAGACCCCTGGGATAGCCAGGTCTTCACTATAGCGCATATAGTAATTGGTCTCTCGCTACCTATCCATTGCTTTATTCATCTAAGATTAGATGTCTTTATTTGCAGGCGCTGCATTTCTCACCTACCTTATACGACTACGTGACCAGAGAGCTCCAGAAGAGCATCATCCTTGTGCTGAATAAGATAGACCTGGCGCCGCCCGCACTCGTCGTCGCTTGGAAACACTACTTCCACTCCAAATTCCCACAAGTACACATCGTGTGCTTCACCTCCTTCCCTAAAGACTCAGGGGAGAAGCAGTTGATGAACGAGGACCCGGGGAAAAGTGAGTGTGATTTTTTTTTCTCGGTATTTTGGTCATATTTTTGAGACCAGAGTTTTTTTTTCAAAAATATTTGAAGGAAAACTGCTGATCAGAACCCAACCCGCAACTCCCCTTCAAATATTCTGCGGATTTCTGCTTAATTTCGAAGTTATATTCAAAAGTTTTAAAGATCCAGACGACACTTGTCATGAACACCTTTATGAATGAATGGATTAACACATACAGGAGAACCTGGAAAGTATTTTCCAATTTATGCTTATTTAAGGTATTGAAGATCCAGATGATACACATCCAGAGTTTTTCGGAACTAGGGCTGGATGCCATGTGTCGGCAGTAGAATGGGTGTAGTAAGGGGGGGGGGGGGGGGGGGGAGATTGACTGTAACGTGTTCGTGTTCGGCGTTCATTTACACTACAGGTCTGTAGTGTAAATGAACGCTGCTACGCGTCGCCACCGTCGCGTATTATAATTAGCTTCCAATTACTTGTGACATCATCAAAACTGTAAAATCGCTAATTTCACTGATTTAAAAAAGGTTATTTAATTTCCTATAAGTGTATTCTTAGTACAATTGGTCCATTGAATGTATCCATGCTGTTTGACCAAAACAGAGTGGACGCTATCATACATAACTGGAAGAATTAAGTTTTCTCTAATGAAAGAATCCATTGCGTTCCACTAAGGCATTCAATGTGTTTGAAGCCGCCTATCGGCGGGTTCCGGAACCTCGCGTCAAGGAGATCTCATTAAAGCATGAGTTGGTCAAGAATTACTTTTGATTCTGGTAAAATCTTTCACAAATAACTTGAGGCTTGGAAGTAAGAGTTATGGAATTAAGTATTTTGCTTTGTTTTCAGTTGTTCACAGGAAGAGGAGGAAAGGCAGGTTCAGCGCTGTTGGCTGCAGGGACCTTCTAAAGGCTTGTGAGCACATAGCGCAGGGAAAAGGTGGGTAACAACGAAAGGAATGCAGCAATCAACTAAAACTGGGGCCGACTGCATAAAAAAACTCAATCAAAAAATAACTATAATTGCTATTGTTGTCATTGTTGATGTAATTTATTTTCGTTTGTTGTAGACAAGCACTTGAAGAGGTTAATTCTATTCCAACATATATAAATGCATCTGATAGTTTCATAGTAAATTAAGCCATATCTAGCAACTGGCTAGTCATGATTTAGACCAAATATGGCAAAAAAATAACAATAATTGAAATTACAAATTCATAGTAAAACAATAAACTAAAGACTAGAAAAGAAATGCTTCGTAGATAACAGGATTCTGTGGCGATAGCATGACAGGGGTTAATTGGTATTATATTCGTGGCCTTAGCTATTTCTGAAAACTATTTGAAAGGGAAATGTTGATCGTAAAACACACCCGCAACTCTTTCAAATTCTTTGAGAACTTTGCTGGATGCCTAAATTTTATTTGAAAATACCATAGATTCAGAGGACACTAGTGCAAGGAAGTCTCCCGGTATGAAAGGGTTCATTTTATTTATGAGAATTGCGTTATTGCCTTCAGTTGATTTGAGCTTGTGGCGGTATAAGATTGAGGTCCAGATCGCCGGGAAGGAAAGGGTTAATTTTATTTATGAGAATTCCATTGTTGCCTTCAGTTGACCTGAGCTCGTGGCGGGATAAGATTGAGGTCCAGATCGCCGGGAAGGAAAGGGTTAATTTTATTTATGAGAATTCCATTGTTGCCTTCAGTTGACCTGAGCTCGTGGCGGGATAAGATTGAGGTCCAGATCGCCGGGAAGGAAAGGGTTAATTTTATTTATGAGAATTCCATTGTTGCCTTCAGTTGACCTGAGCTCGTGGCGGGATAAGATAGAGGTCCAGATCGCCGCCAGGCAGGAAAGGGTTAATTCTATTTATTGGAATTCCATTGTTGCCTTCAGTTGACCTGAGCTCGTGGCGGGATAAGATAGAAGTCCAGATCGCCGCCGCCGGGAAGGAAAGGGTTAATTTTATTTATGAGAATTCCATTGAACATTGCCTTCAATTGATCTGAGTTCATGGCAGGATAAGATAGAAGTCCAGATTGCCGCCGCCGGGAAGGAAAGGGTTAATTTTATTTATGAGAATTCCATTGTTGCCTTCAGTTGACCTGAGTTCGTGGCGGGATAAGATTGAGGTCCAGATAGCCGCCGGGAAGGAAAGGGTTAATTCTATTTATTGGAATTCCATTGTTGCCTTCAGTTGACCTGAGCTCGTGGCGGGATAAGATAGAAGTCCAGATCGCCGCCGCCGGGAAGGAAAGGGTTAATTTTATTTATGAGAATTCCATTGAACATTGCCTTCAATTGATCTGAGTTCATGGCAGGATAAGATAGAAGTCCAGATTGCCGCCGCCGGGAAGGAAAGGGTTAATTTTATTTATGAGAATTCCATTGTTGCCTTCAGTTGACCTGAGTTCGTGGCGGGATAAGATAGAGGTCCTGATCGCCGCCGCCAGGAAGGAAAGGGTTAATTTTATTTATGAGAATTCCATTGTTGCCTTCAGTTGACCTGAGCTCGTGGCGGGATAAGATAGAGGTCCAGTTCGCCGCCGGGAAGGAAAGGGTTAATTTTATTTATTGGAATTCCATTGTTGCCTTCAGTTGACCTGAGCTCGTGGCGGGATAAGATAGAGGTCCAGATCGCCGCCGCTGGGAAGGAAAGGGTTAATTTTATTTATGAGAATTCCATTGTTGCCTTCAGTTGACCTGAGCTCGTGGCGGGATAAGATTGAGGTCCAGATCGCCGCCGGGGACGAGCCACCGGAGGAGTTGGATGTGGAGACGGAGGTCCAGGACAGCTCCTTCTCGCACCACGAGGAGTTCAGGGACGGCATTCTCACCATCGGCTGTGTGGGTAGGTAGAGGTGTAACCCTTTTCCTGCTGAACTTTTGAATAGAACCTATCTTGACAACTGCATTGTTTTGAAACCCGGAGACGGAATTGACCATTTTCGGGTTTTAGGGGCACAACTTTAATTTTGAGGAGTAACACCAAACTTGCCATATATAAAATGCAGGTATAAGGGGGGGGGGGGGTGTTTAAAGCGGAGATGCTTTGGGTCATGTACAGGTTCCGTTGGGGTTTGTATAGACAAACTCAGGTGAATGGCCATAATCAGGTCAGAAAGTGCATAAATATATTTCCTGGCTCCGCACAGCAGGTAAGTTAGTGTCACCCGACAGTAACCTGCATATTGAATACTGAAAAAAAAAAGAATTCCTTTCCTACCTAGTACCCTATTATTTTGGGAAAGAAACAATGTTTTAAGTCTTAGCTAAGATCCTATATTTAGCACACTGGAATCTACAAATCCTACTCAATTCCCTACTAGCCCTTTATCCTAATTATAGAATGTCAAAAAAAACAAAAAAACAAATAAACTATATCTTACCTATTGAAATGTGAGAACATCTGTTATTATTTGGTAAGTTCATTTGGGTCATGTATTGGGATATCTTTCTCTCTCTAGCATATTTGGGAAAACAGTTTAAGGAGAATTGATAATCGGACAAGAAGCCGAAAATCCTCTCCAAATACTTTGTTAAATCATATTTTAATAAAAAGTTATTTTCAGTAGTATCATACATGCAGAACAACACACTTATCAAAGTAATCATAGTCAAGAAATAGTTGATCATAAATACAAATTAACTATACTTTTCAAGGTAATTCTAAGTGTGAGGTAATTGAGGGTACTGCATATCCTCCTTCCAGGTTACCCCAACGTTGGCAAGTCTTCCCTGATGAATGGTTTGGTGGGTAAAAAGGTTGTCAGCACCTCCAGGACACCCGGCCACACAAAGCATTTTCAAACAATATTTCTGACGCCCACCGTCAAGCTATGTGATTCTCCGGGCCTCGTTTTTCCCTCTGTGGTAGAGAAACCATTACAGGTAAGTTGTTGAATGAAACCATTACCATTACAGGTAAGTTGTTGAGAAAACTGTTACAGGAAGTTGTTAAATGTGAACCATTCAGGGTAAGTGGTTGAATGAAACCATTGCAGTTAATTTATTGAATAAAACCATGACATAGATAAGATAAAATAAGAAGATTTTATTAAAGTCTCGCCCATATTAAATAATACATACATGACAAGATAAAACAATGGATGGTCAACTTTGACCTACGAGAGACCAAATTACAGGTAAGTTGGTGAAAGAAACGATTAAGGGTAAGTTGTTGAAAGAAACCATTATAGGTACGCTGTTGAATGAAACCATTACTTGTAAATTTTTGAATGAAACCATTATAGGTAAGTTGTTGAATGAAACCATTAGAGGTAAGCAGCTGAATGACACCATTACCGTTACAGGTAAGTTGTTGAAAAAACTGTTACAGGAAGTTGTTAAATGTGAACCATTCAGGGTAAGTGGTTGAATAAAACCATTGCAGTTAAGTTATTTAATGAAACCATTACAGGTAAGTTGGTGATAGAAACGATTCAGGGTAAGTTGTTGAAAGAAACCATTATAGGTACGCTGTTGAATGAAACCATTACAGGTAAATTTTTGAATGAAACTATTAAGGATATGTTGTTGAAAGAAACCGTTATAGGTAAGTTGTTGTATGAAACCATTGCAGGTAAATTGTTGAATGAAACAATTGCAGTAAAATGTTGAATGAAACCATTAAGGGTAAGTTGTTGAATGAAATTATCACCAGAGGCAAATAGTTGAATGAAACTGTCAGACTCAACTTCTTGAATAAGACCATTATTATCTATTTCTGGAGTGGAACCATTAGAAGTAAATTCTTGAATGAAACTATTAACCATACGTTCTTGAAGAGTAAGCATTACATTCAAATTCTGGAATAAAAGCATTACTGGTTCTTTCTTGAATGAAACTATAACAGTAATACTTTGATTGGGAAACATTGCAGGACCATGTTGTGAAGTTGGAACCACATAGATAAGTTCTCTGAAATAAAAAAAAAACAGTAGAGGTGATTCCATAAGGGTTTCTGGTCCCTTACTATGTAGTAGTGCTCGGAATCGTTGAAAATATCATGGTCGAGTAATCGGCAGAAGCTGCCGACCGATACTCGACCATGGTCGACCATGTCGGGACAATTCAGGTGCAGCGCCGGTCCCCCGGAAGTAATAGAATAAGTACATGCGTAGTGCGCAGTTAGCCATGTTGTTTACAACGCCGAAGCGCAGCGTAGATGTAGGTGAGGAAACAACAGCAACAACAACATAAAGGTAAGTTTATTTTCATTTCGTGGTAGATATTTCGATAGATAGGAAGGTTGGCGGCGTGGTAAGTTACTTGCATTGTGTAATATTTTTGCTTTTGACACATTATACTCGTTTTCGGTCGACCATTCCTTGGCATGGTCGACCGTGGGTCGAGCATGGCGTGACGACCGAATGCTCGACCATACGAGTAATCGTCCGAGCACTACTATGTAGCCCTTGCCATTTGTATATTTAGATAAGATTTTAGATTAAATGGATTTGTGTTCATATTTAGCTTAAAAGCCTCTTGCTGTTAATTAACTCTTCAAAAACTGTACCATTTACTTCCATCTCAAACAGTATTACAGTATGTACTTAAAGATGATCTTCAGTTCTATTTTTTGCCAATTTATTCCTGCAGATACTGGAAATAGCTTTTTAATATCATAATTATTTCTAGAAATCATATTGTAGAAAATGTTTGAAGGCGAAATGCTAATCTAAACCCTGTTCAAGTCTCCCCAAAACAATTTCAAAGAAAATACTTTTTTTTTACCAGGTTATTTGCAATTTTAAAAATATTCAGATGACACGATATCTGTGACTCACAAACTATTCACATGACTATTTCATCAATAGATATGATTAGAAAGGGTTATTTTATGCTTTCATTCATTTTCGTCATGGAAAGTTTTTATTTGGTTTCAGATTTTAGCGGGTATTTACCCCATATCCCAAGTGAGAGAGCCCTACAGTGCTGTCGCCTTCCTAGCCCAGCGCATCCCACTGCCACAGCTGCTCAAGCTGAAGCACCCAGAGGATGAGGGCATGCTTCCAGATCCTTACTCAAAGAGACTATGGTCTGGCTACGATATCTGTGATGGTAAGTGCTATTAGGATGCTCAAACTCAGGCACCCAGAGGATGAGGGCATCCTTCCAGATCCTGACTCAAAATACTGTGGTCTGGCTATGATATCTGTGATGGTAAGTGCTATGGTCTGGCTACGATATCTGTGATCGATATCTGTGATGGTAAGTACTATGGTCTGGCTACAAGATCTGTGATGGTAAGTGCTATGGTCTGGCTACGAGATCTGTGATGGTAAGTGCTATGGTCTGGCTATGATATCTGTGATGGTAAGTGCTATGGTCTGGCTACGATATCTGTGATGGTAAGTGCTATGGTCTGGCTATGATATCTGTGATGGTGAGTGCTATGGTCTGGCTACGAGATCTGTGATGGTAAGTGCTATGGTCTGGCTACGATATCTGTGATGGTAAGTGCTATGGTCTTGCTACGATATCTGTGATGGTAAGTGCGATGGTCTGGCTACGATATCTGTGATGGTAAGTGCTATGGACTGGCTACGAGATCTGTGATGGTAAGTACTATGGTCTGGCTACGATATCTGTGATGGTAAGTGCTATGGTCTGGCTATGATATCTGTGATGGTAAGTGCTATGGTCTGGCTACGATATCTGTGATGGTAAGTGCTATGGTCTGGCTACGAGATCTGTGATGGTAAGTGCTATGGTCTGGCTACGAGATCTGTGATGGTAAGTGCTAGGTCTGGCTACGAGATCTGTGATGGTAAGTGCTATGGTCTGGCTACAATATCTGTGATGGTAAGTGCTATGGTCTGGCTACGATATCTGTGATGGTAAGTGCTATGGTCTGGCTACGATATCTGTGATGGCAAGTGCTAGTAGGGCGAGTGCTGCAGCTTTTAAATCTAAAGCACTCAGATGATAAGGGCGTCCTTCCTGAGACTAAATTGAAGAGACAAAGTCCAGGCTTCTATACAAAAATTGTTTTTAGAGGTTGACCATCGGTCAACCTTTATTTATATCGTATTTGTTGTCTCATGTTTTTCAGTGATTTTATGGGGGATTCATATTTTTTTATGTTGTCTCATAGTGGTTTTTGTGATTTTCTAGCCGAATGATCTGGTGACTGGGGTGTGGTATTTTTGTTTTGTTTTTAGTTTCTGTTTGATTTTTGGTGGTAGTTTATAAAGTACTTTTTGGTTTTGGGCTGGGTTGCTTTTTGTTTTATTGGATGATGTGTATGTTGACTTTTCTTTCTGTACGCTCTGGTACGGTCTGCTTGGCGGCTTGGGTGTGTGTAGGGTTTAGTTGCGCATGCGTGACATTTCTGCATATTTAATTTGATTCATTCATGACGTAGTGGTCTGTTTTGCGCATGTGCAGTTTTCATATCAAAATGTTTCTTTTATCAAAACGTCATGCAGGTCAATAGTCTTGGTTGGCACACAGAGGGCACTGTTCGATCCGCATTTAGGAAACTTCTCTGCGCCAAACTGCATGTGGGGTTAAAGGACAAAGCTTTCTGAGCAACCATTTGCAATTTCCTTTTTGTATATCAATGGATTATCATTGCAATTAAACGTACACCTCGACATATTTAAGTGCATTTATGTGAAGTCAACTTGATTAAATAATTGATCCAAAACTTGTTTTTGTACAGTTTAGATGACATGTAGCAAAACACCCCCACGCTACCGCCTACCTCAAATGATATTGTTGGGCGACAATTTCCCGGCTATGTTTCTGCTACTTTCAATGTACCAATGCATATAGGAAGAACAACAACTTACTGATTAATTGAAACGCTAGCGCCAAATAGTTAGCATTTCTAGTGTAATTTGCATTTAACGGCAAAATAAAATGGATGTTCCTTTCTTGTTTCGGGCAGGTGGTTGGTGGAGGAACAGCCTCTGGCCTGCAGCTCTCGGTAAACATGTATGCAAGCTGCAAAATTGACCATTGTAAGTGACATAGTGTACAAGTACTGCTTCCAAGCGGACATTGGGGCTACCTCTGTGACTGAGTGGTCTAATGCTTCACAAATTGACATACATTTACACAAGTATATTGCTTCTAAGCGGATATTGGGGCTACCTCTGTGACTGAGTGGTCTAATGCTTCACAAATTGACATACATTTACACAAGTATTGCTTCTACGCGGGTATTGGGGCTACCTCTATGACTGAGAGGTCTAATGCATTACGCATTGACATACTGTACAAGTACTGCTCCTAGGCGGACATGGGGGCTACCTCTATGACTGAGTGACCTAATGCATCAACCATTGACATACTGTACAAGTACTGCTCCTAGGCGGACATGGGGACTACCTCAATGACTGAGTGGTCTAATATATCGACCATTGACATACTCTACAAGTACTGCTCCTAGGCGGACATGGGGGCTACCTTTGTGGCTGAGTGGTCTAATACATTAACCATTGACATACTGTACAAGTACTGCTCCTAGGCGGACATGGGGGCTACCTTTGTGGCTGAGTGGTCTAATACATCAACCATTGACATACTGTACAAGTACTGCTCCTAGGCGGACATGGGGACTACTTCTCTGACTGAGTGGTCTAATACATCAACCATTGACATACTGTACAAGTACTGCTCCTAGGCGGACATGGGGGCTACCTCTATGACTGAGTGGTCTAATACATTAACCATTGACATACTGTACAAGTACTGCTCCTAGGCGGATATGGGGGCTACCTTTGTGGCTGAGTGGTCTAATACATCAACCATTGACATACTGTACAAGTACTGCACCTAGGCGGACATGGGGCCACCTCTATGACTGAGTGGTCTAATACATCAACCATTGACATACTGTACAAGTACTGCTCCTAGGCGGACATGGGGGCTACCTCTATGACTGAGTGGTCTAATACATTAACCATTGACATACTGTACAAGTACTGCTCCTAGGCGGATATGGGGGCTACCTTTGTGGCTGAGTGGTCTAATACATCAACCATTGACATACTGTACAAGTACTGCACCTAGGCGGACATGGGGCCACCTCTATGACTGAGTGGTCTAATACATCAACCATTGACATACTGTACAAGTACTGCTCCTAGGCGGACATGGGGGCTACCTCTATGACTGAGTGGTCTAATACATTAACCATTGACATACTGTACAAGTACTGCTCCTAGGCGGACATGGGGGCTACCTTTGTGGCTGAGTGGTCTAATACATCAACCATTGACATACTGTACAAGTACTGCTTCTAGGCAGACATGGGGGCTACCTCTATAACTGAGTGGTCTAATACATCAACCATTGACATACTGTACAAGTACTGCTTCTAGGCAGACATGGGGGCTACCTCTATGACTGAGTGGTCTAATACATCAACCATTGACATACTGTACAAGTACTGCTTCTAGGCAGACATGGGGACTACCTCTATGACTGAGTGGTCTAATACACCAACCATTGACATACTGTACAAGTACTGCTCCTAGGGGGACATGGGGCCACCTCTATGACTGAGTGGTCTAATACATCAACCATTGACATACTGTACAAGTACTGCTTCTAGGCGGACATGGGGGCTACCTCTATGACTGAGTGGTCTAATACACCAACCATTGACATACTGTACAAGTACTGCTTCTAGGCAGACATGGGGACTACCTCTATGACTGAGTGGCCTAATACATCAACCATTGACATACTGTACAAGTACCGCTTCAAGGCAGACATGGGGGCTACCTCTATGACTGAGTGGTCTAATATATCGACCATTGACATACTCTACAAGTACTGCTCCTAGGCAGACATGGGGACTACTTATATGACTGTGTGGTCTAATATATCAACCATTGACATACTCTACAAGTACTGCTCCTAGGCGGACATGGGGACTACCTCTATGACTGAGTGGTCTAATATATCGACCATTGACATACTCTACAAGTACTGCTCCTAGGCGGACATGGGGACTACCTCTATGACTGAGTGGTCTAATGTATCAACCATTGACATACTCTACAAGTACTGCTCCTAGGCGGACATGGGGACTACTTATATGACTGTGTGGTCTAATATATCGACAATTGACATACTGTACAAGTACTGCTCCTAGGCGGACATGGGGGCTACCTCTATGACTGAGTGGTCTAATGTATTTAACCATTGATATGCTGTACAAGTACTGCTTCTAGGCGGCCATGGGGCTAACTTCGTTGCTCAGTCGCCTAATGCATTACACATACAATATACTATATAGTATATAGCCCGCTGTGCCTCAACATTGCATAGAATAAATGCACCCGACTCACGCTGAGGCATATGACAAAGTTGCCATCGACTATAGTCTGTCTGACTCGAGTTTGGCAACCGCTTATTCCATTTTTTTGTGACAAAACGTTCGGATTTGCCATCCAAACTTGGCAAACATTTTAGGAGCACTACTACGTGTATGTATAAACATACTTTTTGTCTCAACTCCGCAAAATGTTGATTTTGCTCATTAGCTTCCATTGTAAATTTTGCTCATTGCCAACAATTGTCAACAATACAAACACGCGAGTACTGCTCCTAGGCGGACATGGGGACTACCTCTATGACTGAGTGGTCTAATGTATCAACCATTGACATACTGTACAAGTACTGTTCCTAGGCGGACATGGGGACTACCTCTATGACTGAGTGGTCTGATGTATTCACCATTGACATACTCTACAAGTACTGCACCTAGGCGGACATGGGGCTACCTCAATGACTGAGTGGTCTAATATATCGACCATTGACATACTCTACAAGTACTGCTCCTAGGCGGACATGGGGCTACCTCTATGACTGAGTGGTCTAATATATCGACCGTTGACATACTGTACAAGTACTGCACCTAGGCGGACATGGGGATACCTCAATGACTGAGTGATCTGATGTATTCACCATTGACATACTGTACAAGTACTGCTCCTAGGCGGACATGACTGAGTGGTCTAATATATCGACCATTGACATACTCTACAAGTACTGCTCCTAGGCGGACATGGGGCTACCTCAATGACTGAGTGGTCTGATATATCGGAAATTGACATACTCTACAAGTACTGTTCCTAGGCGGACATGGGGACTACTTCTATGACTGAGTGGTCTAATATATCGACCATTGACATACTCTACAAGTACTGCTCCTAGGCGGACATGGGGACTACTTCTATGACTGAGTGGTCTAATATATCGACCATTGACATACTCTACAAGTACTGCTCCTAGGCAGACATGGGGACTACTTCTATGACTGAGTGTTCTAATGCATTGACAATTGACATACTCTACAAGTACTGCTCCTAGGCGGACATGGGGGCTACCTCTATGACTGAGTGGTCTAATACATGGACAATTGACATACCGTACAAGTACTGCTCCTAGGTGGACATGAGGGCTACCTCTATGACTGAGTGGTCTAATACATGGACAATTGACATACCGTACAAGTACTGCTCCTAGGCGGACATGGGGACTACCTCTATGACTGAGTGGTCTAATATATCGACCATTGACATACTCTACAAGTACTGCTCCTAGGCGGACATGGGGGCTACCTCTATGACTGAGTGGTCTAATACATGGACAATTGACATACCGTACAAGTACTGCTCCTAGGCGGACATGGGGGCTACCTCTATGACTGAGTGGTCTAATACATCGACAATTGACATACTCTACAAGTACTGCTCCTAGGCGGACATGGGGACTACCTCTATGACTGAGTGGTCTAATACATTGACAATTGACATACTGTACAAGTACTGCTCCTAGGCGGACATGGGGACTACCTCTATAACTAAGTGGTCTAATATATCGACCATTGACATACTCTTCAAATACTGCTCCTAGGCGGATATGGGGGCTACCTCTATGACTGAGTGGTCTTATACATCGACAATTGACATACTCTACAAGTACTGCTCCTAGGCGGACATGGGGACTACCTCTATGACTAAGTGGTCTAATATATCGACCATTGACATACTCTACAAGTACTGCTCCTAGGCGGACATGGGGACTACCTCTATGACTGAGTGGTCTAATATATCGACTATTGACATACTCTACAAGTACTGCTCCTAGGCGGGCATGGGGACTACCTCTATGACTGAGTGGTCTAATATATCGACTATTGACATACTCTACAAGTACTGCTCCTAGGCGTACATGGGGACTACTTCTATGACTGAGTGGTCTGATACATCGACAATTGACATACTGTACAAGTACTGCTCCTAGGCGGACATGGGGACTACCTCTATGACTGAGTGGTCTAATACATCGAAAATTGACATACTCTACAAGTACTGCTCCTAGGCGTACATGGGGACTACTTCTATGACTGAGTGGTCTAATACATCGAAAATTGACATACTGTACAAGTACTGCTCCTAGGCGGACATGGGGACTACCTCTATGACTGAGTGGTTTAATACATCGACCATTGACATACTGTACAAGTACTGCTCCTAGGCGGACATGGGGACTACCTCTATGACTGAGTGGTCTAATACATCGACAATTGACATACTCTACAAGTACTGCTTCTAGGCGGACATGGGGACTACCTCTATGACTGAGTGGTCTAATATATCGACCATTGACATACTGTACAAGTACTGCTTCTAGGCGGCCATGGGGCTAACTTCGTTGCTCAGTGGCCTAATGCATTACACTCATTTTGGGTACTGTGGTGTCCTCCACTACCAATAACTGGTTAATCATGACTTAATCTGAATATGGCAAGTGACGAAAAACCAAATTCAAAATTTCAAACGCATGTTATTGTAATGTAGTTATGTAGTGATAGAATTTTACTTCCCTAAAAGCTACAGCATTTTGAACAAATGTCCATCCACATTTTTTTGTCATTGAGTACTGATGAAAAGGTATTGGAAGTAGAACATGGTGGAACATGGGCATGCTACTACTGGGGTTACAAAACAAGCGCCCTAATATTGTTCCTGTTAACCCATTCACACTCAGAGTTCCTCTAGAAAGTGTCGTCTGCTACTTTCATACCTTTGAAAATAACTTGGGAAGAAAGGAAAATTTCTCAAAATATTTGAAGGGGAGTTGTTGTTTGACTACTGGTTAACATTTCTCCTTCAAATATTTTCTAAAAAATGCTTTTGTTAGAAAAATATCTCCAAAATTGTCAGACCTGTTTTGGCCCCTGTGAGCATTAATGGGTTAATCATGGTAAATATTGATGTCACCATGGCTCTCTACATGTAGATTATGTCTTTACCTGGGCAATATAGATTTTCTACTGATGGATCTATACAACTTTCCTGCCATTGCCTTATAAAATTATGAAAAACAAAAGGTCCGGAGGAAGTGTGAGCTGTTCTGTTGTTATGTACCCACCTTCGCCTACACTGCAACTTCGCTGTTTAAATATTCAAGTCCATGTACTAAAGGATACACAACTCTGGTAGTTCAGCACCAGTTCCCTTTTCTTTACATGTTCGTATTGATCTATTAATTTGTTTTTCAGGTTATCATCATCATCATCATCAACATCATCACCATTGTCACCGTCGTCACTACTAACAGCACAACCTTCGGTATCTTAATTTTCACCTTCATCATCATCATCATCATCATCATCATCATCGTCACCATCATCGTCACCATCATCATCATCATCATCATCATCATCATCATCATCATCTCCACCATCACAACTACTATCATCGACGACATCATCATCATCATCATCGTCATCATCATCATCATCATCATTATCAGCATTTTCATGATCGTTGGTAGCCACCAATAGGGCCGTCGACATCTTGCCGCACACCAGGGCCCAGCTCGATTCCGGCTCAAGGTGTGTGAGAAAATTATCAGTGACTTGGAGTTGAAAGGTGGTTTTCCCAGGGCTCTTAGGTTTCCTCGCCCGTTTGCAACTGGTAGTGACCAACAAGGCTGAATTTGACAGAAAATGTGGGGATATTTTTCCGGATTTTGAATTTTTAAAGGATCCCCATCAATGAACATGCATTTTAACTTAAGATGTTATAATCCTCTGCCTGTTTAGCCGCAGCAGACTCGATAGTTCAGACAAAAACATTGACAATAACAACATCAGATGCATAAGTAAGGTTCAATATTGTTGAACTACAGACTTGGAAGCCCAGTCACCTCGGGAGTCACTAGGCGTCAGAGCCGCGTATATTTCGTAAGGGGATTTTCAACCCCCATTCTTCGTATCTGGGTACAAAAAAGTACCCTTCTTTTACAAAATCACGGACATGAGGAGGTCTTAAAAAAGACCCCTTCCTCTGCGAAATACGTAACGCGGGTGCGCCCCCCCTCTATCCCTGAGTGCCCCCGCCGGGGTTATACCCTTAGCAATAATGTTTTAAAGTTGAGACTGTTGTGCACGGAAAGTATTGATATTGCCATGGGTACATGAAGTGCTCTCTGACTGGGAGATACATACTGATGGTGAATCCATACTACCCGCATGCTTTTGCGTAAAGTGTGGATTAAGAAAAAACAAAAGACGTACACGTATTGATATCACTTGGATGTGTCTGCCTATTTATGGATTAAGAAAAACAAAAGACAAGGAAGTGTCTTGGCTTGAGCTATTGGGCGTTGAGTATGCTTAATTAACCCAGTATTCAATAAATGCACAGACACCCACATAGACTGGACTACATACACATACACACATACATACACACATACATACATACATACATACATACATACATACATACATACATACATACATACATAAACACATACATACATACACACATATAACATACATACATACATACATATAACATGCATACATACATACATACATAAACACATACATACATACACACATATAATATACATACATACATACATATAACATGCATACATACATACATACATACATACATACATACATACATACATACATACATACACACATACATAAACACATACATACATACAAACATATAACATACATACATACATATAACATACATACATACATACATACATACATACATACAAACATACATACATACATACATACATATAACAAACATACATACATACATACATATATTGTATTGCATGTTTTCATATTAGCAAATAAAGATACAAAGATGACACTCTTCAAGATCTCAAGGTTTGAATGGTTCATTAAGCCTGTACTATGCTAATGTGTAATTATATTTTTCACACGGTCTTGCTTGTTCCGTCAATTATCAAATTTGGAGCCTAACTACTTCAGAAATACTCCAATGCTGTGTGTGCCTTTACTGTTAGTATGCTCCCATGACTATAATTGATTTCATAAGAGATATCTCAGTGAATGCCATTTGTGTATGTTTTTTGTGTGTCGTCATTTTTTCGGGCAATCTAGACGACGATGAGCAGCGGTCTTGTGATCAGGAGGCCTGGCCCCCAAGCATGTGATCTTCAGCTCATGCCACGCTATATCCCCACGACGGAAGAGGCCTGCCCCAAAATTTGGTCAAAAAATGTTCATGGATGAGAATTCTATGAATGTAATTGTTTCACAGACCAATTTCCTATGAAAATTTCTGGGGCGAAATTCTTTTTCATTTTTATGCATGGAAGTACCATTTTCACGCATGAAATAAAATGTTCATGCATGGAAATTTCATACTTATATGCAAGAAAAAAATATATCACATGCATGAAATTTTTTCATGCATGAAACCTTTCGCACGGGTAATGCGTAACCATTTAGCTGTAGCCAGTAGGTCTTTTTTAATTTTGTGAAATTTCGATTTATTTACGTTAAGATAGAAGCTTTTCCTGAGAGCAGAAAATCCGTAAAGCTCTAGATCAAGTTGTACTGGTCTCATCTTCTACGTCTTAGAACCTAAAATCAACTATACTTGTGACATCTGTAATATTACGTGTATCTTAATCCTACCACGCTCGGCTCAGCTAAAAAGTCTACAATGTTATATTAAATCTAGGATTGCTTCGAGATTATGACGTTACATATACATTCATACATTCTGAATCAATAGTTGATACGAATTAATGATTCCCTACCTCGGGTATGCATGAAACCCAGGTTTCTATGGTCATGTGTATATGGTTTAAGCTGTAAAGGTAACCTAAAAATGAGGGTCAGTAAAAATTGTTTGATAAAAAGTTGCTATGGTCCGGATAATGTTTCCAAACATATCTAAATGTGGACTATTCACATTTTTTTAAGAATTGCATTAATATCTCTAAGATATGACGACCCTGGTTTGGCCAGGTGCAGAAATTGTGGTTCTCTGGTTACTGGTTTTACTAGTGTTGGGACGATCATCGATTATAATCGACGCTTACTCGGTTGCCTATCGATAATGAAACTGGTTATCGATAATAATCGGAAAATACGACACCTAGCGGCTAAACATGAAACTAAAAAACGGCAAGTTGTCAGCTTTCTCGCAATGAAACTTAAGCTCCAAAACATGTGAAAAGGTAGTAAAAGTGTTCCAAAATGTAAAAAGATTATTGGTCTTACGAATCATATACTGGTATTCAGGTACTAATCCAAATTATGCATGTTGGGGATGCAAGCTGGAGCAGATCGTAAGAGCTTATTTGGTGCACTTTCACTCTTTCAAAGGAGTGTTACAAAAGGTGCACATGTTTCAAATTTTGCACTCTAGGCCTGTACCCAATTACCGAAAGAGTGCGATGAACTGATTATGATCGATAATAGGTTTTACATTTATCCAATTGAGGTATTTTGTTTTCTAGCATATATCCAAACATCCAAAGATTATAATGGGTGACTTTAATATCAACCATCAAAATAAAAACAATGGCACTATAGAGCGAATCTGCAAAGCCCTTGGAACAAAACAACTGATTATCAAACCAACAACAAAGCTAAACACAACAATAGACCACATTCACACAAACATTACAACAGATCACACAGTTGATGTCATAAAAACATACTACTCAGACCATGATCAAGTATATATAACATTTAAATAAACATACTCCAACCAAACATAAAAACCAACAGACAAAAAGACACAACCAGTCACAAAACATATAAATATCACAGAACAAAATCACAAAAAATTGAAAAAAATTAACAACAAAAAGACACAGCAATGAATCAACCTCTTGACACCACAGGTGTCTATCTTGTTAGCGAGCGAAGCTCGAAAGGCCGTAGGCCTTTCGCGAAGCCTCGCAATCCCTCAATTGCGTGTGTGTGTATATGAGTGTATATGACGTCACTATCACTATAAGAAATACATACACGGACCGAGAAAGTTGTCACCGTCCCACGTGCGGGACAACAATATCGTCCAACGTGCGGACGACTTCCTTTCTGGAGGATTTCTTTAGGCGTTAAGTAACGACCGATTTCATTGGTCGACAATGACGTAATGTGCAGTACAATAATACCAAACACTTACATTTCATCCCATTGGATGAAATGCATGAATGCACGTGCGTGAATGAAAGTGGCCGCTTCTACATGTATATATATCCACGTTAAAACTTAATTTCTCGCCCGTCCGTGGCTCAATTCGAATGCAGTTTAGAACCGCCTAAATTCATTCTACTGACCATTGCTGTTTAGATCGATAGAACCGCCAGAATTCATTGTACTGGCCACTGAATTCTCGTCAAAATCAGTTGCGAAATATGAATGCAATTCAATTATAATGCAGTTTAGAACCGCCTGAATTCATTCTACTGACCATTGCGGTTTAGATCGATAGAACCGCCAGAATTCATTGTACTGGCCATTGAATTCTCGTCAAAATCAGTTGCGAAATATGAATGAAAGTGGCCGCTACTACATGTATATCCACGTTAAAACTGAATTTCTCGCCTGTCCGTGGGTCAATTTTAATGCGGTTTAGATCGATAGAGCCGCCAGAATTCATTCTACTGGCCATCGAATTCTCGTCAAAATCAGTTGCGAAATATAAATTTTAAAATCGTAATGTTTTGTATGCCATTAATTTACGGTCAATCAATGCTGTATTTTGGTCAGAAGTAAAAATGATCATCCAAAGCTTCGCTCGCTTCCTGGCCATGCCAGCGTCATATTATCATATTAACATGTTAGGCCAAGAATACTGACCAGGCTAGTGAGTATAATTATCATATTGGCAGATTTAACCTGATCGTGCTTGCAAATTTCCTTAACCCATTCACACTTAAGAGTTTCGCTAGAAAGTATCGTCTGCTACTCTCATACTTTTGAAAATAACATGGGAATAAAGCAGAAGTTGACAAAATATTTGAAGGGGAGTTGTTGTTTGGCTTCAGGTAAACATTTTCCTTCAAATATTTTCCAAAAAACGCTTTTGTTAGAAAAATAATATCAAAATTGACAGGCCTGTTTTGGCTGCTCTGAGTGTGAATGGGTTAACCATTGTTGTCTGGACCTGTGATACTTTTAAAAATAGCTTTAAAATCAAGCAGAAATTAGAAAAATATTTGAAAGGGAGATGTTAGTTAGTTTCTGATTTACATTTCTCTTTCAAATACTTTCTTGAAATTACTTTTGCTTGAGTGCACAAGTTAAATATATGCAGACTTTAGGGGGTCCACAAAGTGTGCATTAATCAACCCTTATGCTGCTGGTGGCTAATTTGACCAATACAAAATGATGCAAAAACCCTGAAAAATGACTGAAACCCTGGTATATGGGTACTCATCTGAGAGTACTCCATGCCAGCTATCCAATGAATACCAACATGACAGGGTTTAGATGGTTTTAATTAAGAAATCTTTCCATCCTTGTCCTTTGGGCGAAAGTAGCCTCAGCATTGGAAGAGTTACACTGCTGCAATATTAACCCAATAATGCTCAAGAGATCCTGAAGATGGATCGTCTGCTTCTCTCATACTTTTGAAAATTATTTGTGAATGAAGCGAAAATTCACAAAATATTTGAAGGAGAGTTGTTGTTGGGCTTCTGATCAACATTTCTCACTCAAATGTTTTCAAGAAAATGCTTTTGAAATTGAGTATACAGTATTTCTCTATGTCTTTCAGCTTGGGCGACGAAGCGAGGCTATATTACGGCGAAGGCGGCACGAACAGATGTCTATCGGGCGGCCAACTCCCTGCTTCGTCTGGCCGTGGAGGGGCGACTTGTCCTGTGTATGCGACCCCCTGGATATACACAGCACAAAGGTAAGGCAAAGTAAGCCTGGCCTTATTGATATTATTAGCAGAGACCAGGACTCTAATATCCAAAAATCTTCTTTTGAACCCTTTCCTGCTGAGACTGAGTCATCTGGTTCAGTGATAGTTTTGAAAATAACACATTGTGAAATGAATGATACTTCTCATTTGAATATTTTCAAATATATTGTCTTTTGCTAAAGGCATTGTCTTTTGTTAAAGGCTAAGTAAGCGCAGCCTTCTTATTAGCTTGCCTCCCAGGCCATATTGAGATAGATGGCACTGTGGTATGCTAGGGGATAGTTACTCCCAGTACAACCCCTTTTGTGGCATTTGGGTGAACTAAATGGCCAATACAGGGCGTCCCCCAAAAAATGCAATCCTCCCCTTTTCCCATTATTTCTTCAAACAAGTTACATCAAAAATGACTTCATGGTTGAAAAGAATGATATCATAGGGATAAACTGTTATAGTTTCAACCAAATCCGATCATCCATGTCAAAGTTGTGAGGCAAAGTTTGACACCTATATCATTTCACTCCAACGCAATGTAACCTATGGTGAAGACTGGTTTTGAGTGTCCAGCCAGAGCCGCATGCTAAAAATAGCAGCCTCACTTGCTTGCTCAGTATGCAGCCATGCATTGGAAATTTACCTTCTGTTGGAGTGAATTGATAGAGGGGTCAAATTTTGCCTCACAGCTTTGTCATGAATGATCGGATTTGCTTCAAACTGCAACAGGTTATCTCTAAGATATCATTTTCGATGTTACTTGAGGTATTTTGAAGAAATAATGGTTAAAGTGGAGGATTGCATTTTTTTAGGGGACGCCCTGTAGTATACCACAAGCTCTTATGTATTATAGGTGCAGGCATGAATTTATGTGTAATAAAATAAAGCACAGTAACGCCTAGTAGCTAGGCTACCTTCTTATTAGCAGACACCAGGACTCTAATTGATATCCAAAAACCTTCATTTTAACCCTTATGATGCTGGTAGCTGATTTAGTCTTTTGTAAAATAATGTAAAAACCCTGAAAAAGTCTGAAACCCTCGCACATGGGTACTGATCTGAGAGTACTCAGCAAGGGCTATCCAATGAATGCCAACATGACAGGGTTTAGATGATTTTCAAAAATCGTTGTGTCCTGCCTTGAACGAAACGTAGCCTCGGCATTGGAATGGTAAACCTATTCCTGCTGACACATCCCATTGAAAAGTGATGTCTGGATCAGTGATAGTTTTGAAAATAAAACATGGCAAAACCTATGAGTCACAAAAAAATTGAAAACGAGTTGCTTCTTGAGTTCTAAATAATACTTCTGCAAATATTTTCAAACTTATTATCTTTTGTTAAAGACATACTGTAAATCTGGAAATAAATGTGTGTGTGTAATTAGTGCTTTTTTTGCGTCACACAACATATGCACTTATTTCCAGTTGCCAAAAATCCACAAGTTTAGTTCAAAATTCAGAATAGTTAAAAACGCAAAAAAATGAGAAGTAGCAAAAATCTACAAATGAAAAAAAACGCAATTTTTTTTGACGCACTTTATACCAGATTAACAGTATCATATAGCAAGATAGACTGGCGTTTTTTAGTTTCTTCAGGTTTCCGTATGATGCATTTGTGGATTTTTCAGATGATTGGGAGAACCACAGCGAGACTGCTGAGATCTCGCAGTATCTTGACATGCACACACACGACATCAAGTCTGATTCGTCGGAAGGAGGAGAACTCTCCAGCTCGGAGGAGGAAGGAATGGACCCCGACAAGGACAGAGACGAGGCAGCGGAGGAGAATGATAGCAGCGAAGAGAAAGATGGCGGGGCTAGCGTCAGTAACCCCTTTGCACTGCTGGGGGATGAGTGAAAGAGGTGAAGGCAAGCATAGAAAAGGCCCAGATGACAATTGTCAAGAACTTTGATACTATAGAATAGGAAATTAATCCGAGGGGCAAATTAACCGAATTTGTGATTTTGGATTTTGCCAAAAAAAATAATCTGAAAAGCCAATATTGAAGGTTAATATTCTAATGACAGGAATAATACATCTGACTTTCATTACACCGAACTGACCCCACACGGAAAAGTTCTGTATCCGGCTTTAATTTGGAGTGCTAAAATATTCACGTTACAGCCCTGCTTGAGGGTATTTGTGCTACTTTAAATTTACGCATTCAAGCACTCGAACTATATATTTATTACTTTATAGATATTTATTTGAAGGATGTTATTTTGGTGTTATCATGGGAAGTGCGAAAATTAGATGCCTGTTAAAAATACCAGTTATAGAGTAATAGATAGGTTAACCATTAGTGCCCACGTTAGTGCGCCCACAGCGGGTTGGACTATTTTTATGAAATCTTTCAAGTGAAGGCTGGTTGGGAAAATGTTTGAAGAAAATGTGTCTATTAGAACATTATTACCTCCAACCCTCCTTCAAAGAATATGTGAAATATAGTCAATCCTAGTGTAATGGTCAAAAGTATTATAGATCCAAGCAACAATATCTAAAGGAACTGTTATACCTTGTGAGTCCAAGTGGTATTATTCCAATAAATGTCTGATGCCAACTTGTAATGGGGATTATTGGTCAAAATCAAGTGCCAGGTTGTGTATGTTTGGCAATCTTTGACAAATCTTGGTCCACCATAGTCATGTGCCATATCAAAATGGACCTTTAACCAAGAACAACATTCTGACAGCCAATAGCCTTCTTTTCAAGTTATGTAGGGGGCCTTTTAGATTGGCCAGCCTGGCTCTTCTTTAAATGAATTCGATTATCTTGCAAGCATATATGCATGCATTTTTCTCCAGGCTATGTTACCACAAATGCACATAGGTCCGTATGCACCAACCCCACTTCCACTTTACTTTCACTTTTCCCTAAAGTCTACTTTTGCAAGTTCCCTTTCGTGAGTGTCCAGTTTTGGTATGCATGAACACACCTCAAAGCCCACTCACAGGAGTGGGCTTGCCACCACCTTCCACCACCCATGGTACCTGGCCAAAGTGGACTTTCGTAAGTGAACTTTCGTAATTAGACTTTAGTAAGTGGACTTTCAAAAGTGGATTTTCGTAAGTGGTGTTCGTGCATGGGAAAAGTGGGGTTGAAGTGCACTTAAGGCTAAAGTGGGGTTGGTGCATACGACTAGACTTGTGTGGCATTGGTAGGGTTTAGCATTGATAGGTTAACCTCTGCTTCTTATATATTGTATAGAGATTAACCTATTCATCCTTAGAAATCTTGAAGATTATCATCTGGATCTAACTTTAAAATTCAAATCTATTTACTTGCCTATCAATATGCATTTCTGTACAATTTAAAAATATGTAAAAAGAAATAAAAAGTTGAAGTCATGTGTTTCGTTATGAAATATTTCTCTATCTCTCACAAGACTAATATTTTGTCATATCTTAGCTTAACATACATCAAATTTCAAGCTGATCTGTTAACATTTGATACGCGTAATCCTTGTTTGAAGTAACATGCTTAGGTTAAAATTTATATGGAGAAAAGAGTCAAAAACATTTCCTATGTGAGGTTGTGAGGTAATTGATCTCTTGCTCTGCCCAGTGATGGCCTATGCACTTGATCAGTTATGACTTAGATGACCAAACACAAGTGGATTCGAAACCAGCCGGTCAACCTGAACATGCTAGCCTCAACCAGTGTCAACTAATAGCCGCTAATAGGTGCTCTGGGCACCCCCAGCTGGTGGTGGAGATAACGTTTCTCTGTAATGTACAAGAGCCCTGATTGGTCTTAGTTCCCACGTGACCTCGTGCTGATGGCAAAGCTGTGTACTCCTGGTATGAGTCCAGCATCTCACTACAGGGCATATAGTTATTGGTCTCTTGTTACATATCCATTCTATTCTTCACCCAAAGGCACCTTAATTTGAGATTTTGAATTTTTGAATTTCCTATAAAGCCTCTCAGCGCTGTCTGTGCTATTGCCTTGTCTCCAAATTTGTAGAAATTGATATTACTGGGATTCAGGTGACAGCAGATTTAAGGCAACCGAGTGGTGACTAAAGCATTTTTTCGTCAGCCATCCATTCACATAGAAGTAGATTATCTTATTAATTAAAACTAATTTTCGGCAGTTAAAATAATGGGTAAGAATTTAGCTTACTAAGGCTCTTTATCTAAAGAATTGTCAATCACATTTCTAGTGAAGATGTATGATGTTGAAGGTTAATAATTATGTGTGTATGAGAATAGGCAGTCATTGTGTTTTACCCGTTTTTGCCAGAAAGTGTTATCAAATTCCAATTGGATTTTTGCATTTTTAACCAATCTGTATTTTGCCTATATAACCCTTATGCTGCTGGCGGCCAATTTTGCCAATATAAAATTATACAAAAAATCTGAAATATGACTGAAACCCTGACACATGGGTACTCATCTTAATGTGCTCAGCAAGAGCTTTCCAATAAATACCAACATGACAGAGTTTAGATGGTTTTCAAAATTTTTTGTGTCCTTGAGAACAAGGCCCAGTCGAACCCGAGGCTGGTAAGGGACCAAATAAACGTAGCCCAAATGCAGTCCACACCAACATGTAGAAGCTCCCACACTCATTAGCTTTATTGTATAGGTTCATCTCCTCATGCACTTTGTAATGGCCTTGCTCTTTTCTTGTTGCTAAAAATTACTGATATGATAATTATTTTTTAAAACATGTAACCTGATTGAACCCATGTACTAAAGCCAAAATGCAGCTAATTTGTATATTTGGATTAAGAGATACAGTACAGACATTTAATTCCTGCACCAGTCGACCGGACGTCTGCTAGTGCCTGATTGTACAAACACACTTTGATAACATGTCAAAAATTAAGCCAAGCACACCAATCACCCACGTAGCTTGAAGAACGAAGCTACGTTTAGTTGTGAGGTCATCCCTGCATTCATACCCAAGAAACTTGGTGAAAATCGGTCGTGCGGTCGTGTATTATGCCCGGTCAGCCCACGCATTTAGTGCAGGAATTAAATGTCAGCACTGTAGATGTAACCATTTCCACAGGGAAATGAATCTCCTATACTATCATGAAACTAAGAAGCTCTGGGTTATATCCCTCATGTTTTTTGTTATTCACTATTATAATACTGTCAAATGTTCTTGGTGGTCTTGATAGACATATAGGTTAACCCTTTCAGTGCTGTGGTTACTTTTGTCCAAAGCACAAAGACACAAATATTTTTAAAAAATCACATCTAAACCCTGTCATGTTGGTATTCATTGGAGTGCTCTCATATGAGAACCCATGTGCCAGGGTTTCAGACATTTTTCAGGTATTTTGCATTATTTTTTTTTGGCCAAATTAGCCGCCAGCAACATAAGAGTTAAAACAAGTCTCTGCTTTTATTTTAATACTGTCAAATACTCCTGTTGGTATTGATAGACGAATAGGTTAAAGGTAGTCTCTTTTTACAAGGATGTTCATTAATGGGAGCTCTTGCCAATCAACATGATTGTACAGTAGGGGTTTGGAGCTTCTAAGAAATGATATTTCCAATTCCAGGTGCTCTGTTGGGCAGATTTTAGGCTTTACTGAAAAGTGTTCAATACACATGACAAATAAACAGCTGCTTACGTCTTATCTAAACTATAATACCGTATTCTCTTGAATAAGCGCACCCCCCCCCCCCCTATTTTTCATGGAAATTGGGGGACTAGCATGCGCCAAAGATCGTCTCCTCATGTTAAATCTCCCACCACCCCCCAAGGAAGTAACCAAAACACATACTCTCCTCTTGCTGTGTCTGCAAACCAATGCTGAATTCCGCTATTTCAGCAGTCCCTTCACGCTCTCACTGTTCATATTCGCCGTATGATCGTACTTATGACCAATAAACAATCTTTTCACGTGTGGATTGTTGCGGCAAATGTCTAAAGCATGCTGAACAGCGAGAGTGCGATGGTGCAATTATGGTCATTACACTCCGATTGGCAATCATTGAGGGGTGCGGTTATACGGATGTTTGACAACACCCCTTCTACAGAAAATTTTCCCAAACTCGACCCACACGGTGCTCTTATTCAAGAGAATACGGTATTCCTCCATGAAGTGCTCTTCCCCTCTAACTGCTTATCTTTAAAGTTAGATTTACGATTCAATGAGATTCAATTGAATTTCTTAAGGGCTACTCCATTTAAAAATACATGGGGGGGGGGGGGTGGAACGCACACAATTTCAGCCCCCCCCCCCCCCCAATGATCTTTTTTCATGTAAACCCGTATTTTTTTTAATCTTGACTCCCTCTCCCCATGATTTTTTAATAGGTGAGCGTTCCGTCCCCCCCCCCCCCCCCCCCATGTATATTCAAATGGAATAGCCCTAAAAGGGAATATTCCTTCAACAGAAACTCAGACATATTCCCTGAGAAGGAAAAAAAAATTCTAACTTAGGAATTCAAACTAAATTTCCTTCAAATGTATGCTGAACATGTCTAAAAAGAAATGTTTTATTGAAAGGAATTTATTTGCAGGGACATACAATATAGGATTGACTAAATGCGAGGACCTTATAACTCTCTGATATATACTTAGTACTTGTTTCGGTTAGTGGGTATATGAATTTATCCATGTTTAACTGTGCAGAGAACCCTGTGTGTGAGGGTGGGTAGCCGAGTTGCTAGTTACGGTATGCAGTGTACCTTGGAGACCATTGTTTGGATGTTACTGTGCGTAGCATAGAGGACAGCCCTCTGATGATATCATGATCAGTGTCTAATAGAATTATATTTTATGTAAAGATTATGTGCAGGTGGATTTTGGAGATTATGCATATTTGAGAAACAAACACTGCTGAGCTAGGAGGCGCCTTTTCTATCAGTAATTATGTGTCTGTTATTTATGGATAAATAAGTTATATTCGATTGAGGTACGAATTAGAATATAAGTGTCCTCATCCTTACACGGTATGCACCTTTAACTGGTTTCTAGCAGCTTTTCTGACTATTGATCCTAGATCAATAACAGGATATGTCTGTAGGTCTCTGCTATTGATTATTTTTATCTTCACAAAAATATTGTTTAGTGAGGTAAGTCCTTGGAGCTATTGGTTTTGACGATCATGTCGGGAAGAAGTACATGTTTATTGATTTCTGTAGTATCGTTGTTCCATGTTTCTCAGATACTCGGTGGCATAGCTATGTACACTGTTTTGGGGTTGCGTGTCAATATTAGAGCTGGCACAATGTTCATTGTCCAAAGGATATACACTTGTAGCTTGAAATAGTGTAAAAAGAGTGAAAGCTTGCTTGATTTATTACAATTATGCAACTGTTACCTCAATAAACACTCAATTAGCTAATATTTCTTCTACTGCTATTACTACTACCACTACTACTACTACTACTACTACTTCTACTACTACTACTACTACTACTACTACTACTACTTCTACTACTTCTACTACTACCACTAATACTACTACTACAACCACTACTACTACTACTACTACTACTACTACTACTACTACTACTACTACAACCACTACTACTACTACTACTACTACTACTACTACTACTACTACTACTACTACTACTTCTACTACAACCACTACTACTACTACTACTACTACTACTACTACTACTACTACTACTACTTCTACTACTACCACTAATACTACTACTACAACCACTACTACTACTACTACTACTACTACACAACAACAACAACAACAACAACAACAACTACTGGGGGGGGGGGGGGCATGCCTTGATGGCTGTGTGATCTAAAGCGTTGCCACTGACTCCTAGCTGTCTCTCACCACTGCCTGGGTTCGAATCCCAGCTCTGGCATGTAAAAAAGTTGGGTTTAGGCAGTGGCTTTCACTTCCATGAAACCAAATCCTGACTGCAGGCCTGTTTTTGGAGGTTTTGAGCAACATGTTCTGAGGCTGGGACACCCTACCATGACAGGAAATGGTCACATAGAACTTGTTAAAGTCACTAGTTACAACTTTCACCCTCAAGAGCACGCTTAAACTCCTATACTAAGTTGCAAGCCGGTGTATCATATACTTCTTTACCTAAATATACCACTTTTTTTTAGTTATTTCCAATAAAACCGCTTATATACTCAATTTTCCACTGTAAGTGGAAATCTCTAAGACTGTCTATTCTTGCGTTAACACCCCTCCTACACTGCCACAGCTGACTGCAGTTGACACATAAAGATAAGGACCTGCACGGCCAGTACCTGCCAGATAGATAGCGTTCTCTGGGGAGAGCGAACGACAGGAAACACAGTGTGGCATCGCCGGCGCCGCTCCACAAGTGGAGTTGCCGCGACTGTACTCTATGTGAACATTTCCTGTAATGCAACAGTATTTTGTAACCCTTTGTTCATTGTATCCTATTTGTTCTGATGGTTTTGTTATTTTGGTTTTTTGATTTGCAAGTTATCCTCTATTTTGTGTAAAAAAAATTCTCCAATGTGTTCTGGAGGGCTGTCTTTGTTGCTGGTTTGGTTGCGCCTTGTTATGTAGCTTCCGCTGTGTTGATCGTCGTTTCCCTTCGTGTCAGGGAATTCCCTGTGACATGGTGATTGAGAGCGAGGTTGGTGTCTGTTTTTGTTGTCTCACGTAATTATGGTCTCCCTCTGATGTGGTATATGGGTGACAAAGTAGTAGAGTTGGTTAGGTGTCGGACTAGAAATCAGAGGGTCGCTGGTTCAATTCCCCGCCTGGGCACTTTGGTCTGTCCTTGGGCAAGACAGTTTATTCCACATTGCTTCAGTCTACCCAGCTGCAAAATGGGTACCTAGCATAAATAGGCCGGTAATAATGTGGTTTCTAGTTTGAGTGAGTTTGTATTTCTGGCTGATATTTCAATGCTTATCAATATGTATATATATATATATTAGCGCTGTTAGTAAAAAGTGATGTTTTGTGCTACAATTCATTGATTGAAATGTAGGGTAAGTCGTTGAAATGTGCCTGCTTGATTTATAAAAGAAAGTTTGAGATCAAGCGTGTGCCATTTACCTATCTTATGTTGTTGTAGAATATGTCTTTGTTTGGTGGCTTCAATCATTTATAGCCTTCTCTGGGGGACTTCTGCAATTGAGGCTGACCAAAGCTATTAAGGCTGCATTCCCACTTTCAAGACCACAGCTTTTGCTCAGGTCAGCAATAGGTCCCGAACAATATGCAAATTTTCATTAACTGACTTCAACATGACTGCTAACTGACCGTCATGTGACATGTCATGACCTGTTTGTGACTGACCTAAGACCTGAACAAGACCTTTTACAGACCAACCCAACTCCAGACCATTCCCGACCTGCTCACGACCATTCAAGACCTATTCAAGACCTACTCCAGACCTACCAGACTTCAGTTCTAATTGACTTTTAATTGACCGTTACATTTTTAACAATGCGTTGGATGAAGGAAGAGCAGAGATACCACCAAATGCACCACTGCCTAATGATGATCAATCTCTACCATCTTCCATTTTGCCTTGTTTGTGATGACTACTATAATTACGCTTATATACGACGTAACCGTATATGAGACGCACCCCTTGTTCAGTCCTTTAAAATGATGTATAGACCTTATAGGCTATCGGCCAAATCTTAAAGGAGCCTTATTTAGCGAGTTTAATTACCCCCCCATGTAGATGGAATTTTTTACTTTAGGTGGATAGGGGAGTATATGGGGCCTACCAAAATGCCGTGCCCCCACTTTGGGACATGGTCAGATTTGCGTTAGGCCTGGTCAAACTGACCACCCACAAATCAGGGAATCGGCCACCTGAAGCACACATATATTGAGGAATAATGGGGTGGGGGTAAAGAAATTGACCATAAAAATGCTCAAGGTTCATTGAATACCACAAGTTTGGTATCAAAATGTTGGTCTCGAGGAGACGTATCCTTTAAAATACTAAACACATAACAAACTCTATTCCATGATGTAATAGAGGTCATTCAAGGTCAAAATGGCTGCCAAATCAAGAATCTGGGATTTTCCCATGATCTATAGTTTCGGTTTATAAACTTCTCAGTTTTTTAGAAGGGATGTATTTCATTTCTGTAGCCACTTTTTCAGAAGGAATGCTTTTTAGTGGAGTTGTTCAACATTTTAGAAAGTTCATTGATTAGAATGTTAAGTCTAATTTTGAGATTTAAGGCACAAAGTAGGGTACCAGGCCCACCTAGTGACCCAAAAAATGCCGAAAATGGTAAAAAATTGAAAACCAAAATGCCTGTATCTTAAGTTTTACAAGTTGGAAGGGAGCAGATGATGCACCAAAATATCAGGTTCAATTTTCTCTTCAATCTGGAAGATGATGGTAAAAAATCCTAGAATTAAGGGGTCATTGAAGGTCAAATAAAGGTCAAAATGTCAATTTTTCTCTAGAAAATTCAAATTTTGATGAAGATATTTTGATAAAGTAGTTGTGTTTTGTTTGGGATTTAATTACTCCCCCCATGTAGATGGAATTGTATACCTCAGATGGATAGGGGAGTGTCTGGGGCTTACAAAAATGATGTGCCCCCACTTCGGGACATGGTCAGATTTGCGTTAGGCCTGATCAAACTGACCACCCACAAATCAGGGAATCAGCTACCTAAAGCACATATGTATTGAGGAATGATGGTATGGGGGGTAAAGGAATTGACCATAAGATTGCTCACAGTTCATTAAATGCCACAACTTCGGTATCAGAATGTTGGTCTGGAAGAGACTTATCTTTTAAAATACTAAACACATGACAAACTCTATTCCATGATGTAATAAAGGTCATTCAAGGTCAAAATGGCTGCCAAATCAAGAATCTGGGATTTTCCCATAATCTCTAGTTTTCTTTTATGAACTTCGCATTTTTTTTGAAGGGATGTATTTCTTTTATGTGGCCATTTTTTCTGAGGGAATGCTTTCTAGTGGAGTTGTTAAACATTTTAGAGAGTTCATTGATTAGAATGTTAAATCTAGTTTTGAGATTTAAGGTACAAAGTAGAGTAACAGGCCCACCTAGAGACCCCAAAAAGTGCCTAAAATGGTACAAATTTGAAAACCAAAATGACTTTCTTTATTTCTACAAGTCGGACTGAAGCAGATGATGCACCAAAGTATCAGGTTTAATTTTCTCTTCAATCTGGAAGATGATGGTAAAAAAACCTAAAATTAAGCGGTCATTGAAGGTCAAATAAAGGTCAAAATGTCAGATTTTCTCTAAAAATTCAAATTTTGATGAAGAGATTTTGATAAAGCAGTTACGATTTGTCATTGTATAAGGTCCAACCCAAGTTACCACAATAACTGACAGATATATTACCTGAAGTATGGTCCACTCTTATATTTTTGACCAAATATCGGTAAAAATGAAGTAGTTTTAAGTCAATATGGAGGCGTGGATTATGGCATATAGCAATTCCATGCTTATAATAAGTGCTTACAGACGGTTGGTGAGGAAGTGCTAGTATGGCACCACTGTTTAGGTCATAGAAGTTGTGAAAACCAAACATCATAGGCATTGTTTGGTATCAAAATGCTTGTTGTAGGACATTTCGTTTTTATTCAATTCAACCAATCTAGGGTAGGGTATATTGCTCTAATATTAGAAGTCATTCAAGGTCAAACTAACCCCAATTTCATGCTTTAAGGTATTTTGTCTTTGAATTGTCCATTTAGCAGCTTATTGAATTCTCCTGGAATACATTTTCTTATCCTGGAGTTAATTTTAGGTGAGAAATATCTTTATAAAGGATCCTCAGACACTTTTTTAGTCACGGCAAGACAAGGTCTGGGCCATTCTTGAATATTTACGGACCAAAATGGCCACATGCCTGAATATAGGTGCACCCAAATACTGTATAACGGGTATATTTCCCGGGACTTTTATTTCCCGAAAAATGATGTTTTCTACTTTTTCCCGTTTTTTAATTTCCCGTCCAGCACATGGCTGCACTGATATCAAATTTACCGAAAGTGTGTGTTTTCGCTTCTGAATCTATTAGTGCAGACGAATGTTGTATGCACTGAATGTGCCGTGGTGTGCAGAAAACAAAGCCATGATAGCTCAATTGAGCTGACATGGCTGGCACTATTGTTCTGCGCATTAATAGGAATTAGAGCAGCATAAATCCAAGTCGGACCGGTTCGTGGGCAGGTTGAGAAACTTTGTGAGTACTGCAAACAGTACTAGAATCACTCACATTATCAGTCCGCCTGAATTTATCCATTGAGGACCGGTTCGTGGGTAGGTTGGCAACTGTCTGTGAGAGACTGTGAGTACTGCAAACATGAGGCATAATCCCCAAACCTACCAAGTCCGGTATAAATAAACGTCACAAAAAGCATGGCAAGTTCGTTGGATGGAAAACGTAAACGGAGATGGGAGTTATTTCATAATAATTCATATACGAATAATTACATTTTCATTCAGTTCAAAGATTCATTTATTTACAATAAACTAGTATATATAACGTAACGAATTCATATCTTAACACACACTGAGAATTCAGACTCAGACACATCGTCATCTGCGAACATCGTCTGCCACACCATACCAACAAAAATGATTAAAGATAACGTTTTTATTGTTCCCGTCTCAAACCCATTCGGTAAATTCGGGAAGATTAAGCACACGTTAACATTACCCTTTATACAGTATCTAAGTGAAACAACAGAATGTTGACATAATAGAGTTATATCTTATTGTATGTCAGCTTTCATTTTCAATGAGGAGAACAGGGTTTTAAACTTGCCTATTGTCTTTAAGTGGCGTTGTTGAACATTTTAGAAAGCTCATTGACCAAAAGTTCCATTTCAAGCTTTAAGGTACCAAATAGGGTACTTAGTCCACCTGGCGACTCCAACAAGTGCCAAAAATGGTACGAATCTGTACACCAAAATGACTGTATCTTAAATTTTGCAGGTTGGAAGGGAGCAGATGATGCACCAAAATATCAAGTATAATTTTCTCCTCTAACTGGAAGATGATGGAAAAGTGATACTAAAATTAACGGGTCATTGAAGGTCAAATTAAGTTCAAAATGTCAATTTTATTTGAAAATTCATACTTTGATAAAGAGAGTTTTGATGAAGTAGTTGTGTTATGACATTTTACAATTTCCAATTCAAGCTATCTCAATAAATGACAGATACATTACCCCAAGATAGGATCTGAGAATATATTTTGAACCATTTACTGATGAAAATTAGGTAGTTTTAAGTCAAAATGGAGGTGTGGAATAAGACGTTTGGCAATTTCAGGTTTCTTATAAGGACAGTTTGTGAGAAAGTGCTAGTATGTGACAACTGTTTAGGTCATCAAAAGTGTGAGCACCAAACAATATAAGCATTGTTTGATATCAAAGTACTTGTTGTAAGACAATCTTCCCATTTTATGCAACCAACCTAGAGTAGGGTGTTCTGTTGTCATATTAGAGGTCATTCAAGGTCAAACTACCTCCTCTTTTATGATTTAAGGCATTTTGACTCTAAATTATATTATTAGTATCATTTTTCCATCATCTTCCAAATTGAACAGAAAATTAGACCTAATATTTTGATGCATCATTTACTCCCTTCCAAACCAGTGAAACTTAAAAGAGTCATTTGGGTTTTCAGATTTGTATCATTTAAGGTACTTTTTTGGGTCGCCAGGTGGACTTGGTACCCTTTATTGTACCTTAAACCTTAAAATAGAACTTGAAATTCAAGTCAATGAGCTTTCTAAAATGTTCAACAACTCCAATAAAAGACATTCCTTCAGAAAGTGGCTAGAAAAAAAATACATCACTTCAAAAAATGTTTAGTAAACATATCAAAGGTATTTTGTTAGCCAATTATTGTGGTAACTTGGTCAGGAAATTAAGTGATGACAAAACACACCTTCCATCAAAATCTCTTCATCTAAATTTGAATTTCCTAAAGAAAAAGGATGTTTTGACCTATATTTAACCTTCTTTTTTCCTCAAATCTCTTTAACATCTTACATGACAAACACAATAGGTAAGTTCAAAAGCTTTAAAGCTGACATACCGTAAGATACAACTCTGCTATGTCAACTTTCTGCTGCTTCACTTAAATATCTGGGTGCACCCATAATCAGTCATTTTGTCATTTTGGTCCCTGAATATTCAGAATTGGCCCAGACTTTGTTTTGAAATGACTCAAAATGTCTGAGAATCCTTTATAAAGATATTTCTCAACTAAAACTATTTCCAGGATAAAAGATGTATCCCAGAAATATTTAATAAGCTGCTAAATGGACAATTCAAAGACGATATACCTTAAATCATGAATTTGGGGTTAGTTTGACCTTGAATGACCTCTATATCACAACACTATACCCTACCCTCAGTTGATTGAATGAAATGAAAAGATTGTCTTACAGCAAACATTTTGATACCAAACAATGCCTATGATGTTTTGTTTTCACAACTTCTATGACCTAAACAGTGGTGCCATACTAGCACTCCCTCACCAACCGTCTTTAAACACTTATTATAAGCATGGATTTGCTAAATGCCATATTCCACACCTCCATATTGACTTAATATATGGTATATATATGGTCCAAAATAAAAGGGTGGACCATATTTCAGGTAATATATCTTTCAGTTATTGTGGTAACCTGTTTTGGACATAATATAATGACAAAACGAAACTACTTTATCAAAATCCCTCATCAAGATTTGACTTTTTAGAGAAAATCTGACATTTTGGCCTCTATTTGACCTTTATTTGACCTTCAATGACCGCTTAATTACACTGTTTTTTACCATCATCTTCCAGATTAAAGAGAAAATTAAACCTGATATGTTGGTGCATCATCTTCTCCATTACGACTTGTGGAACTAAAGAATCAGTCATTTTGGTTTTCAAATTTGTACCATTTTAGGCACTTTTTGGGATCTCTAGGTGGACCTGGTACCCTAAATTGTACCTTAAATCTCAAAAGTAGATTTAAAATTTCAATCAATGAACTTTCTAAAATGTTTAACAACTCCACTAGAAAGCATTCCCTCAGAAAAAACGGCCACATAAAAGAAATACATCGCTTCAAAAAAACTTAGAAGTTCATAAAAGGAAACTAGAGATTATGAGAAAATACCAGGTTCTTGATTTGGCAGCCATTTTGACCTTGAATGACCTTTATTACATCATGGAATAGAGTAAGTCATGTGTTTAGTATTTTAAAAGATAAGTCTCTTCCAGACCAATATTCTGATACCAAAGTTGTGGCATTTAATGAACAATCTTATGGTCAATTCCTTTACCCCCCATACCATCATTCCTCAATACATGTGTGCTTTAGGTGGCCGATTCCCTGATTTGTGGGTGGTCAGTTTGACCAGGCCTAATGCAAATCTGACCATGTCCCATAATGAGGGCACGTCATTTTTGTAAGCCCCAGGCACTCCCTTATCCATTTGAGGTATAAAATTCCATCTACATGGGGGAGTAATTAAATCCCAAACAAAACACAACTACTTTATCAAAATATCTTCATCAAAATTTGAATTTTTTAGAGAAAAATTGACATTTTGACCTTTATTTGACCTTCAATGACCCCTTAATTTTAGGTTATTTTACCATCATCTTCCAGATTGAAGAGAAAATTGAACCTGATATTTTGGTGCATCATCTGCTCCCTTCCGACATGTAAAACCTTAGATACAGGCATTTTGGTTTTCAATTTTTTACCATTTTCGGCACTTTTTGGGGTCACTAGGTGGGCCTGGTACCCTACTTTGTGCCTTAAATCTCGAAATTAGACTTAACATTCTAATTAATGAACTTTCTAAAATGTTGAACAACTCCACTAAAAAGCATTCCTTCTGAAAAAGTGGCTACAGAAATGAAATACATCCCTCCAAAAAAGTTTATAAGCCGAAACTATAGATTATGGGAAAATCCCAGATTCTTGATTTAGCAGCCATTTTGACCTTGAATGACCTCTATTTCATCATGGAATAGAGTTTGTTATGTGTTTAGTATTTTAAAGGATGAGTCTCCTCCAGACCATCATTTTGATACCAAACTTGTGGTATTTAATGAACTGTGAGCATTTTATGGTCAATTTCTTTACCCCCCATCCCATTATTCCTCAATATATATGTGCTTCATGCTTCCAATTCCCTGATTTGTGGGTGGTCAGTTTGACCAGGACTAACGCAAATCTGACCATGTCCCAAAGTGGGGGCACGTCATTTTTGTAAGCCCCAAACACTCCCCTATCCATCTAAAGTAAAAAATTCCATCTACATGGGGGGAGTAATTAAAACCCAAACAAAACACAACTACTTTGTCAAAATATCTTCATGAAAATTTGAATTTTTTAGAGAAAAATTGACTTTTTGACCTTGATTTGACCTTCAATGACCCCTTAGTTTCAGGATTTTTTACCATAATCTTCCAGATTGAAGAGAAAATTGAACCTGATATTTTGGTGAATCATCTGCTCCCTTCCGACATGTAAAACCTTAGATACAGGCATTTTGGTTTTCAATTTTTTACCATTTGCGGCACTTTTTGGGGTCACTAGGTGGGCCTGGTACCCTACTTTGTGCCTTAAATCTCGAAATTAGACTTAACATTCTAATTAATGAACTTTCTAAAATGTTGAACAACTCCACTAAAAAGCATTCCTTCTGAAAAAGTGGCTACAGAAATGAAATACATCCCTTCAAAAAAACTGAGAAGTTTATAAACCGAAACTATAGATTATGGGAAATCCCAGATTCTTGATTTGGCAGCCATTTTGACCTTGAATGACCTCTATTACATCATGGAATAGTAAACAGTTATTGCCTGGCTTGTTGGTGGATAGTGCAGATTATCACCCCGAGAAGGAATTATTTCCCGAGGGCAACGCCCGAGTGAAATAATTCCTTCGAGGGGTGATAATCTGCACTTTCCACCAACAAGCCAGGCAATAACTGTTTTGTTATACCGAACATTTTACAAGGGGCAAAATCATAAGACAAGACCAGAGCCGATTTCAATATTTTAATGATAACAAAATGTATGAATATCATAGTTTCTCATCTACGGATTACTTCAATTATACCATAATCACTTTGATATGAAGGCTAAATGCACTAGACTTGTAAAGTTTGCCATCTTTCTTCCTGAGATCAACATAGAATAACTCTAATACTAATCGATCTCCTTTGGATCCAACTTCTCAAACTCAACATTGCTGCCTTTCTCCCTGCAGTACTCCTTCACAACACAACCTTAACAGAATGATTAACTGATTTTTTGGTGTTTAAACTGTCTTTTTGGTCATGTAAATCTTGAATATCTTCTTTGGTAGCACTGCCTAACCGAGACATTTTGAAAATATGCTGTGCTCCAAGCTGCTCTGCTTGACAGTCTTTTGAATGAAAATTCACTCTATTACCGCTCACTACTACTCAAAATTTCATTGAAAATATCCTGGGCTTCACATAGAATCAACTAGTCCTGTTATGGATCTTTACCTTTTTTCCTTGAGTTAGACCCAACAAGTAAATAAAACAGCAATAAACATCTTTGCCAGCTGCATGTATCTGTTTATTTTGGCAGAAAAAACTGCATTCATTTGATAAACCGGTCTGATGAATAGGTGCACCGGTGCACCCTACAGTATACTGAAATCTATCATTGAAGTCGCCTTATTCATTGAAGAACTTCTATAACCACCTGATAAATTTTTCGGCAAGCTAATATCATAGTTATTTTATTTTTCTATTGATAGTTAGTTGTCACCTGGCCCACCACAACTTTTATCCTGTTTTATGAATCAAAAGCGCCCAGCCACCATAGAAACATGGAATAGGGGAGATTATTGACTGGCAAAATTATTCACCTGCTTGTGCTATTATTCCACCTTTTCTGATAGATAGGGTAAATTATGAAATGACTCTTAATATAGGGTGAGGTATAACAAAGTTTGTTATGTGTTTAGTATTTTAAAGGATACTTCTCCTCCAGACCAACATTTTGATACCAAACTTGTGGTATTCAATGAACCTTGAGCATTTTTATGGTCAGTTTCTTTACCCCCCATCCCATTATTCCTCAATATGTGTGTGCTTCAGGTGGCCGATTACCTGATTTGTGGGTGGTCAGTTTGACCAGGCCTAATGCAAATCTGACCATGTCCCAAAGTGGGGGCACGGCATTTTGGTAGGCCCCATATACTCCCCTATCCATCTAAAGTAAAAAATTCCATCTACATGGGGGGGTAATTAAAATCCATAATTTGGGTCCCTGGCCGATAGCCTATTAGCTTTGTGTGCGCACCCCATTCAATTTCGGAAATATTATGGTACGTTAACTCCTCATGAATAGCGCTAGAAAACCAGTAAACCGCAATCGGTAATGAGCGAAATGTGACATCAATGCAACATCAACGTGACATCAATGCTCATCACTCTGTGTAAGTGCCTGATACCCATTGTCCTGCGCAGTATATTTAGTGTAATCAATAAATTCCAACGGGGAGTGGTATGGCAATTTCAATTTGTAAATGCCGCGGCAAGCTGAGTATCGATAGGCATGGTCTTGGCCACATTATGATAGTAATTATGCGACCTCTGAGTGGCCTTTGGACTCGATATAAAACACCCTAGATCACTAGCTTTGTGTATAAGACACACCCCCGATTTGAGTGTAATGATTTGTGTAAAGAGGTGCGGATTACACGCGAAATTACGGTAAGTGTTTTGTAAAGGACTGAAGTTTTGAAGCTATTTTAACTGTTTGAGGTGATTTACTTAAGTTTGAGAGATAATATGTTTATGGGATTTTTATTTTTACTACTTATTTTTGAAGAGATATTTACAACCGTTTTCTGGGGAGAGAAAATAAGATTTAATTTTTCCGACGATTAGAGGGAGAGTAAACAAAACGATTTTTCCAGAATAATTGGATAGAGAAAATAAAAAATATTATTTTCTCTTTCTGATGGTTAGAAAAAAAGTTTCTATTTTCTCTCCCCACGAAACGGTTGTGAAAAAATATATATATATATGGTACGTTATTTATTTGATCTTGAAATCTTGGTCCATCATGCTTGAGTTCAAAAGATTTTATGTTTAAAATTTTTTTTTTAATTATATGTTTAAAGGGTTTAAACTTTTGTAAAGGTTTGTTTGAAGAGGCAAAATGAATTAAAAAACTGAGTAAAAGAAAAAAAGAAACTAACCCTTGCAAAAATATGTTTAAAAAACTAAATGGTTAGTTTAGAGGCCAAGCCACAATACACATAGATCAATACCTTGACTCCACTGGCGTCCCTCTTGTTAAAGAAATTATACTGAAGGTCTTTAAGGTTTTGTAAAGTACTAAATTTTGTAGGTTATTTAACATCTTTGAAGAGTTCAGGTTATGTTTACTTGTGTGCATTTCAAAAAATTGTGAAAGTCATAAAAGTGTTTGTTGAGATTTTTTTAGTGTTGTTCCGCTGTATGTCAGGCAAGGACAATTCTTTTCATCGCAGAAACATCAATCATGCAGTTTCTGAAAGAACTCCATAAAATGATAAAAACAAGCAAACCAAACAAAAATGATTGTTGGTGATTTTGACACAAAAATGGCAAATGCAGAATAAAAAACCCAACTGCAACAAAAGATTGATAGCCCAGCAACCAATCATCAAACACTTATAGATCACATACTAGTATACACCAACATATCAAGGCCAACAAAAAAAG
>OZ012695.1:24999621-25002121 GCA_963942565.1 Maea johnstoni | reverse complement strand
TAATAAGATAGACCCTATACCTTTACAGATTTTGCTTTTTTTAAGCCAGATACTGCTTTGTGTGTCTTATAAAAGTGACACTACAGCTTCTACATCTTCTATCCTCTAAGAAAAGTCATCTTCAGCAAATTCTGACATAAACTTTTGGGTGTCCAAACTGTCAAAAAACAGTGTTCTGCGTGTCCAAATGACACGCTGGACGCATTGCGGCTAAGCCCCTGCCGCCGATACAGGACAGTATGAACTGCTCCTGTATAGGACAGTATGAACTGCTCCTGTACATTGTAAAACAGACAGGAGGAGCGCTAACAGTCCTTCCATTGCAAAGACTTTCGCGTGGAATGTTCCCAGTTCATGCGGAACAGGAAATTGTTTTTTTCATGATGCATGTGTTATCGTTATGGTGCCTGACGGAGCTATAGGTAAATACGGGTGTTGATCAATTAGCCAATCACCGCTCGCTAATTGTGGAAGTTTGATTTACCTATAGCAAATGATGTAATGCGATATATATATATATATATATATATATATATATATATATATATATATATATATATATATATATATATATATATATATATATATATAAATATATATATATATATATATATATATATATATATATATATATATATATATATATATATATATATATATATATATGTATATGTATGTGTGTGTGTGTGCGTGTACATATATAGTGGGATATCTTTGTTTTAATCTTCACAATCAATATTGTTTAATGAGGTACTTCCTTGGAGCTATTGGTTTTGAACATCATACCAGAAAGTACATGTTTATTGATTTCTGGATAGTGTCGTTGTTCCATAATGACTCAAGTGCTCCGTTGTATAGTCATGCACACTCAGTTTTGACGTTGCCTCTTAATGTTGGGGCAGGCACAATTTTCATTATCAAAAGGTTATAATAATACTACTAATTTTGATAATAACAATGATGATGATGATGATAATTATAATAATAATAATAATAATAATAATAATTTTAATAATAATAATAATAAAGCAAATAAAAATAATGATAATAATTATAATAATAATAACAAAATTAACAAAAAATGATAAATATTTTAATGATAACAAATTGATAAAAATATTTAACTCAACTCTCGAAATAGATTAACTTTTAACGAGGAAACAGCAATTGGTTTGCTTTTCACGTGGAAAAGTAGAAAATGGCATGACTTTCCTAACTCCCATTGTGTATATGATGCATCGATATACTACACTGAGCACTTTGATAGGTTTATAATTTATTAGAACCATCATCAGTACAATTTAATCGGTATATTTCAATTGTCTGTAAACTCCCTTGTACCCCAGGAACGTTAAACTTAGAGATACAGATTTTTTTTTTGTGAAAAAGGGGTTTAACAAATTACTCATCCAAACATGTAAGCCATCAAATTACTCCAAAAATTCCAATCATAATTGTCTAGCATGTCCTTTAACTTTGCTTCAAGGTACCTATCATTTACTACCACTCATCTACTATGCCGGGAGCAGGACAAGACGGTGGCCGACCTAGACGGGGACCTTAATGCAAGTACATGTATACGTTGACTTCCCATTGACAAGTACACTACTACTAAAGCACACACTAGATACCTATATTTTTCAAGCCACATTCTTAATGATTTAGTTTATCAATAAAAATGTATTTCAATTTTTGATATTACACCTTTATGAATATCCTTCGCAATACTTCAATATAGTTCCCAAGATATGAATTATTTTACGATAGTGTTCATATTTTATTATTCAAACTGGTGCCGTGGAAACAACAGTTTACGGTGATAAGTGTGTGAATCAATCTGGTGGTTGGAATAGAGTGATCTACTTGGTAAGTCCCTATTCTGGTACTAGATTTCGGTCCCCATCCTGGCTAGTCCCCCGCCTTGGTGGGTCACCGTCTTGTTCGGCACTTTATCTACCACATCATCAAGAATTGCGGGTATGGGATTCAATAACATAGACCTGGCTTTCCAAAGACTTGTAGACAGTTAGTTAAACATATAATCGGTGATAGCTAGAATCAAAATCGGGCTCATCTTCCTTACCCTTGCAATTGCCGTGTGATAACGCATCTTTTTTTCTCACTCATTAGTTGACGAATATAGATAATCGAATCCTTGCATGATATTAATGAGTCTTCCTTTCTTTTCTATTTTTCTGGCACTAGTTTTCGCAAACGTACTTTCTAGCATAACCACAGGGTATATTATTGTATTGATACTCTGTACTACGCATAGCAGTAATGCATTGTGGGTGACCGTCGCCATTGGGTTCTCCCCTTCCCCAACCCTGGTGTGAAGATGGACTGTCCACCGCTACACCGCTCTCCCACATGTATGTGCCCTTGAGCGCGTTTGTCCGAGCCTCCTAGCCAGAAGTTGTCTTGGTGGCCATTACCTGAAAAAGGAACATCTACATTGAACTCATTGTCTACAATACCTCCATTTTATAGTGAACACCTA
>OZ012695.1:24849885-24999421 GCA_963942565.1 Maea johnstoni | reverse complement strand
CTTTATCGTTGTTTCTGTCTCGTCGCGATATGACCTAAGCTGTTGAAAGCGACGTAAAACCAAATTACATCCATCAATTCCATTGTTGACGGCGGCATTCTGTTCTAGTCATACCTTCGCCATTTCGCCACGCGTGGGGAAAGCATGACGTCCTCAACAATATAGGGAATCATGAAACGGCACCTTGACAACGGGTGCTAATACGTCGTCTCCTTGACAGCGGGTGCTAATATGTTGAATGGTGATCGCTGTCAAGGAACCTACAGAGACACAGGTTGCCAACAGTCTTGACACATGGCTCTCATCCAATAGAATAATAGTATCCTCACGTGAGGTATAATAAACTAATTTATTATACCTCACGTGAAGATTCTTGATTCTGATTGGTCAAGGGCCATGGATTAATCGTCATGATTTCCTCACTACTTAGTGATAGGCTGTTGTCCTGCACAACTCGTGAATTAACTGAATGATCACGGCAACATGCAGCCGTGAATTAACTGGTTAATCACGGCTACCGGTGAAACTAGGTCAATGAGCTCGATGCGCATCAGTGCGTGCATATTAAACGTCAGCCATCGCCGACGTGAAATCAGCAAGGCTGTTTTATCAAATAAAGATAGAATTATACAAACAAATAAGGTATGGTACGAACGTGACTGCTTTTGGGGGGTGTTTCAAGTTATAAATATGAGCGCCCAGTTTTCTTGACGCAGATGCTATTTCATAAATGCTCAGATCTCTACGTTAGAGTCTAAAAACTGTGATAGACAATAGACAGCATATACTAAACAACGGCCGGCCGGTACCACAGTTAGAGTTGCTCGGACTAATAAATACAGTATAAGTACAAACAAACAAATAAAGTTCAGTGTCTTGCTAATACATAAGCACCGAGATTGATTAAGAGGTGGTATCAATAAATGGAGTTTAAACGTTTTCTGGTACAAATTTTATTTGAAAAAGGAAGCGAAACATCGAGTAGACTCATTTGTTCATTTTTCAGAAATTAAAAACTGAAGATTTTCTCCTGTTGTACGTTTTGGGGCTTCTGTTGCACTCTGATGCGTCAATGCAACAATCCCTGTTATTGTAATTTTTTTACAAAAGAGTATTTATCCAAAATCTCTGGTGTTTGTCATTTTCCCCCTTTTGTGTTTTGTATGTTGTTCGGTATAATAAAACAAATATGACATCCCTGTGTGGTGTACAACACACAGGGATGTCATATTTGTATAATATACCATGGCTACCACCTCAGCCACGACACATAATACAATCTTATTGGCACAGATTCTTTGTATAATTATTCTGCATGGTGGTCTGAACCTTCATAAATTTACTAGTGCTTGGTAAATTTATATATTTTGTTGGAACGGCTGTAAATGTTCCTTGACATCAACCATGGTATATACGGCAAGTTGGGATATATTGGATATTTGGTTCTGCTACCCTGTCACGAAATAATTTAGTTTCGCATTTTGCCAATAGAGGGCCCCATACTTGAATTGATAAGGGCAAAGGCTGATCATGGTATTCCAGAAAAAAGGCGGGAACGCATACCGAAGTTACTGAGAAGAAAAAAAAACATGGCAGATTTCCTCTAAGCTAAAAATAATTGGGGGTAGGATATCAAAAACAACAACATTGGGGATGGGGGTGTCTCTAAGTAAAACATAAATCATGGGGGTAGGTCACCAAAAGAGGCATAAGGGTAACGAACACCAAATGGAAGAAGGGTAAACATGTGTGGACTTTACTTCCATACCCCTCCTTTTTAACTGGTATTGCCCTAAAGCCCCTTACCATATATGTTTACTCACAATTTTAATGTAATTTTTTAATTTATTTGTTGACTTATCTATTTTGATATATTTTAGTGATTACTTATACATTATAACACTGCACTGATGAAGAAAACAGTTGAGTTAGTAAGTGTCTAGGTACTTAGATGAAATATTCTAACTTTAGGTTACATTGCATGGATAAATGTCAAAAGTGAGAGACATCGAGTGAACAGTTGAATATAACCATCAGATGCATAATAGCAATACTATTCATGAGGCTTCTATAAAGAAGCTGGGGAATACCTAGACAAGGAAAATTACCCCCCTAGGCTGTCCACACCGTTGCTGTATAGGTAATAGTGGGGGGGCCTATGTATTTCTAGTGGGAATTTCACATACATTTTGATTTTTCAATTGAATTTTGCTCTTCATACAGGGTAGAATAAAATAAAACACGGCACCAATTTTTTCCAAATACGGAAAGGCGTTTTTATGCTAATTAGGTATGACATCATAGGTATTATATGAAAAATCCACTTTTTGTCATTTTTTTTGGTCGTGATACTAAGGTGTCAACTACTATAATTAAAATATGCTTGAATAATATGTATTTGTACAACAGTAGCCACTAGTTTCTGAATCACTCACCTTTGGACCTGAAAACTTAATGTTTTTCAAAATTTTGGGTCAAAAATTGACATTTTTGACAATATAGTGGATTATTTGTCAACATATTTTGTCTAATTCAACTTAATACATTTCTTTAGTCTACAATGCATGGGCAAATTTCACTTAACACATAAAATAGACAAATTGTATGAAATCTGTTAAATCCTTTTAAAAAATTGATGTATTTGCATCACATAAGTGTGTATATTAGCATTCGAAATTTACACGTTTTGCCCTAGGACACAAATCAAGTAAGGTTTCCAACCCACCTTAAAAGTCTACTGAGGTTTCATCTTCACTGTCCTCTGACACAGTGACATTTCTGTTCTCACAGCTTTCCTCACATGAGGTGCACATGTCTGTGCAATACATGCTGTGTTTCTTACATGAGCATGTCTTTTTTGTGCAGTTTCCCTTACATGCACATTTCACTAGTTGCAGTACCGCTTCAGGAGCTGGTGGGAGTACAGTAGTGACAGGCCGGAGCACTTCCCCTTTCATACACTAACCATGTGACACTGGTGGTGGAAGGGTCGGCTTGGCTTAACCAGCTTGTTTCCAAGAAAGAGTTACATAATTTGACCTCTTAATCTTTTGCTCAAGCGCAGCTTTTGTTGGAGGGAGTTTCTCATTGATCAGTGAACTGCCGTTTGCTGAAAAGGTGCCAGCGCATCTCTGCTACTAAAATGATCTTTGTGTTTGGCATATATGCAAAAAAATACTAAGCCCATCCCATAAGTGAACAAATAAGAAAACTCTTCGGACGGGACAAGTTATGTTTCGGAAACAGTAAATTATTTTTTCCCCTAGGAAAATGAGGTGTTACAAGTATTTTTGTGTCATGTATGTAGGCTACTCTCTATTACCTCCGATGGTTCCACAATCAAACCAACTATCTCCTTGATGCATACATACATACATACACACATACATACATACATCCAGGCATACATACTTACATACATACACACATACATACATACAAACATACATACATACATACATACATACATACATACATATATGCATGCATGCCTACCCTATTTCTTTGAAATCTCACTACCATTTAGGAGAACACATGGCTCTTCGGATGGGACAACCTTGTTTCAGAAATTCATCTGAGGAAATAGTTGGTTTCCCACAAAATATAATTTAACATCTTTAATTATCCGCATGTTTTTTTTTAGAGAGGTACGACATTAGTTTATCAGAAAATATCAAAATTACTAATCTCTAATGGAGGTATAGAAGTAGTATACTATCATGCATTTACCCATTGAAAAAAAGGTAAAAATGTTACATGAAAACATGAAAATGGCAAATAACCTATCTCTCTGCCAAAAGGCATCTGGAAAATGGCACTTTGGCAGCTGCACAACTGATGTCTGCCTTTATGTTTGACACATGACAAACCCCAGAGTTGACATTATTTGTAAACATTATTGCTGTCTACTTTTAGACAAAATTTGTCTTGGCCATTTGTTACAGCCTATTTTGGCCATTTTTATACATAATTTACTCATTTTTTCTAACATAGGGTTGTTACACACAAATGATTTTATGTATCAAAACTTACCTTACTTGTCCCTATGTATTGGCATTAGGTACTAGACAGAATATTGTTTTGATCTAGATTTGGGTCTATAAACACCATCTTAGGGGGTTTATCTTGCAACAGGCGATATATATATATATATATATATATATATATATATATATATATATATATATATATATATATATATATATATATATATATATATATATATATATATGCGTGTTGATGTCATTCAAGTAGAAAAGACACCACATTAGCCATAGGACATTTGCGTGTGTGTGTCATTCAAGTAGAATAGGCGCTACATTAGCCATATGTCATCAATAAAAAGGTTGAAATTTTCGATCAAGATATGGTTTGGTTAATATCTCAATGCAAAATATCTGAATCAATAAGTAAATAATGTATGCAAAATTAGTTATATGAAGCAAAATTAAGTATGTTAAACAAATGAAGGACCTAAACATACTCCATATTATTCCTTGCAGAATACATATGACTAAATCAATACCTTGAACTATTCAGTCAAAGAGGCCTTACTAATTTTGGAATATCTAACTTTTGTGAGAATATTTTGGAAGATTTGAAAAGAATTTTTATTCACAATATTATCTACAACTCCATTTTAGATATCTTATGATCTCAGTGTTATATGTTAGAGGTATCTTCTAAAGTATTACCAATCAGGAAGACACATAAGAGGAGGAACTATCAGCATACATTGGTTGATGCTACCTAGGACTTGTTATGGATCAAACATATCTATACTGGTCCACCATCAAATTATTGAATGCTTCACAAGTAGATGATGAATAGAGTGAAGGTTAAGTCAGCAAAAACTTTTGGAACCACACTATTCTATTGTAGTTGAGGCACCAATCGATCCAGGTACAACAAGCATGCGGAGATTGATTGATGTTTGTATTATTTGAGATTCTAGGGCTCAGGTTTTGGTTAAAAATTCTGGTAGACTGCAGGACTTCTGGTTTCTAAATTGCCATAGCTCCACCCAAGATCTTATAGCCCTATCTATACTAAGTTCTGCATGTCCCACTTTATTCCTATCCCAAAACAATTTTAGTTGTAAGCTATCTTTTCTTTGTTATATTTCATTTTGAAACTGTGCTAAATGACAACTGAAGTGTCAAATGGTGTTCTTCAACTGAACATATAATCCTCTTAACATGATCTTAAAATGTCACTTTTCTTTTAGCCAGTCGGGCTACTAAGTCAAATATTATTGTAGTTGTACCCCAGCTCAATTTTCCCTAGCCACGCGCTATGGGTCTAGTGGATTCATTCATTCTCATATGAATTTAAAATGCTGTTAATGTGTCAATTCAGTATTTTAAATCTAAGAAAGTGAACAATATAGGAATACTGTTTAACAGAATCATTCCAAACTACACAATCAATAATATTTAACACTCTTGATAGAATCCAATATCTTGTTTCAATTATTGTAATGGATCTTAATTATACATGCAGTATTGGTTTATTTCATAAGGTGCACTTTTAGCAGTTTCATTCAATATCTTGCATTAATATTTGCTTGAGGTTTGCAGTTTCTACTTAGAAGTGTATATTTTTTTGCCGCAGATCCTCAAAATATCTCATTTTCAGTCATTTTTCAATAAAAATTACCATAAAATCCGGCACTATGTCTTTAACTAAAGCAGTTTTAATCAATAACCTTCAAAGAATATCTGTGTGTGGTTTGTACTTTCTACTCTGAAGTATGTTTGTTCTTGGTTACATTGCCAAAATCTAACTTTTTGTGGTCATTTTTTGCTTGAATAACCCCCAAAATGCAGTCACTAAGTTTTTTTCACATACTAACGACAGTCACTATCAATAACTCTCTAAGTGCATTTGTGTGAGGTTTTTAGCTTCTGATCCTAGGCTTAAATTTCGTTATTGTCAATCTCAAAAATCACACTTATTCTACTCTTTTTTGCTGAAAATACCCCAGAAACACACCCTTAGTGTCAATTTCATAATACATATTATACCAGTTACCCCAAAATTGCAGTCACTTAAGGGGTTATTCACAAACTTTACTGATGACAGTCATTATCAATAACTCTCTAAGTGTGCTTGTGTGAAGTTTTCAGCTTCTACTCTCAGGCTTAGGATTTCTATTGTCAGATCCCAAAAATCTCACTTTTTCTACTCTTTTTTGCAGAAAACACCCCAAAATCACATGCTATGTGTCAATTTCATAATATTCATTACATCAGTTATAATCAGCAATCCTTGAAGTGTATTTGTGCCAAGTTGGGAGGTTCCACTCTCTTCCCTAGATTTTTTATTAACATATTCCCGAAATATCATGTTTTATGACATTTTATGCCTAAATTAACCCAAAAATGCAGTCACTTGAGGGGTCTTTCACAAATTTTACTGATGACAGTCATTATCAATAACACCCTATGTGTCAACTTCATAATATTTATTACATCAGTCATAATCAGCAACCCAAGAAGTGTATTTGTGCTAAGTTTGGAGATTCCACTCTCTTCCCTAGATTTTTTATTAACATATTCCCCAAAAATCACGTTTTATGACATTTTTTGCCTAAAATGCCCCAAAAATAGTCTTTTATGGTAACTCACGCCCTGCGTCCAATAAGAATATTGCTCAGCATCACTCAAAGTATATTTGTACCAAGTTTCACGCTTTTCGCACAAAGTGCACAATTTTTGTCTTAGCCGCCCCGCTATTAACAGAAGGTATTGTTTTTGCCTAATTAGCATATATTTACTAATTTGCAAAATTCATTTTTTTTCAAGAGCAACAGAAAAATTATTTGAGCACTCAAATGACTTTCAGTAGTGATTAACATATAAATATATAGCTTCTTTCAGGTTCAATTACCATGTAATGCTTGAAAAGTTACCTAGACAAGCAACAGATGATGTCATTCTTAATTAGCATAATTAATGACCACCGCATGGTCGAAAAAATTGGTGCCATGTTTTAAATACTCATTTATATATCTAAGAAGCTTTTTCAGCAAAAAAATCAAAATGTATGTGAAATTCCCACTGGACCCCACAAAATGGACATAGGCCCCTCCACTATAAGTCACGTCAGAGCAACAATAGGGACGTTACGTTACGGCATGGAGTCTATAGTCTAGTAGGAACAGGGGTCCTACGCGCACCCTCATGATACATTTTTTTAACTCACATTTTTTGAATTTTTGAAATCCTTAGGTGTTGTATTATACGAATTCTTTTGTTCCCCTTGTGTCCCATTGGTCTGCTTAGTAGCCATCTTGGCAGCCATGTTGAATTTCCATAAAAGGAGGGGGGAATAGGGGTAGGGGTAACATATTTAATCATAACTACAGTTATATTGATATATTTTCAATACATAGTATAGTATAGTATAGTTTATTGACTGTATAGCAAAATACAAAAGTATACAAATACTATAATATAAACAAAAAAAGAAGAAAACTGAAAAGACATGTAGTCTAAAGTAAAATGACGAACAAAAATAACAGGAAAAGCAAATTATAAAGTGTAGAGCGCAGCCGTATTGACAGGGGTAGTCGGGGGTTAGGTATCAGTAGTTCCAGCAGAACGACAGTCTGTATAGACACTAGACAGAAATAAGATTAACCCACCCCTTCTCTACGGCTAATAATTTAACGGTATATATTGTATATGGTATTCCCCGTGATTTCCCATATCACGTTGCATTGATCCGTGTCGACGTCCAGATCAGGTAACTCGCATCCAAGAATTATGTGCACGGTGTTGAGACCACACCCCTTCATATGTTCCCACGAGCCGTCATGAATATCAGATAATTCATTGTGCATAGCCACTATTTTGTCCTGGTTATACGGGCGCTGCATAACAATGTGCCATGCTGATTCGACTATCCATAGATGACAATTGGTACATAAATTCATCGAATCAGGTTTACCTTTTAGTGATAGGTCATCGCGGACTTCAAAAGGCTTGAGTTGCAAATGATTTTGACCCAGATAGGGCCCCGTTGAAAGAGGTACTGGGAGGACAGTATAATTACAGAGAAGGGGGAAGGCAAGTGTTGCGGCAAGGCGCTAAAGGCCGCAGGAGGAATAGAAAGTGGCAGTGTAGTAAGGATCCGTGCGCCCAAAAAGTGAGTGGCGGGCGCACGGATCCAAGCCCAAAGTACAGGTGGAAGGTGCATGGATAGGGCACTGATGATCACGTGGGGACGTGTGAAAGGGCAGATAGAAGGTAGATGGGTGGGAGTTGCATAAAGTAATGCCTTATAGTTAAGTGCTGGACTCATGTCAGGAGTACCACATAAGCCATCAGTGCGGGCTCACGTGGGAACAAGGACCAATCAGGGCTCTCGCATCGATTACATTACTGAGACACCTTATCTCCACCACCAGCTGGGGGTGCCCAAAGCACCAATTTCTGGCCTATTAGCGGCTATTAGTTGACATTAGTTGAGGCTTGCATGTTCATGTTGACCGGCTGGTTTCGAATCCACTTGTGTTTGGTGATCTAAGGTAAAGTCATGTGCAGCAAATGTGCATGCATTGATTAGTGTCCTTCATCAACAGATATAAATTAATACTTACACCCATTAAACTTCACAGATCTCAATTTTTATATGAAGGCTAGGCATTACTTGCATCCATTAAACTATATATTTTCTCGAAGAAATTCCTAACTTCACAACAGTGGAAATGTTTATTATAATAAATCAAAGATAAAAGATTGTTTTTAGTCTAAGCCCAACATAAAGTCATCGGCCCTTATAGCGAACGGCAATTCAGGCAGACGTCTTTTCTGGGATCAACGGTTTTGACCAACAATTCATTTTAGCAAAGTTAAGTAAAAAAAAATTATAGAAATAAAGCCACCGTTATTTTGAGTATGAAATATTTCTAAGTACCACACGAAGCACTGGGCGGGTGGAAAAAAAATTGCACGATCGAGAGATGGAATCGAACCCGCGACCCTTGGATCGGGAGTCGACTGGGCTACCCTGACTGGGCTATCAATCAGGCTATTCCTTCTATTGTGTAAGATGGAGTGAAAAGAGAACCATATTGATGAAATCCCGTAACTCTATTTGGGATCGTTCCTAGTATTCCAAGTCATTCTTGTCATTTACGTGACTGACAACCGTAGTAGATCTTTGTTAGGTACATGTACCACTAAGCCACTTTTATCAATGACCCCACACATTTACATACGGCCCGAAACTGATTATGACCTACCTTCGTCACCTTTGGTAAATAACCAAATCAAATATGGCGCCTGTTGTCTAACTACTGCCAGACGGCTCGCCATCACCCGAATGTCGTTAGAACCCAATAAGGAGCGCCAAAATAGCTGAAAAATTGTATTTGATCTTTTAATCTTATGCCTTTTCAAATAGATAAAAAATAATGATTATATCAATACGCCTTTACATGTCGTTAACTTTATGGCATCGCCAGTTTCGCAATCCAATTTTCCTAGTGTTATGAACTTGCTATTCTGAGGTTCAATTAGTTACATCTGCTGCCGTTTCACTTTTGGGGGCGCTACGCGCTGCATGAACATTTGCGTCAAGACTTCACACATCTGTCTTAGCCCAGGTTCCGAGTCATCGAATCAGGTTTACCTTTGAGTGATAGGTCATCGCGGATTTCAAAAGGCTTGAGTTGCAAAGGATTTTGACCAAGACTTCACACATCTGTCTTAGCCCAGGTTTCACATCGAACAAAGTCCACCAGGACAGATAGTGTGGAATCCCACATACGGATCTAAACAGTGACTCGCCATGAATGATACTGTTGCTGGCCCATAAATTATCTTCCAAGCACCATGCTCGTGACCCCGTTTGACCCATGCTTTTTGCTAGACGCGAGGTTCCGGAACCCGCCGATAGGCGGCTTCAAACACGTCGAATGCCTTCGTGGAACGCCATGGATTGTCTCATTAGAGAAAACTTGGTTCTTCCAGTTATGTATGATAGCGTCCAATCTGTTTTGGTCAAACAGCATGGATACATTCAATGGACCAATTGTACTAAGAATACACTTTTAGGAAATTGAATAACCTTTTTTAAATCAGTGAAATTAGCGATTTTACAGTTTTGATGACCTCACAAGTAATTGGAAGCTAATTATAATACGCGACGGTGGCGACGCGTAGCGGCGTGCATTTACACTACAGACCTGTAGTGTAAATGAACGCCGAACACGAACACGTTACAGTCAACCTCCCCCCCCCCCCCCATACTACACCCATTCTACTGCCGACACATGGCATCCAACCCTAGTTCCGAAAAACTCTGGGTATTGTACCAGTGTTGATGGCCTCTCTTATGACAAGGTGGAGATCAAAAGTGATAGCAATGCTCATCATGTCAAAAATAGGGCTCATAAATTGATTTCTTTTATGCTTACGTATATCGGACACATAGACTTTATACCGAGCATAGAAGATCTTCTTTATGATAGCATTTTTCATCCATCATATATAAGGATGGTTCTGAAAAATATATTTTTTTTCACTTGAATGATCCTTTCAATGCGCATCCACCCGATTCCATTGAAACAACATTCTATGGGGGATCTACATTGTAACCTCTGAATTTTGCGACCAGCATATCGCTGGAATATCTCTAATTTTTCAACATTAGCAGTGGATAACAACCATAATTCACACCCATATGTCACAATAGGTATAATGACCATCCGAAAAATAACACTGTAGAACACACATATGACGCGTGTCCCATATATAGCGATTTGGGGAGTTTTCGCATCATAGCGTATCTTTATGTTAGCGACGGTAGCCGCCGCTGACAGCGCCAGTACAGTAAGAGAAAAGTACAGCGTTTTTATATATAGCGAAGCAGAACCATACGCTATGTACGCTATATATAAACAGACGCGTAAATTGTGTTTTCTACAGTATTACATGTGGCAACAGTAAGGCCATTTTCCCTTAGACCTAGACCCATAGAGGCATTGAAAGCCCTCCTAGCCTTTTTTAACCTATTCTCTATACTACAATCGTTTTAGGGAAAGACACATGCTTTTATTCCTTCATGATCAAACTCATTCCTTTCCTTTATGCGTTTCGGGCCCAAAAGGAATACTGATAAATTACCCATTATCCTAACTTGGCATTGGAAGTCATGATAGCATTGCAGGAGGAGACGCCATGTTTTACCAGTTATGCCCATCTCATAAAGCCTGCAGAAGAGTCCCTCAATCCACACTGAGTCAGAGGCTTTGGACACGCAGAAATAGGCAACGAGGCAATTCTTATGTGCCTCCATCGACGTGGCCAAAGCCTCCTGCCCCGGGGGGGGGGGGGGGGGGGGGGGGCACTCAGGTACAGAGAGGGGGGCCGCACCCGAGTTACGTATTTCGCGGAGGAAGGGGTCTTTTTTTAAGACCTCCACATGTCCGTTTTTTTGTAAAAGAAGGGTACTTTTTTGTACCCAGGTACGAAGTATGTTGGTCAAAATCCCCTTACAAACCACGAAATATACGCGGCTCTGACGCCGAGTGACTCCCGAAGTGACTGGGCTTCCGAGTTTGCTGCCGCCACTTGCTGCCACTAAACACGCAGAGGATTATAAAATCTTAAGTTAAAATACGTGTTCCCGTTCATCCAATGTCAGTGTTTTGATAAAAGAAGGGGTGTTTATTTAGTGGAAAAAAATCAGCGTTTTATTAAAATAAAGGTGCTTTTTTGGCCAGAAATCAGTGCTTTAGGGGTATTTTTAAATTTTGATAACGAGCGTATGCGCCCCCCCTAAATACCCAAGTGCCCCCCCCCCCCCGGGCCTCCTGCAAAGTTAGAGCAGAGTGAACACAAGAGTGACACTTTCTGTAAAGCTGAGATTACCCATTCCTTTATCCACCACGGTTCTATTCTACTCCGAAGGATCATTTCAAATTTTTTAGTAAAGATAGAGGAGAGTTATACCGCTATAACTATTCGGTTCTAAATGTAGGTCTCAACATTTGAAATATTTCATTCCGCAAATTTTAAGACCAGTCACATTCTGATTGGTCAATTATGAAAAGTCATTAGGGGTCAAATAAGGTCACAAAGGTGAAAATCCGCTTTTCATTTTATTTCCATAAACCAATATCTTTTTTGTAAAAAATCAAGTTTTAGCAATTTTTAGGCAAGATTATAAACACACACTCACAATTAGTAGTCCAAAGAACAGGAAATTACTATTGAAGGGTATGCAAGTGGTTGAATGATGACTATACACATTCAATATCTTGTCAGTTCAGGGCTCTATAATATAGGAGGGTAGGGATAACATTTTTTACCATAACTTCAGTTATATTCAGACAATGGCAACAAATGAGGTATCAACATGTGTAACTTTTTATTCTTCTAATTTGGAATACCTTCATGGCGACAAGAGCGCGGACAAACCTACCTCAAAATTCTGTTTGGCGCGGTGTCATTCACACGCATGTGACTCCAACCAATAGCGACGGCGTATGTCAGTGACCTTAGAAGTTTGGAGAAGTTTGCTCACCATCTTGCGATTCCTCGCGAATTCCGTACATTATTTGTGCGACAGTTGCAATGAATCGTCCGACAGTCGGACTCTGATAGCAAAAATCAATTGCATGAATGTGGAAAGCTCCATCTATAATTTAATCATATAACTAATAGTTTGAAAATGATACCTCGCTGCTTCCATGCAAAATTATTTGATCCGTGACAATTTTTATTGAAACATATATAGGTGGCAAATACGTGATTTACTTATTTGCAAAAACACTTAAGTTATATCAATATACGGTACATTTATTGATATTATTACATTGTAAATGCTTTATTTATATAGATAAATGAGTTATTGATATCAAGTGAGTTGACCGGGAATGAAACCGATAAAATAATCGAACATCAATTCACCTGAGATAATCGATTCTTTATTACAAGTTGTGACTCCTACATATCATTATAATCCTTGAATATATTGAGATACAAGATTTCTGCTGAAGAAGTATACCATCTGTCTGTAGAGCTGCACTCATTGCTCACGAACGCGTGTGGCTCGATTACTGAAGGCAGATGAGCCCGCCGAGCCCGAGCTGGAGTGGTCAACTCGTCTATGTGTGGGGGGACACAAACCTTACACAGAACACCAAACACACACCTTTATGACTGTCAAGTCTTGTTTACAATCCCCAGTGTATACAGGCATTGTTGAGTGTTATACTGACCCTTGTACCTCGCCAGCACATTCTAAAATGAAATAAACATGTAATTGTTAATTAATCCCAATCAGTTAGTATTTACTTCTTAATTGCTTGACTATTTATTTTTACAAAACCGGTGTCTGTCAGAGGTCATGAGTCAAAATGGTGGGGAGCTCCTGAGTTGATCTCACTCCGTGAGTGCAGCTCTTTCTGTCTGCCTGTCTGTTTGTATGGTTGATTGTCGCATGTACATAGAGTACGTGCCTGTTATGGGCCTGCAGTAGGTATTATCATGGGCCCGTTATCGCACTTTCTGGGCCTGCACGCAACTCACGGGTGACAGGCCCGTACTGGCCTTTCATAATGGGCCTGTTACGTGCTCGTCACAATAACGGGCCTGTACCAGCGCATCATTTCTTTTACCTGTGCAGGCGCGGATCCACACCAGTTTGCATCGATGCATGTGCATCGATCAATCTTGGAAGTGCATCGATTCATATCAAAGTGCATCGGTCAATTTCTAAAGTCCACGCTAACCATTTCCTGAATTTTTGGGAAGCAGTGGTGGCGATCCTACTCTGGGAGGTTAGATTTTTACGCAATGACGTCTGTCTCTGTAGAGCAGGAAGTAAATGACCGTACAGATGTATAATCTAAGGCTCCGGACGACCAGGCTGGCGAGTATTCTCAGGTGAGTCTGTCTAATCGCCATCACGCCAGGTGCGACAGGATGAGGGGGGGGGGGGGGGGGGGGGGCGGCATCCTCTCCCATCATCAATTGCACTTCCGACTCAGTGATGCATCCCGATTAAGGGTGCACCAGAGACAATGCCAATCTAGTCTCAACAGCAATCTTCACCAGTGACTAAATATCGTCTAATAATTCTTGTTTTGTCAACTATGAATGGTTAAATAGGTTTGAACAATTGTGATTTTTTTTAGGAAATGTGTATCTTTTCCGAAACCTTGTGTTTAGACCAGAAATTGACACATTTTCTTTTTGATCAAGCCCCTGTAGGACAACGAACATACAGACCCTTTTGATGAGATTTTGATGAGCGTTACATACAGAAACCTGATAGTCTCAGAACTTTTCTATAACATTTATTGTAAGAAATAAATTAAATATATCTCTTCCATCATCGTATGCTCATTGGGTTACTTAGTGAACATAGGGTCATTTGAGATTTTTTATATCAATTAAAGACGATGCACTTTTCCTCATAATCAACTATGAATGTTTAGGCTATCACTCGGAAAAGTAAAATATTTGCTGTTAAAACGGCTCCCGCAGGCTTGCTCACACTCTTAAATGAAGAAAAAACTGGATATGTAGCGAGAGACGAATTACTATATGCGCTGCAGTGAAGGACTGGACATGCCAGGGGTCTCTGATCTGCATCAGCGTGAGGTCACGAGGGATCACAGTCCAATCAGGGCCCTCGTATCATTTGCATTGAATAGAAACCTGAGCGCCAACATGCGAGGCTAGCCTATTCAGGTTGACCGGCTGGTTTCATATTCACTTGTTTTTATTTATCTAAGATACAATCAGGGGAGGTTGTTGGTCTTTCCTCATTATGGAATTTTTTCAAGTCACAATCGCTTCAAATTAACATGCATTTAGAGTATCTAATTTACCAGATTTGCTTTAAATTGTGATATTTATAGAAGACAAAAATCACATGCACTGTGATAACAAATGATAAAGTTATGTAAAAAACCAACATGAGGAGAAGTAAGAACAAGGTTACCTACTAAATTCGTGAAATATAGAATGTTTCAAACAAATTTTAGATATGTTTACAGTGAAAATAATGTTCCATTAACTGGTCTGAAAATGCAGGAGAATGCATCTCAGAGCACCTACATATAAAAAAATTCCCCGGACCCCCGGCCGCAAAGAATTTTGCGCCTGCGGCGCTCACGCCGGCGGCCTCAGGCCGATGCACCCTCCGGGCCCCCTCATTTTTCCAAATTCTCCAAATTCTCCAAAGGTGCATAGCTCAATTTTTCAGGCTGGATCCGCCCCTGCTGTGTATGTATGTATGTATGTATATATGTATATATATATATATATATATATATATATATATATATATATATATATATATATATATATATATATATATATATGTATGTATGTATATAGGTATGTGTGTATGTCTGTTTGTCTGTGTGTAGGACCATTGTATATATGTGTGTAGGACCATTGTATGTATGTCTATATGTATCAATTAGCAGCAGTATTAACAGTGAACGTCTTTATGACTCATAATTACACAACTAACCCAATGAAAACATGAAATTCCGCGTTCTGCATATATCCATACAAAGGAATCAACGTTCAGTACTGACCCTATCACCAAAGAGGGTGCTAGATATGCCTAGGTGGCACAAAATATCCCACGTTTGTGGTGCTGATGGAAATATGCTATGAAGGATACAATATATCCATTTTCAAATGTTTCCTAGTCATTTATGCTGGCCTCATACTTTGGCCTCTTTAACCCTTCCAATGCCAAGGCTACTTTTGTCCAAAGCACTAGAGCGCAACGATTTTTGAAAACCATCTTAACCCTGTCATGTTGGTATTCATTGGATAGCTCTCATGGAGTACTCTCAGATGGGTGCCCATATGCCAGGGTCTCTGTATTTTTATTGTTTTTTTGCCTCATTTTGGCCAAATTACCCACCAGCAGCATAAGGGTTAAAGAGTTCCAACCCCATAAACCCACCATGGGATCAGCGAATGGCAGGCGTCCCAGGACATTCACAATAATAACCCTTTTAAAAGGGTATAAAATCAATCCACTTTTGGGTAATATATATTAAGACCCTGAAAATCTGAAACAATTTTAGATACCATATTAACTCTAAATATTATCTTACACATATAATCGATTAACACATATAGATATCTGGTACAAATGACTATTCTTTACCAACTTTCACCTGATACATTTGAAAACCTGTTATATGATCGTATATTATACTCATGTTTGTAACAACTGATATGCTATGGAACAATAGATTATAAAAACAACAACAATATTAACCCTGTGTGCTTACATTATTATACCTGGGCTTACGGTCAGCATATCGTTTTATTATACCTCACGTGAAAATACTCTCATCCCATTGGATGAGAGCCATGTGTCAAAGCTGTTAGCAACCTGTGTCTCGGTAGGTTCCTTGACAGCGGTCACCATTCGACGTATTAGCACCCGCTGTCAAGGAGACGACGTATTGGCACCCGTTGTCAAGGTGCCGTTTCATGATTCCCTATATTGTTGAGGACGTCATGCTTTCAAGATCCCCGCGCGTGGCGAAAGTATTTCAAGGCCTCAGCAGAATGCCGCCTTCAACAATGGAATTATCTTATTGTTGAGAACAACATGCGCGAGTGTCTCAATTCAGGGGAAAAAGTAAAATATCAACCCAGTTGAGATGGTAGGAACTGTTCAGGAAGGATAAAACAAATACATGTAGTATATCCCAACATGGTCAGCACGGTAAACATGCTGCTCCGAAATTACACTGCCCAAGTGAGTTTTGTAACTTGTCAGGGATTTTGGGTGCCCGGGGGTGAGGGGGGTGTTTTTCGGTATAATAAAACAAATGTGACATCCCTACGGGGTTGCTAACATGGTAGTCTACCCCTCGGGAGCATTGTCACCCGAGGGCGTAGCCCGAGGGTGACAATGCTCACTCGGGGTAGACAACCATGTTAGCAACCCCGCAGGGATGTCATATTTGTATAATGTTTCACTGCGATAGCATGTTTTTTTTTATATAAACCTTTATTGACCTCAATAGCAAATACAATGCTAATCTAGGAGGTACAAAAAGAAAACAATAAAAAAGACAAAATAAGACAATTCAAACATCAACACTAAAGTAACATGGAAATATTTGCAATGGTCAAAAGTGACAGTGAGTGAAATAACAGAAAAAAGGCAATTACAGGATAAACGCCACTAAGAGAACCTGTTTGAGTCAGATATAAACAGTTGGACTTCTCTGAATACTTTGGTGTTTTCTTCCTCTGATAATTGTTGATGTCCTTTTAATAAGAGCTCAAGTGAGATTTTTATTCCCGAACCCACTAACATTTCTGAAATTGCATTTATCATCTTAACTCTTATTGGCCTATACTGGTTACAAAAAAGGAAGTAATGATCTGGGTCTTCCACAGAGTGACCACATGAACATGCTGGATTCTCACAGAGATTCCTCTGATGCAAATGGTAGTTTAAGTTACTAAAACCAACCCGTAATTGGGTGTGTATTACAGATAACCTTCTTTCACCACAATAGTAAAATGTTGGCACTTTTTTAACCACAGTTTTACTCAGATTGCTCTTGAAACTGTTTAGTGTGGGAATAGATCTCACAGATATTGGAAGATTATTCCAAGCTTTTAGTGCTGCAGGGAAAAAGGATTTAGAGAAATAATTACAATTTTCTGTGTAAGGTACAAAATTTTGGGAAAGCATGTTGAATAATTAACTGCACTACGATGCAGTTAGGACATGTCTAACTATTAGATGAAAATTACTTTTTGGTGTCCATGATGTTGAAAGCAAAGGCCAAAGAAAGCAGTGAATTTGGTCTGATTTTATTTGAAGAAGTAAGGAATAGGATCTAAACTTATATTTCCTCGATAATGTGTGAAAAATAGACATCCTACATTGAATAATATGATAGGTTTATAATTAGCACAGAACTTGTCATCATTGCAATATTACAATATCTTACGTACTTGTGCAGTAACCCATATTGCATATAGGTGAATCAGCAAGATAAAATCTACAAAAAGCATGTTTTGCAATACAAATACATACTTAATAAAATCAATCACTAATCGTTTCATAACACACCTAACAATACAAGAATCTTGTTGCTGTGAAAAATCAGGTCTTGCTTAATACTATTGAACAACTCAAAATGTGTGTGCTGTGCCATGTATTACTCATACTATTCCAAGTGCTAAGCAGGTGGTAGGCAGTGGTGGTACAAGGTAACAATACTACCGGAAGAACTCTTGGTACTGTTCCTTTAGGCTGTTCCTTTCATCGGGATTTGGTAGATACTAGTATGGTAAACAACACACAAACCAATAAGTCAACAGACAATCCACAATGGCGCAGTTTGTGTGGTGTTCTCATTAACCCTCATACTGGTGGTGGCTAATTTGGCCAATGCAAAATGAGGCAAAAATCATGAAAAAGAAAATACACAGTGACTGACACCAATGGATCTCTCCCTACCAATTAGCTATTATGAAATCTTCAACTTTTATTTTGAAGGTATCACACATGATTGTCAGGTGTTAGATATGGTGGCCCAACAGGCGCCTGCATGGCCCCAAGCACGTGGTATGCAGTTGGAGTCTCAACTGAATCGTCATTAGTAGTTATGACTATTTCCTCTACAAATGTGTAGCATGGTGAAGCACTGTGGGGCCAAATGGTCCCAAATTAAAAAGTTGGGAGCATATATGGGCATATCTTTGTAAAGAATTTTCATATTCTCATCATTTTTGGCCAGATGATAGCGAATGGGGATACAAAAAACTTAATAAACCCAATTGACCTTGATTGACCTTGGATGACCTTAGAATGGCATTAGAAAACATCTTTTTCTCAGCATTTCCCTCTTTCAATCACATTTTCTCCCCAAAATTGTGTGAAAATGAAAAATCTGCTCTCATACGATTTTGAGCAAGGCACCATAGAATACATTTGCAAAAGAATCGGTACAAAAAGTACAAAAATGATTTTTTTTTGTGAAGGTCGAAATTAACATATTCATTTTCTCTTCTACTGCCAGACATGTACGCCCTGCCAAGATGACAGTCACATAATCAATTAGAGCTAAAAGTGCAGATATCGTTTAAAAAAAGACCATCCCAATATCTGCTTCCGTTGCAAAGATATAGCCAATTTTTGAAATCCAAGATGGCCACCCTTGGCTATCGAAGGCCATCGCAGATTTCGAAAATAGGACATAACTTTGCGATGAAAGCAAATATTGGGGTGATCTTTTTTTTAATGATATCTTCTCCTTGAGCCCAACCTGATAATGTAGTTTTGGTCTTCGTAGGGGAGCTGTTTTTTCCACAAGAAAAGCAAATATATATTTTCATATCATCCTTCATAAAAAATGCCAAAAGTTGCTTTTTCAGAACAGATTTTCTTGAAAATATATACTAGAGTATGATGTCCAAGATAGTAAGGGGGAGTAATTTCCATTATTGTATTATTAGGGGGCAATCACTTGGTTAAAGGAGTTAAAGGTCATTTCAAGGTCATTAGAGGTCGTATCAATGTCATTAAAAAATTTCACATGTTTTGTATCTCTGCAAGCTATTTTGTGGCCAAATTTCATAAAGATTTTGTCATGCACTCCAGAGATACAGGGCTACTTCTCAATTTGGGCGCATTTTGCCCCATAGTGAAGTAGTATCTCGGGTTCATCTACAACTGAATTAACCTGTATAACACTGCGCACAGAGATGTTCTCTCAGTATTTTGACCAAATCTAATGTATTTCTAACAAAACTGAAACAGTTCACCATTTTGTTTAGGGATCCGTCATGGTCTAGTGGATACGATGTCTGGCTCCCAAACGTGAGGTCGCAAGTTCGAGTCTCCGCTGTATCCCCATAGTTGTCCATGTCGCTATATTAATGTGTGGTGTTTTGTCTATGGCCCACCTGTAACTGAACGACCCCTTGGAACAATTCTTGAAGAAAAGGGAATTTCTTTTCAGTTCTGGATTTCTATCTCGTCACGAAAAAGACATGAAGCTGTCAAGAGTCGTAAAACCCTCTCTTTCCTTCCTTCACCTATACATATTGTATACAGGTAATAGTGCTTCACCCTGATAAGCTGTGATCACATTTTAGAGTAGCGATAACATATCAATCAAATTCCAACAGTTTGATGTTGTTCATTTCTTCAAGCCAAATTTACAGAAAACCTAACCCATTGATGCTCAAAACGGCCAAAAACAGCCTGAAAATTTCCAATAAAGCTTGCAGGCGAAAGCATAAATAGGGAAATATTTCATTGAAAAATGTTATTAAGAACATTATCAACAACTTTCCTTGGAATATTTTGTAAAATAAAAATAGAATTTCTAAGTTTTTGTCTCAAATAGTATAGATCCTGACAAAAGATTCCCGCGGACCTCTTAAGCATCAATGAGGCGAGCATCAAGTCAAAATTACAGTCTCTGTTATGAAAAGTAATATTCCTTTTTCTGGCATTAATATTCACAAGCAAACTTAATTGATACTCCACACCCCATATCATTGTATTGATAATTTGAACCACCCATGGCCCCAATGCATTGTGGGTGAGGACCACTACTGGGTTCCCCAGTAGAACTTCTCCATGCTTGGTGCAAAGATGGACTGTCCACCGCTACTCCGCTTTCCCACATGTAGGTGCGTTGGACTGCGTTGTCTGAGCCTCCTAGCCAGAAGGTGCCCGTAAGGCTAGCATTACCTGAAGTAAAGGAAACAATATACCAACTCTTTGTCAACAAGACCTCCAATCTTTACTTAAATTCTACATTGGATTGGATTGTAATTGAATTATATTTGTCTATCTATTTGTCTATCTATCTATCTATATACACATCTGAGCACACATAGAAACATAGTATATACATACATACATACAAATATATACATACACACAAATACATACCTACATAGTATACACATACATGCAATACATACACCCACATACATGCACAAACATATACATACATACATATATATATATATATAACTATATATATATAACTATATATAACTATATATATATATATATATATATATATATATATATATATATATATATATATATATATATATATATATATATATATATATATATATATATATATATATATATATCCATATTTATATTTCTGTATTGATTTGTACATACCCAGTATGTAGTCCCTAAAGGCGAGGTGTTCTGCATATGTCTCCATGCTTGCTAGCTTCGAGCCTCCCATTCCGGCGCACGAACTTTTACACAACTCCCATGGTAGTGCCAACGACGAGAAATAGTAGCACGAGGTTGTGGATGGAATATTCACAAAGCCTGGAGGACATACTCCTAGAAATAGAAGTTGTATATATAATTATAATTTCATATATATATATATTTATATATACATGTATATATATATATATATATATATATATATATATATATATATATATATATATATATATATATATATATATATATATATATATATATATATATATATATATATATATATTTATATATACATGTATATATATATATATATATATATATATATATATATATATATATATATATATATATATATATATATATATATATATATATATATATATATATATATCAACCTGTTCTAATCTGTAGTGAAGTGTAGGAGCTAGAATTGGACTTTTCGTACCAATATTTTATCCTTACTGTTTAAATCACAGTTATATCTGCTTCGTATTAATGTTTGATAGTAATGTATGGTGGCAATATAGATTATGAACGTAATTTCTTGTCTAGTGATGAGCATTTTAGGAACTAACAAGAAGTGCTTTTGAATTGTTAATACTATCTAGTTTAAAAGTAACCCAATACTCCTTTCTACTCTATCACTGACCTGTGTATTATAACAAAAACATAGATTATACAAATCATAAATAATTCCCGATTGGCAATTTAAGTTTTGCAGAAATTGGTCTTTTTTAGAAATCGTTTCATTGTTTCTCCATGGAGCTAGCAAAGGAAAACAAATGTAACTTTAAAATACATATACTAAAAAGTATCAAGCGGAGTTCCTTCAATATATCTCGAAGGGCTGCCTATCCATCCTTCATCAGGCCACCTAGATACTTTCTTTATCTACTACAATGGAACCCCTGTCTTTGAAATACGATTTTTATCTCTTTACTGGTGGTGAATACAATACGGATCTCTAATATTTGGAAATTACAATGAATAATATGGAAATGTTTCCTATGTACCACTACCTTAACCAGGTTATACCTCAAACTGGCACAGCACTGAATAATCACCAATGTGTTTTCATTAAACAGACATGCCTTTCGAAAATAGCAACTATACCTAAGGTTGTTTTTGACTTGATAAAAACAAATATTGGATAAAGAGTCAACGGTCAACAATGTTCTTAGAAATGAATAAAAATAATTTGTTTGTTGTTTGTGTACTTAGACCATGGCAATGTTAATGATACATTTCGCTCATCCTAGTAGATAGCGGGGCAAGGATTTGTGTTTATTGTCTAACCTTTTCTGTCCCTCTTGTAATATAGGAGGAGAGAACTGTATTCAGAAAAGCCTACCACCGTACGAAAGGTTAGCTTAACATGATCATAACATTGTTCAGAACCCTTCAGAAACCAAGTCAAGGACTACTCACTCTGCTGGCAATTCGCTCCAGAAAATCCAGTCAGACAATTGCAAGTGTAGATAGCCACTCCATCCACGCATGTTCCGCCGTTTTGACATGGATTGGTGAGGCAGTCATTGATATCTAAACCGAAAGAGGAGAGTCTAGTTATGTTTTTCAATAATGGAAATAATATTTTGAACCAAAATAAGCAAAACACAACGACAACATCCCGAAAAAACTAAATCTTTGAAAAGCTATTCCAATCTAACATGAGTTGATGTGAGATCCTTAAATGTAATATAAACAAAACTTTGAAGTGTGATTGTTGCCAGTTGAACTATACTTCATTTACTGGAATAGCTTTTCAAAGGAGGAAATATGTGAGCATCTGGCTTATTATAAATCAAGTATATCCGCCCTTAAGAAAGAAAAAAGGAAGCAGTGTTGCTCTTCGTGAAAGAAATGACAGATAAAGTTATATGATACTGAGCCTCCCTACTCTGTGACCCAGAAAACTTATTCGGCTACTGGCAGAACCCATCTGTATACTTTACAAGTGGACATGTAGAGGTCACACGTCCACCTGTAGGGTCTATCAATCTTTTGTGCAGAGTGAATGGACTATACTCCTGAACTTGTACTATCGCTTATTGTTAGCATGAATTAGCAATTAGTGCACTATGCATATATCTCAAACCACAGAGCATTTTATTTAGTACAGAAAGTTTCAACAAAACGACACGAGTATATGATCAATTGTCTGTATGAGAAAGTTTCACATGTCTGACCCACTCTGAGCCTTCAAGGCTGTTCAGATTCTGTATTGTATGGCATGTTATAAAGACTATTGTTTGAAATTGTATGCCATATTTGAATGTATTTATGATTTACTTGGGTCCATTATAAGCATTTATGGCTGGCCAGATTTTTTACCCTGTATTTATATGTAATTTTTTGTTTTAATCTGGATTGGACAATAAACTATAAATCAACAACAACATTGTAGTACATAAATTGTGCAAAGATTACTCACTCTCCTGACATTCTGCTCCAGAAAATCCAGTCAGACAGTTGCAAGTGTAGGAAGCCACTCCATCGACGCAGGTACCGCCGTTCTGACATGGATTGCTGGCGCACTCATTGATATCTGAGTGGAAAGGAGAGGGCGTTGTTGAAGTATGCAAATTGTAAATGAAACATTAAACTCACTATCAGCAAAATTCACTATAATATACAGCAAATTGAAATCACACAAGATACTTTGCAACTTCATATGTTGACGTGATATCGTTAAATATTACATAGGCAAATACTAAAGCATATTTTTTACCAGTTGCAACATACAAGAATTTGGCATTTGGATTCTTTCACTTCTTCTGCCATATTGTGGCTAGGTCGGGACTAGCTAAGTGTAAGTAGTGGAGAATACCAGAGGACACCGCTGCCAAACCCCAAGTGACTGGCAACTCCCTCACATACCCCAATCAATGATCAAGAATGTCACTTTTAAGATAATCTTTAAATGCTAAAAAGAAACTCTGCAATGTTAATAATACATTTCGCACATCACAGAATAGCAAGGATATGTTTTAGCCTTACCCTCTCTGCCACTTTACCCTTAACTGTGACTATTCCATATATAATAGAAAAGGACGGAACTACATTAATTATTACCACCATCATGTAGTGTAACTTAAAATGTTATGACATTTCTCAGAACCGTTCAGAAACCCTAGTCAAAGATTTCTCACTCTGCTGGCAATTCGCTTCAGTAAATCCAGTCAGACAATTGCAAGTGTAGGAAGCCACTCCATCCACGCAGGTACCGCCGTTTTGACATGGATTGGTGGCGCAGTCATTGATATCTAAAGAGAAAGAGGAGAGTCTACTTTAAGTTAAATAATGGAAATGATCATTTGATCCAAAATAAGCATAAAACAACTACAACCTTCAAAAATTTTAAATTCTCGAAAAGCTATTCAAATCTAATATAGGATGATGATAATCCTTTAATGCAATATAAGCGAGATTTTTAAGTGTGATAGTTGCCACTTGAAATAGACAATTACTCACTGGAATAGTTTATTAGATGAGACATTGTGTGCCTTTGGTTTATGATAAATCAATATCATAACGCACCTGTCTTAAAGGAAAAGGGAAACAGTGTTGCTCTTTGTGAAAGAAAAAAACAATGGGAAATGCATATTTCAATTACTAAGGATACATGATTATTGTACACTAGTCTACTCTGATGGGTAAACTGAGCAAGCACGTTTTAAGAAAACAGACACTGACAGTTTCACTCAAAATCAGAGCAAACTTAGGTAAGTAATATTATGTAAAGGTATATGAGTAGATGCATATATCTCAAACCACTGTGTGTAGAATATACATGCTGCAAAGGATACATACTCTCCTGGCATTCCGCTCCAGAAAATCCAGTTAGACAATTGCAAGTGTAGGAAGCCACTCCATCCACGCAGGCACCGCCGTTCTGACATGGATTAGATGCGCATTCATTTATGTCTAAGTGGAAATAAGATGGCATATTTGAAGTCTAGAAATCATATCAAAAAGGAAAAGAAACTATAAAAAATCACTATAGACAATTACATGATAAATTGAGTATACTGTAGAGATAACTTTTCATTTCATTCATAAATTGACAAATCCTTAGGCAACAATGATATGTGCATAGTCTGTCTGGCTGTTACACTAACTTAACCTCAAATTATCATTTGTAAACATATCCATGTATTAAATCGACTTTGACAATACCATACATAAATATAGTCGCATGTACATGAACTGCCATATGGGTATACAAATTCTGTCGTCTTTATCTCAACAGACAGCATGACAAGAATAGATTTTCATTTTCTCCTATTCTGCAACTTTACACTAAATTGCGACAATCTAATAACCCAACAAGGGCCACTCACTATTGGCTTCCTCAATGGTTACAATAGGAGCTGGCACCTCCCAGGAAGCTTAGACTGGTGTGGCACTCGTCACGCCTTTTAAGGGGGATGTGTGGATCTACATGTATATTTGAATACCTTGTTTCTAAAAGATCCCTTGGTTCTCTTTGTACCTGAAAGCTCTACTCTTACCCTCTCCCTCTTTTTCTTCTTCCACTTAGAATTAGTACGTTTTGTCATTGTTCTTCAACAATGACACAGATCCTCTTTTTGATAGTATTTAGTGGCAATAAATGGCCTTTGTGTGCCAATTTGCCTTTAAACCCTTATTCATTCATTCATTCCATATCTAATAGGGCATACATGAAGTATTCAGGACAGCCTACAGCCACCATAAAGTTTAGCTTAAGATGATTATGACATTGCTCAGAAACCTTTAAGACCTCTAGTCAAAGGTAACTTACTCTGCTGGCAATTCGCTCCAGAAAATCCAGTCAGACAATTGCAAGTGTAGGAATCAACTCCATCCACGCAGGCTCCGCCGTTCTGACAAGGATTGGTGAGGCAGTCATTGATATCTGAATAGAAAGAGGAGAGTTTAGTTAAGAATAAAAAGGGGAATAATCATTTCACACAAAATAAGCAAAAAGCAACAACTACAAACGTCGATCAAATCAACGTTTTGAGAAATATATTTGATCCTAACATATGTTGATGAGATACATATTAATATAAAAAAGCAAGATGTTGATAGTTGCCAGTTACAATATATAATTACTTACTGACATAGTTTGTGCATCTGGCTTATTATAAATCACTATCATAGCATACCCGCCGTAGAGGAAAAGGAAGCAGTGTTGCTCTTTGTGAAAGAAATAACAGAAATGATCGTATGATAAATCTATACTTACAATAGACACATTCTACTCTAAGCAGAAAAAGAAACCAGACAAGCATGGCCAAAGGACAAAAGATATTCACAACTTCACACAAAATCAGTTATACTGTAAATCACTTAAGTAAAGCGGGAACAATAAGATAGCGATAATAGCGCTCTGCCCATATGCGCTATTGTAAAATCCCCATCTTTATTAAATTCTTTATTGAACTTGCTGCTGCTGTTCCTGTTCACCGCTATACTTAGATCACGCTATCCAGGGCAGTACCGCAATTACGCTATATAATGTTCACGCTATATTTAAGTGATTTACAGTATGTACGTGTAGTGTAGAGACGTTGGCAGGATACTGAGTGGCAGGATTAAGTGTACTATGCTAGCAGATGCATTTATCTCAAACCACAGAGCATTTCATTATAAACAGAGGTTTTCACCAAAAGACCATGAGCACATGTATATGATCAGTATTAGTACATGCATGCTGCAAGGTCTACTTACTCTCCTGACATTGTGCTCCAGAAAATCCAGTCTGACAATTGCATGTGAAGGAAGCCACTCCATCCTCGCAGGTACCGCCATTCTGACATGGATTGGTGGCACAGTCATCTATATCTAAGTGGAAAGAGGAGAGCGTAGTAAAGTATGCATATTACATATAAGGCGTACCATGCATACACAGCAATTATCTCCAACACTATCAAATCATACAATATACTATTAATACCTACAGTGCCCGCATATAATTCCTGCACTAAATGCGTGGGCTGCCAGGCATAATATGTGACTACACGCCCCATCGCCACCCAGTTTCCTAAGCGTTGATGCATGGATGACCTCATAACTGAACGTAACTTTCACTCACAAACTAGGTAGGTCATTAGTGTGCTTTGCTTATTCTTTTGACATATCATTCATGGGTGTTGTACAACCGGGCACTGGCACACGTCATGTCGACTGGTGCAGGAATTAAATGTCTGTACTGTAACATATGTTGATGAGAAATCCTTTAAAGTTACAAGGGCAAAATGCTTAAGCATGAATATTGCAAGTTTCAATAGACTTTAACTGGTATGCAAAAACCAAATGACCAAAACGTGTACCTTTTGGGATTTGCTTTAAGACAATTTATTTTAAATGGTAGAAACTCAGAAACTTGCTAGAAATTTGTTTAAAAATATGCTTATGGCCTTAGAAAACGCTGCATTAATGTCAATCTTACTGGTTCCCAGAGATGAGTGATTTTTGGCAAAAATACATGAAATTAAGTGATTTCTGTAATTTCACACAGCTTGAATGTCATTCGGTGGACTATTCGAAACCCTCAACAAAAATAGGCTAAACTCTACCCAAGGAAGTGTAGATATAGAAGGTGAGTTATCCATTTTAATATTTCATATCATATGCTACGCTTTTGGGCATGTTACAGAAAATGGTACTAAACTAGTGATTTTAAGGATTTGCTTCTAAGAAGGAGCAGGAACTCTGACCTTGCCACAAATGAAACTACGAGGATGTCTATTATTATCAACTGAAGTGTGTGAGTATGAAATGCATCTGATAATAAATCTGATCAGATCTACCTTTATCACCTTTGATAGTTCCCCTATCTTGTAAATACGATGTTTATTTCTTTACTGGTAGTGAGAGTTCGATATCCAATATTTAATATAGGAGTAAACGCTAGGGAAAACCTCTTTGTGTACTTTTAAACCTGTTATGAATATAGCTAGGCCAGATTATGTAGATAAGAAGTTTGTAAGAGGATCATACAAATTACGCTCAATGGGGACTTAAGATTTGGCGGTACCTATTGGAAAGTCCAAAAAAGGGTTTCTAGAGATCTTAATCTATTATGTAAGATATGTCCTTATATAAGGTACCTCTCAAGATGGCGATTACAGGTTCAAGAAAATTGCATCTTAGTGGGATATAATGGCAAAAAACCTATCACACACCAGTCTATTGACTGTCAAACCTTCAGTAGACAGACGTGTAGCTTATGTGATTTCATTACTGAGGACAGTATTCAGCATTCTGTATCACAATGAGCTGAAATGCAAGATTTACGTGAAAGCTTGTTAACTAAAGTCCATAGAATCTCAAACGGTAGCGGTAAGCGTCTCCTTTTGTATGGATAAAAGCTCCTCTAACGTATTACAAGAGATGAAAGTTCTAGGGTTCACTAAGGACAAAATGGAAATTATTTGGAGTTTAGCTTGCGTAAGAATCAGTGACATGTATAAACGCAGTCTGACATCTAGAAACCAGTATCTCCCAGAAAGCGGTGAATATTTCTAATGAGAAGGACAACAATGCAGCGTTAACCAAGTGTACCTGTAATTCAATAAAATCAATCTATTTTCTCTTAGTTATGTTCCACTTTTTAAATTTGACTTTGCTTATCCTCTTTTGATGACTTCACTTTTTAAAGTTATTATGAAAATTTTCTTTTTGGATAGCTGCAATCATCATTTCTACGTTTTTTTCTTTAAATGCTGTTAATTAAAAATGCATATCAAAGATGTCTCCCGAAATACAAATGTATATTATCTATTGTTCAAATACTGAACTGGAAACTCACTCTCCTGGCAGTCTGCGCCAGCAAATCCATCCGGACATCTACAGGTGTAGGAGGCCACTCCATCTACACAGGATGCGCCATTTTGACATGGATTGATAGCGCAGTCATCAGCATCTAAACAGGAGAAAAGGAATATAACTAAAGTAATAACACTATTTATTGTTATATGGTAACTTCGGGATAAGGAGAGAGAGAGAGAGAGAGAGAGAGAGAGAGAGAGAGAGAGAGAGAGAGAGAGAGAGAGAGATTTCAGCGAGCTTCGTTCTTTTCTGGCCGGGTTATCTGTCAAGCACAGGAAGTTAATCGAGCATGCACCACACCAGTTGGCAGAACGTGTTGGGGTAGACCACTGTTAACCCCATGGTTTACGTCAGGTTAGATACTGCCCAAAACACTATGATGTGGCATGCCCTTTGCACATTTATTCCAAATTGAGCCAAGGAGAACCAAATTGGTGGGAGGAGTACCAAGGCAGCGAGAAAGAGAACCAGGAGTGAGATAGTGAGAGACAAGATGGCAGAGAGATGACCAAGATTCCGAAAGGAGAAATGATATGGCAATCTATATACGTTTCCAACTGATAATGAGATGTAAATCAGATATCAACGAGTCCAGGTAGGTTACACAGGTGATGTCATCAAAAATCAGAAAGATTCATACATGACCTGTGGCTAGACTATTGACATTCTGATTACGGTGTAGATTTTGTAAATTGTGTACAGCCACAATTGAAGCTTCTCTTCCAGTAATTTTATATGATTACAATACATCAGTAGTGAGTTTATAAATGAATGGCCACCCTAACCTGACTGTGGAATGTACTACAATTGCAGCACAATGACGAGTTAAACTTCAAAACCTTTGACGTTAAATTTGAAAAAAGGGTAATTCTCAACAAAAGGAGGGCACAGGAGGGTGGCAACATTTTGTTGTCGCTGAATAAAACTAGAGTAGTAAAACTTCCTGCAGCGGAGGTTAGCGTCACCACAACAAACACGCAGTATTGATTGGTCTAAGTAGTCACGTGGGGCCTTGATCTCCAAGGCAGCATGTTCGGTCACGTGTGAGAGGCCAAAACATGTACTAATAAATGCACCCTACTAGTTCTCATATTGGTATGCAATGCTTAACGCAATACATAACAATTTAACTGTAATATCACATTTTACCACCAGAAGCATTTTTGTGAGCATATGCCACCATCATCAGCAGGACAGGTATTTAGATAAACGTGATTGTCACGGAACCCCGGCCCGTTTTTCGGAAATACTCGTGTTCCAACCACCTGGGCCAATATATTTAAGTGCTAGTCCAACACAAGCAGAGCAAAAACTCGCCCCTCTGCGATATTCAAACTTCTGGTGTATTACAATTGGTGGTCACCAATACATATATTTTCAGATTTGCTTGTGATCAATAAATACGACATGAATTTGATAGAATTTATCAATTAATTATATGTATGCAAATTGTTTAATATATTTTGTATATATAAATCGTATATATAAATTGTATACTATATATATATATATATATATATATATATATATATATATATATATATATATATATATATATATATATATATATATAAATATATATATATATATATATATATATATATATATATATATATATATATATATATATATATATATATATATATATATATATATATATATATATATAAGTATTTATATATATATATATATATATATCTATATATATACATATATATATATATATATATATATATATATATATATATATATATATATATATATATATATATATATATATATATTTATATATATATATGTATATACATATGTATAAACATAATACATCGTCGTGCAATTGTTGTAAATAATGACAGAACTGTATTGGTACTTACTCGTCTGAACAAGCAGCGTGAAAAGAAAACAGAGATTAAATCAATTACGAGTACAGAAAGGTTGAAATATATAACAGGATAAACTACTATACCAAGTATGAATACACACGTCATCGTTGCCATGGGCTTATCATGGTATCAACATTCAGGTGCAAACATTAATTAATTGATTACAAGTTAACATTGCCCATGCATGCATACAATTTCCCTTGTTGAGTTGTTTTATGATCAATGATAGTTTTGATAATACCTTAGTACAACCGCATACATCCATAAACTAGTTTTAGTTCGGATGAATATATCTCCTTCAAATGATTGTAGTTTCCAAGATATGTTTTTAGATAAGCAGGTTTATCATTGGTGTCATGCAGGCATACGTAGATGTATGCTAGTATAACAGATCAGAGAAATTATCATGTTTTAGTTATTGTTATATATGACGAAAATTGTTGGACAGCTGTCTTTTGCGATTGTACTCATTTGGCATTGATACGCAGTGGTTCCAGGCGGTTTTGAACATATCCACAATCTTGCTGCGATGACCTACGACTAAAATGGCTATGTGTATTCATGGACGTCTTGATCTAGCTTGTAACACAGTTTCCTCGGTTGGTGTATTGGTCAACACTCTACGTATATATGTCACACTTTTATTTCTGGCCACTGGGACTATTTCTATGCAATTGAAGGGCCAAAAAGTATATCTCTTCATTTATTTTCGTTAGGAACACGAATTCGTTATTAAAGTCTCATTCGGCTTCGTATATATTGCGTTTAGTTTTCATGAAATGAAGGTGGCTTTTAAGATATTTTACCGATGTGGTTAAGTAGGTGTAGATCGATCGAATGGTATTGAAAAAGAACACGCAATAAATAGGCGGGTGGCCAAATCCCTAAAAGAGCTCTAGAAAATCACCTAAGAATGTGTTGACTATGGAACTCAGTTATGTTTACTATAGCCCTCAATGATAAGCTATGGTTTTTGGGTATTTCATGGAAAAAGTAGTAAAAATGTGAATTTAGAGATTTGCTTCTAGAGAGAGAGAGAGTAAACTTCATGGTAGGAATTCAAATTTGGTACAATAATATTCAGTAGGATTTCTGTGATTATAGAGATATTGTGTTTGAAATTTCATGTGATCTCTGCTTAACAATTTAAGCGGTTTTTGGACAAAACATTTGAAACTAATATTTTATGGACTATTTGATAATATCACATATCAATCTAACATTCATGCATTATTTTTCACCTTTTTGCAGTAAAATGTTAAGAAATGTGTCATTTAATAGTCCCTTTTTAGCAATTACATTGACCTTTAATGAGAGTTGTAACACTGTTTGCCATTCAGCATTTCAACAATTAAGATGTGCCGCAGGTAGATGTGGTGTTTCGTTATTAAAAATTATCCTATATAGACCCCTATAAGAATGAAAACACAGGAAATAAAGTCTTTTTCACAAAAAAGTGGATTATGAAGACGTGGTTTTACCCCATTCATCACACTTAAAGAAAAATAAAGCTTTTTTCCTGAGTGCGATAAAGCATTCTTCCTGAGTTAATGCCTCATAATATAAGGGATTGGGCCAGATGATGACCAGGAAATACTCCCTAGTAGTGGTTTTAATGATGACAAATTTCAAAATCAACAACAACATTGTTATTAAACAGTTTCAGAAGAAAAAAATGCAGGCAGGTGTTCCTGAAAAAGCCCGGCCTTCTAAATGTAATTGGGTGATTACTGTTTTTGGGGGATTAGATGCAGAAACTGAACCAGAAAAGTACTAGTGATATCATCACTAATATGAGTATATATGCACATGTACATTACACTTTGACTATTAATTCTTGTAATGCTACCTCAGATGTGTTGGAACAGGAAGAATGTATTACCTAGCTAATGCAAACTGCATTGATTTTCTGGTATAAGTATCAGAAAATAGATCTGATTTTATTTATTCAATAGTTGTTGAGACTGTTTGGTGGAAAATTGTATTTGAGGATAATATACAGTGGAACCTGATAGGTTACCTCTGTACATAGAGCATTTTCACAGCAATACCTGTATACTGTAACAGCGCAAGGTAACCCTGTAGCCTGTGACTATACAAATCTTTTAAAAAGTAATTGAAGGGCTGCTTAAACAATGGGCTTGTAGGTCCATTGAGCTAGGTAATATATATTTAGGAAAGTCTTATCAAAGTTCATAATATGCTCGTGGGTTAGTTATTATAAGGGGAATAGTTGGAAGGACTACCAAATACTGCAGACAAGTAGTCCATCACTGGCTACTGGAATATTTTGGTAATGTTTAACCATAAGTGATAGGAGCCCAATTCCCAAAGCTTTGTGCTAAGAGAGTGGGGGCATTTAATCTTTAGGCAGCAAACTGACAAAAGGTGTGGTCCTAATTGTGCAGTGTTTTTGAAGCGACAACCTATAATCTGCTGAATAGGAAGTATTAAGAGTAGTATGATGAACATATGAATAGGGAGGAGTCAAAATGAATCCTGATTCATGCAATAATGTGGAATTTCGATTATCCTCCTTATTTCTGGCATATTTAGGCTAAATTGTAATTAGCCCATTGATTGTGATTGATATACTTACCCAGTGAAAACCAACAAACCGCAAGTCAGTGAACACTTTCTCACATGCCCTGTCTGGGATCAAGGAACAAACAAATATTTGGGAGGTGGTAATTTTGTTGTTTTTATCACTTTTTCTGCCACACCATGGTTAAGTCATGACTAACCAGTTGAAATTGGTTTAGTAACCAGATTACCCAGCAAAAACCGCTGTCTTACCCCAAGTCACTGGCAACTTTCTCACATAGTGACTGGGATTTGAAAGATCAATGTGGGTGTTTTGTTTTTCATACTTGAATGACTCACATGTATATTGAATTATAAATGAAATAACTTCTCACAGAATGATACTTTTGTAACTCAGTGAGATATACCTTAGACTCTGGGAGTAATAGTAGGAGTTCTACTACTATTCTCTTGATCTGCATGTCCTGTGATGTCAGAGACCTGTGTACATGGAGCACTTCTTAATTTCTGATGAGTTCTCCATGTTCACAGGTTCCACTGTGATTGCTACATAGGCACTATCAAAATTATCCATCTCTCATTATATTATGTACAGCAAAATGATCCAAAATCTAGCATGACTGAGGTATTAATTCAAAATTCCATAGAATGATAGAGCCTATGGAATTAAAAAAATCACATTTCTATAAGTTTTCACGTTTCATTACTTTTTCCATAAAATGCCCAAAACAATAGTTTATCATTGAAAGCTAGTAAGCCTAACCCAGTTCCTTCACCAACACATTCTTAAGTGATTTCTTTGGCAAAATTGGGAAATTAAATTCATTCGCATAGTCTCTAAGTTGACAGGTTGAGCCTGGGAAAATACAAAAAATGCATTTTAAAGGATATTACCCATAAATTACTCACAGCAGGAGCTACATGTAACCTCAACTACCACAACACATCCTTCAACCATAGTAGTCTAGCGGCCAAATCCTCAAAAGGCTCTAAATATATATTGAGGAAACTATACTTACCCAGTGAAAACCAACAAACCGCAAGTCAGTGAACACTTTCTCACATGCCCTGTCTGGGATCAAGGAACAAACAAATATTTGGGAGGTGGTAATTTTGTTTTTTTTATCACTTTTTCTGCCACACCATGGTTAAGTCATGACTAACCAGTTGAAATTGGTTTAGTAACCAGATTACCCAGCAAAAACCGCTGTCTTACCCCAAGTCACTGGCAACTTTCTCACATAGTGACTGGGATTTGAAAGATCAATGTGGGTGTTTTGTTTTTCATACTTGAATGACTCACATGTATATTGAATTATAAATGAAATAACTTCTCACAGAATGATACTTTTGTAACTCAGTGAGATATCAACAACAACATTGTTATTAAACAGTTTCAGAAGAAAAAAATGCAGGCAGGTGTTCCTGAAAAAGCCCAGCCTTCTAAATGTAATTGGGTGATTACTGTTTTTGGGGGATTAGATGCAGAAACTGAACCAGAAAAGTACTAGTGATATCATCACTAATATGGGTATATATGCACATGTACATTACACTTTGACTATTAATTCTTGTAATGCTACCTCAGATGTGTTGGAACAGAAAGAATGTATTACCTAGCTAATGCAAACTGCATTGATTTTCTGGTATAAGTATCAGAAAATAGATCTGATTTTATTTATTCAATAGTTGTTGAGACTGTTTGGTGGAAAATTGTATTTGAGGATAATATACAGTGGAACCTGATAGGTTACCTCTGTACATAGAGCATTTTCACAGCAATACCTGTATACTGTAACAGCGCAAGGTAACCCTGTAGCCTGTGACTATACAAATCTTTTAAAAAGTAATTGAAGGGCTGCTTAAACAATGGGCTTGTAGGTCCATTGAGCTAGGTAATATATATTTAGGAAAGTCTTATCAAAGTTCATAATATGCTCGTGGGTTAGTTATTATAAGGGGAATAGTTGGAAGGACTACCAAATACTGCAGACAAGTAGTCCATCACTGGCTACTGGAATATTTTGGTAATGTTTAACCATAAGTGATAGGAGCCCAATTCCCAAAGCTTTGTGCTAAGAGAGTGGGGGCATTTAATCTTTAGGCAGCAAACTGACAAAAGGTGTGGTCCTAATTGTGCAGTGTTTTTGAAGCGACAACCTATAATCTGCTGAATAGGAAGTATTAAGAGTAGTATGATGAAGATATGAATAGGGAGGAGTCAAAATGAATCCTGATTCATGCAATAATGTGGAATTTCGATTATCCTCCTTATTTCTGGCATATTTAGGCTAAATTGTAATTAGCCCATTGATTGTGATTGAGGAAACTATACTTACCCAGTGAAAACCAACAAACCGCAAGTCAGTGAACACTTTCTCACATGCCCTGTCTGGGATCAAGGAACAAACAAATATTTGGGAGGTGGTAATTTTGTTTTTTTTTATCACTTTTTCTGCCACACCATGGTTAAGTCATGACTAACCAGTTGAAATTGGTTTAGTAACCAGATTACCCAGCAAAAACCGCTGTCTTACCCCAAGTCACTGGCAACTTTCTCACATAGTGACTGGGATTTGAAAGATCAATGTGGGTGTTTTGTTTTTCATACTTGAATGACTCACATGTATATTGAATTATAAATGAAATAACTTCTCACAGAATGATACTTTTGTAACTCAGTGAGACATACCTTAGACTCTGGGAGTAATAGTAGGAGTTCTACTACTATTCTCTTGATCTGCATGTCCTGTGATGTCAGAGACCTGTGTACATGGAGCACTTCTTAATTTCTGATGAGTTCTCCATGTTCACAGGTTCCACTGTGATTGCTACATAGACACTATCAAAATTATCCATCTCTCATTATATTATGTACAGCAAAATGATCCAAAATCTAGCATGACTGAGGTATTAATTCAAAATTCCATAGAAAAAAATCACATTTCTATAAGTTTTCACGTTTCATTACTTTTTCCATAAAATGCCCAAAACAATAGTTTATCATTGAAAGCTAGTAAGCCTAACCCAGTTCCTTCACCAACACATTCTTAAGTGATTTCTTTGGCAAAATTGGGAAATTAAATTCATTCGCATAGTCTCTAAGTTGACAGGTTGAGCCTGGGAAAATACAAAAAATGCATTTTAAAGGATATTACCCATAAATTACTCACAGCAGGAGCTACATGTAACCTCAACTACCACAACACATCCTTCAACCATAGTAGTCTAGCGGCCAAATCCTCAAAAGGCTCTAAAATGAGAGTTTAATTACCCCACCGAGTAGCTCTTTTTTCTTGGTCTCAAATGAAAGGAGAGTATCTGGGATTTATGAAAGTAACGTGCCACCATTTGGGGACACGGTCAGATTTTTTCTAGAACCGGTTAAGCAGACCACCCAAGGATTAACATGGTGACCAATTTAAGGGCAAACATACTGGAAAAAAGATGGGTTGGGGGTAGAAGATTTGGCCATACAAATTCGAACAATCCACTTCATGACACAAGTGACCACTCATTTTAGAGGGCATACCATACTCTACCTAATGACACATGTGCCATGACTGACTGTGACCTTGACCTTGAGTTCAAGGTCAAAAAAATTTGGAAGCATACATGCAAATATGTAGGTTTGGCATCAAGATTAAATTCTACCACTTTCAATGAAAGTTTTTTTTAAAGATATATGTAGGGAGTAATACAGTAGCTTTCACTTGTATGCATGGGCACAGATTTGAAAGTTCCGCTTTTGGATATGAACCTAGAACCCCTTTTAGTAAAAAAGCGAACATTTTCAGCCTTATTCAGACATGTCAAGTTAGTATAACCTGGGAGTAGTAGACAGGGAGTGGGTACTGTGCTTGCATCATCAAATATCGCTGCCTCTCTATGAGTAATAGATAACATATGTACCCCCCAGGATTGGCTGCCTGCTGGGCCCATCTCCTTGGCAACCTATCTGACCTGACAACTTCAACCTGCTGTGATTCGGGAACCGCTCGAGTTGCAGCAATAAAATTTAGATATTCTGAAAGCTGAGATTCTAAGGATTACAGACATACCATTATTGTTATTGTACGACGATCAAAAACGCGCCGACGAAACAATGAGACCAGAGAAATATATACTCGTTCAAGTACAGGAAGCAATATCAAGACCACTCGGACAGCACTCGACTTAGATCTATGTTTTGGATGAAAAACAAAGCTGATAAGCATGTACGTGGCCTAGAAGATATGGCTCCCAATCCTGAGTGCTTCTGTTTTGGTCATGGATAAAAAAGAATGTTAAAAAAATAGCTAGAAAAGCACTCGCCAATTTGGATGTTGACGTGGCCTCACAGGCCCTGGGTCAGACTGAAATTGCCGCGAAACTAGTTGCGCATGCCTGGATTCCATTCAACATCCTGCCAGCCTCTTTCTGAAAAGATCACGTCACCAATACTTTCCCAGTCTTCACCGCGTAACTCGAGGCGCACACACTCTAGGTACTAGCATGCTGGGGTTGCGGATCAAGGGGATGTATCTCTCTGGTATAACACTCAAGGGATAAAGATGTTTTACTGAACTGGGCCCATGTTACTTTGCATTGACACAGTTAAACACCTACTTAGTAACCTGAATACATTTTCACACTAGTTGCCATGGCAACTGGCGGCCATATTGGAATTCAAAATGGCCGCTACAGAAAGCTTTATTTCTGCATATTTAAGCATCCAGATCAGCTAGAAACATGATCCTGGTGTCTACAAGTATGTTTTCTTGGGCAAAGAATCAAATTCTGAATCAGTAGTTATCATCAAGGGTCATCTAAACCTGATTTTGACCTGGTCACCAAGTTGCAGTATTCTGAATTAACCTAACTACACACATTCCGACATCTAAAACTATTGTTAATGAAACAAACACATTAATATGATATTTTGTTCTACATGTACAGTATTAACAATTAAGTCAGCTGGTAGTGGAACAGTTAAGGGATGAAAAAGGTGCAATGTAACGAAAACAAATTGTTCATACATTTATAATCTGGTTGCCATGTTAACTGGCTGCCAGTGGAAATCCAATGGCCAGTACGTGGATCAGGAAAAGGGCCTACTTTAAAGAGTTAGTTCAACCCTAAACTCTTTAACCTTAAAGAGTTTGTTTGGTATAACGGTTTCATCTGGACTACATGTTTCATTTGAAATGCTCACCACAACCAATACCATCTGGTGGAAGCTATATTCTACTTCAACATCACCACCAAGCTGCAATACTTACGAGTAATCTATAATACTAAATTGTCATTACCCAATTGTTGAAATTTTTGGGGAAAAGTGAGTTAACCACCAGTTATCCACATGTCAGTGAAAAAACATTCATAAATCACCTTAAGCCACCTTGGTGAGGGTTAGTGGCTGGTATCAAAATGTTTGTCTGAAATAAAGGTATCATATAATATATCTAACACATGGATGCCTCTATATCGTTGTGTAGCAGAGGTCTAAATGGCCTTTGAATATGTAAAAAAGGATTTACACTATTTTGTTGAGCAGTGATGGCCAAAGTCGAAGGATTGGTTACTGAAGAATACCTGTCTATCCTTTCTGAGTATATACCACATGGCATAAAGCAAGTGAATGTTATCCTATGAACAGGGTCACAGATAAGAGTACATGCAAATTGATTAAGCAATGTACGTACTTCCCTCCCCTGTTCATGCAATATTGAGTGATTTATAACACCGTATGATGCAAACAGACACATCAGAAGATAAGGTCAACCCAGGAGCAATCAATGTTTTGTAAATAAAATCGACAAATCATGAAATGACACATACACATACATACCTGAAGTATAGTGAACGGGCATTTTCGTAAGTCTGATCCATGAAAAAGCTTCGTACAAACTATTGTGCACAACAGTCACAGAGTTGATAGCAACATTGCATTGATCACAGGCGTTCTTTTGATCGATATCAATATTTGAACAAGTATGTGTCTGCTAAGGGATATTAATTGATGAAAAGTGCCATTTTGGAAGATTATAGTTCAAAACCAAAGGTTTACAAAAACAAGAGACAAAATGAAAATAGAAACCTTTATCTAGGTATGCACTTTTAAATTTGTATCACTCTTTATAACAAAAAAGAAGGAACATACTCTCATCTATAGCAAAATATTGTATCATCGAATAGTGCCTGTGAGGAAATGCTTCAATTCCTGTTTGAAAGTATGATCAGATTTCCAAACATTGCTTCTTATCATGTCTATAAATTTACTTACATTTTAATCAGGGGTAGGAAATTTTGCAATAAGACACAGTTTGCACGATTTGTATTGACTAGCAAGCATAGCCTGTCGAAACATGCTAAGGCCTTATTCTGATAGCTAAAATATGCCCATGACAATAGCATGTAACAACACACAGAAACAAGGAGTTAGCGTCGCCTATTTTACCACAATTTCTGAATTACTGAACTTGTGTATTTAATCTAATGATGTAATCTAAGATATGTCTCCATGATACGATGACAGTCTTGGAACTTTCTTTTGAATGTGCGAGAAATGGATTTGAAATTGTAAAGAGAGGTACATTCATTTTTCTTGAATGAAAATGGATTTTTTTCTGTAAAGAGCAATCCAACTTTAGAGCGGAAATTGATGTTTTGAGAGAATATAGCTTTTTCAGCAGGAATGGCATACCACAGTTTCTACATAGGATCTCTGGTGGCCATACAGTGGTATTGATACAATACATTTTGGTATGAGTGTAGGCAAACACTTGCTGCTACCATTGCATCAAATCAAACAGTAGCTTGACATGCTTCAGTTGCATCAGTATTACCAAAATGTCAGCTTATAATTTCTGCTCGTGTAAATGAAGGCAATCAATTCATCAACACAGTAAGCGTAGCCACAGCAAAGTAGTGTAGCATACCTCTGATGGCTGTGTGGTCTGAGGCGCCGCCACTGACTGTACGCTGTTTCTCACCACTGCCTAGGTTCGAATCCCGGCCTGAACATGTGAGAAAGTTGCCAGTGACTTGGGGCTATGCGGTAGCTTCTGCCGGGTACAAACAGTTGTCTTGCTGTTACCATCTTATTAAACCAAACTGAGGCTTGGTCTGCATCAGGTGCTTCCCTATTGCTGAATTGACAGTTATAGCTATTATGTCTCTAAATGAAAGCAATAAATTCATCATCTTTGTGAGTTCCAAGGGGGAAAGCAACCAAGTCCTAACTTTCACAACTAACTTGACATTTTATTCTATATTTTTGCAATAACATATTCACGATGTTTTTGATTTACTGGAAATCAAAGTAATTGGGCAACACGTCACTTGCTAAGAGAGAGAGAGAGAGAGGGAGAGAGAGAGAGAGGTCCCCTTGGATTTACTGATTGTGGCTGCTCAAATAGTAGTATCACACAATCACCTTTTCGTCTCAGTTTAGACAAACACTTGTCTTGCTACTACCATTATATCACATCATCAGAGGCTTGATCTGCATCAGTTGCTCCACCGCATAGCCAAAATGCCAGTTAAACTGTTCGTCTCCAGAACTTTCTTCTATACTTTTGCAATTAATCTTTCATTTTTGTTGAATTCAGAGTTTAAGCATTTCACACAACGTGTTATATGGACTACCTATGATACAAGTAAATTGGATATCAAACTGATATGGGTAACATAGCACTGGTATATGCTTTTGTACGTCCAGAGAGAGAGGGGTCCCCATGGAGTATTTGATTGTGGATGCTCATCTAGTAGTATTACATGATGACGTATTGTCTGAGATTAAGCAGACACTTGTTTTGCAGCCATCATAGTATCTGAGTAAACAGGGGCTTGATCTGCATCAGTTGCTATACTCTTCCTAAAATGTCAATTAAGCCATTCATGACTTCAATTGAAAGTAATCGAGACATTATCTGTGTGAGCAGAGGCCCTGCTAATTAGCAAACAACAATTGTTAGAGTGCAATGCAGTTTAAATCATTACAACATACTGGTATGCTCTCTACCTTTGCAATCAATCTGTTTTGTTAGCAATTTACATAATAAGCATTTCACAATATAATTAAATTTAGATAACTTTAATACATCTCCTATTTTGAAAAAAATCTCCTATTTTTGGCTTTTTTCACGGCAAAGAGTCCTCTTTCTGTGGCAACCAGTGGCAATATGGGTGGTATGGTACTCCAAATTTTATAAAGATGGTCAAATATATCCAATTTTGATGTCGCTGAAAATGCTTCAACAACTGCCAAAAACAGTAACAACAGCTTGCCTGTGACTAAACTATCGTGTTTTAAGGGTTGTTTTCGCAGACGTTGGCACCAATTTTGAAATGCAAATGAGTGGTCGAAATACTGATACCTGAGCATGTTAGACAGGATATTAGAAATCAGCACCCCAAACAATGTCTTACTAATATTGCCTACTATCTTGTAACACAAAATGCCTCATGAAAATCATTTCTTTTCAGGAAATGGAACCGGCCTTGTAGTGTAAAAGGTTCCATAAAATCATGAGAGTTCTTCAAATTCAGCTAATCTGTGTTTATTTAGCCCAAAAGAAATTGCACATATTTTAGGAATGACTATGGGTGGTTTTCTATGGCAAGCATTCCATGCAAATAATCACTATTTAAGGATATCCGAAATTTAGCTGAATTTTGGATATCCGTAATTCATTTACGGATATCCGAAATTTATTTATGGATATCCAAAGTTCATTAACTGATATCCAAAATTCATTTACGGATATCCGAAATTCATTTACGGATATCTGAAATTCAGCTGAATTACGGATATCCGAAATTTATTTACGGATTTCCCAAATTCATTTACGATATCCGAAAATCATGTGAATTTCCAATAACCAAAAATCATTCTAACATTGCATTAGCTCCGCCTTTTGAGAGAATTCCATTTTAAAAGTATCAATACGCCACACGTATATTCAAGATGTTAAGTCATCTATCTATAACTATTTTGACATATTTGTCAATTGCTTTCCTTCTAAATAGACTTATCTTTAGTGTTATGATAAGGTTAATACACGTTTATACACAAATTGACTAGATACATATTATTCCATAATAGTTGAAAACACGTGGTTTAGAATGCAGACCTAATTTTCCCCCACGTGTGATTTAGGATAACACGACCAAGAAGTAGTTCCCCATATAAGACTGAATATTTTTAGAGACTATCCTTTAAAATTATCATTTACTTTAACGAAAGTTGAGACGGCCAGCATTAATTACTCTCTTTTGTCAATAAATGAAAATATAAACTTGTTTTTTGTACTATTTTAATTTATGTAAGCAACGTTTCTATTGGCTTAGAAATGGGTATGATGTCATTATTCTGAAATTCGCAGTTGCACCTCTTCTAAAGTACCATTGTTGCTCATTATCTGGTGTATTTCATTGAAGAACTCAGAGAGTCTTTCCACATTATCATTCGTGCTGAAATAATTAGGAAAAACAAAGTTAAATTCCTTGAAAACTACCATTCATCTTCAGAATATACAGGAAGTGGGATTACTTTTTATAGAACTCCCTAGTAAATGAAGGCAGGAAGCAATTTTCCAATATCCAAAAAACACAGGAATTTTGGATATCCAAAATTCATTTACATCGAAATATAAGCTGAATTACGGATATCCAAAATTCATTCACGAATATCTGAAAATCATTTACCGATATACAAAATCATTTACGGATATTCGAAATTCATTTATGGATATCCAAAATTCATTTAAGGATATCCAAAATTCATTTACGGATATCCAAAATTCATTTACAGATATCCAAAATTCATCTGATTTTTGTATATTGGAAAATGAATTTCGGGTATCTGAAATTATTTACGGATTTCCGTAAATCGAATTTGGATATCCATAAATGAATTTCGGATATCCGTAAATAGTGATTATTTGCATGGAATGCTTGCCATAGTTTTCTACACATTTGACCCCCAAAATCCAGAAGTTTGCGAAAGATTTTTGAAAATGCCAATATGTATGACATGACAGCGCCATTATGTATGACATAAAGGTAAAGTTGTTCGGTTTACAGTCTTGTATCCACCGAAGTGCTCACAGGACCTTCCTTCCCTAGCCATATATGTATAGTTCCTTTTAATCCGACGGGCATTTTTATTGATTCGTGAAATGAAGTGAGAGAAAAAACTATCGTATATTGTATACGTCCAAATCACCTTAATTAGGATATCATTCTTATGAAACTTATTTTTTATCTCCTTTCCATCATTGGGGTTATCCTTGTGACAATATGTCAAACTGTAGAGGAGTGCGAGGAAGCACCAGCCATTGCCTGGCACCTGGCAACTATGGTGATATTTTCCCTCTTATGTACATGGCATTGCCATCAGTTGACTCTTCGTAAATGCCAGCAAGTATCATTGTTCTGAAAGGTAAGATACAGTATGGATTCGATTCAACTGCGAGCACACATAGGATGAGTTGTGTACACAATCCTCTCTTCACGCCATCTGATTTAGCGTGAAATCTATAACGAGACTGACAGACATTAATCTGTGTTACAGACACCTATAATCTCTACAATGAACTACCTCTCTTTACAAACTTTGATATTTATTACATTCATTTTCTGAGAAAACTCCATCACGGGTTTGTGAATGGCTCATGGGTTTCTGAAAGCTGCAAAGAGCAGATTCTTATTATACATACCATTTGGGGTAGAACCATCTGTAGTATGTAGTAGAGGATGATTACATGTACTAACAGGGAAGGGATATGTCAAAGACTTGTACTAAATTTACCAGGTAGCCCGAGGGCTGCTTACCGTCTTGACCAGGATAGACCGACCCCAGCTTTTGTATACTTTTGGAAAAAAGATTTTAAAACTGAAAGCTGACTGTAGAAACAAGGTTCGTGAAGTTTTCATGATACGTATATTATACTATACTATACTATGCATACAAACTGCCTTTCATACCAAAATACAATCAACCCGATAGGAACTTTGCCTGGTCTGCTGGAAGAGAATAGCCTGGTTTTAGTCGGATTTTAGTTTATTTACATTTGTATCACACACTCATCCTATGTAAAATGGAGGGTGTGATTTTCACATTGAGAGAAAGGCTAGTTTAAGTTAGAGAAACATCTCTGAACTGTTGACTGTCAAAGTTAATCATGGAGTTCCGAGTATATTAACTTTGATGAGCATCAATTCACGCTGACATTTTCCAGTAAATAAACACCCCTTCTTTTATCAAAACGTGACATTGGATGAATGGAAACACGTATTTTAACTGAGGATTTTATAATCCTCTGCCTGTTTAGCGGCAGCAAGTAGGGGCAGCAAACTTGGAAGCCCAATCACTTCGGGAGTCACTCGGCGTCAGAGCCGCGTATATTTCGTGGATTGTAAGGGTATTTTCACCCCCATACTTCGTACCTGGGTACAAAAGAGTACCCTTCTTTTACAAAATCGCGGACATGCGGAGGTCTTAAAAAGGACCCCTTCTTCCGCGAAATATGAAAAGTGGGTGCACCCCCCCCTCTGTACCTAAATGCCCCCCCTCCCGGGCCATAAGCCCAAAATGGGTGTTTTAATTACCCCACCGAGTAGCTCTTTTTTCTTGTTCTCAAATGAAAGGGGAGTATCTGGGATTTATGAAAGTACCGTGCCACCTCTTCGGGACTTGGTCAGATTTTTTCGAGAAACGGTTAAGCCGACCACCCCAGGATTAGCCTGGTGACCAATTTTAGGGCAAATATATTGGAAAAAAGATGGGTTGGGGTAGACGATTTGGCCATAAAAATTCGAACAATGCACTTCATGATACAAATAACCACTCATTTTAGAGGGCATACCATACTCTACCTAATGACATATGTGGCATGACTGACTGTGACCTTGACCTTGAGTTCAAGGTCAAAAAGAGGCTATTTGGAGGCCTAAATAGTAAATGCAAATTACTGTAGATTTGGCATCAAGATTCAATTCTACCACATTCAATGAAAGTTTTTTTTAAAATGATATGTAGGGAGTAATACAGTAGCTTTCACTTGTAAGCATGGGCACAGAAGCTCAGAAGTCTATTCTATCACAAACATGGTTGAAGTTTAATGAAAGTTCCGCTTTTGGATTTTTCCCTGTTATGTTGCACCTTTTTTATCCATTAACTATTCCACTACCAGAATTGTTAATAATGTAGAACAACATATATTCATGCGTTTGTTTCATTAACAATAGCTTTAGATGTCAGAATTCGTGTAGTTAGGTTAATTTAGAATACTGCAACTTGGTGACCACGTCAAAATCAGGTTTAGATGACCCCTGATGATAACTACAGTTTCAGAATTAGATTCGTTACCCACGAAAACCTAATTGTAGACACCAATATCATGTTTCTAGCTGATCTGGATGCTTAGATATGCAGAAATATAGCTTTCAGTAGCCGCCATTGTTGACGGAATTCAAATATAGCTGCTAGTTGCATGGCAACTAGTGTGAAAATATATTCAGGTTACAAGTTGATGTTTAACTGTGTCAATGCAAAGTAACATGGGCCCAGTTCAATGAAACATCTTTATCCCTTGAGTGTTCTGCATGCATTTGTTTCATTATCAATGGCTTTGAAGGTCAAATGTTGTGAAATAAGCTTAATTCTAAGTACAGCAGCATGGTTGCCATCTTGGAATCCAAATAAATGATATCTAATGATATCAGCATTTTCGGAACTAGGTTCTAAATCTCAGAAAACCTACTTGTCGACATCAAGATCGTGTTTCTAGCTAATCTAGATGCTTAATTATGGTGAAATATAGCTTCAGTAGCGGCCATTTTGAAATCTAATATGGCCGCCAGTTGCCATGGCAACCATCACGAAAATGTAATCAGGTTACAAAGTCAGTAATAATCTTTGTCAACGCGAAGTAACATGGGCCCAGTTCAGTATAAACATCTTTATTCCCTCAAGTGTTCCACTAACTTGACAGTTGCAACTATAACATGTCTGAATAGGGCTGAAAATGTTCGCTTTTTTACTTAAAGGAGTTCTAGGTTCATAGTCCAAGAGCGGAAGATTCATGAAACTTCAACGAAGTTTGTGATAGAATAGACTTCTGGGCCTCTGTGTCCATGCTTACAAGTGAAAGCTATTGTATTACTCCCTACATATATCACTGAAAACAAACTTTCATTGAATGTGGTAGATTTTAATCTTAATGCCAAACCTACAGATTTGCATTTAGGTTTCCAAATAACCTCTTTTTGACCTTGAACTCGAGGTCAAGGTCACAGTTAGTCATGCCACATATGTCATTAGGTAGGGTATGGTATGCCCTCTAAAATGAGTGGTCACTTGTATCATGAAGTGGATTGTTCGAATTTGTATGGCCAAATCTTCTACCCCCAACCCATCTTTTTTCCAGTTCATTTGCCCTAACTTTGGTCACCAGGCTAATCCTGGGGTGGTCGGCTTCATCGGTTCTAGAAAAAATCTGACCATGTCCCCAAGTGGTGGCACGGTACTTTTATAAATCCCAGATACTCCCCTTTCATTTGAGACCAAGAAAAAAGAGCTACTCGGTGGGGTAATTAAAATTCCCATTTTGGGCTTTCGGCTGCTAGTCTATAGGCATCAATGCGAACATATTTGTGGCAAGTATTATACATCTACATTGGATGCAGCATTTTTCAGAAGCAAATTCCTAAAAATGCCTGCTTTTGACGATTTTTCAATAAAATACCCCAAAAAAGTCATAGGTTGGCAAACATAACTTATTTTCCCTATATGCCCATTCTTAGTTTATGTTTTGTAACAACAATATCAGTCTAGAAACTTGGTATAAGATATAATATACCTTTGTTCAAATAAATGAGAAATTACATAAATCCTTACTATTTTAAAGGTTTTTTATCCAAAAATAACTCACAGCAGGGGTCAGATACATTTCATACTAACAAAAAAACATTTTATAATCATAGACATCCTTATGAAATCATGTGTGGCAAGTTTTGAGTTCCTACTATGAAAATTGCACCTTCCAGAAGCAAATCCCTAAAATCCCCTGTTTTATGCCATTTTTTCTGAATATTGCCCCAAAACGTAACATGTCATGAAAAATGCAAACGTGACTCACTCTCTCTATACCTACACATTCTTGGTTAGTTTTCTAAACCAGAACTATTTAGTTGAGAGTTTGGAATAGTCCACAGGGTGACATTCAACTCGTGGGAAATTATAAAAATCCTACTATTTTATAGGTTTTTACCCTAAAATCAATCACAGCAGGGGTGAGAAACATTGCCGAATTTTGATTTTTTCTCGCCGGTCGCACCTTAATTTTTATATATATATATATATATATATATATATATATATATATATATATATATATATATATATATATATATATATATATATATATATATATATATATATACATATATATATATATATATATATATATATATATATATATATATATATATATATATATATATATATATATATATATATATATATATATATATATATATATATATATATTTATATATATATATATATATATATATGTATATATATATATATATATATATATATATATATATATATATATATATATATATATATATTATATATGTATATATATATATATATATATATATATATATATATATATATATATATATATATATATATATATATATATATATATATATATATATATATATATATATATATATATATATATATATATATATATATATATATATATATATATATATATATATATATATATGTATATATATATATAATATATATATGTATATATATATATATATATATATATATATATATATATATATATATATAAATATATATATATATATATATATATATATATATTTATATATATATATATTTATATATATATATATATATATATATATATATATATATATATATATATATATATATATATATATATATATATATATATATATATATATATATACATAAGGGGATCCGCCGTACGTGGCTTAGTAGTTATGATGCCTCAGGCTCCCAAGGATGAGTCCGCTGGTTCAAATGGTTCAATGTGTTTGTGTGTGTGTATATATATATATATATATATATATATATATATATATATATATATATATATATATATATATATATATATATATATATATATTTATCATCAGCTTCACTCTGATACTCGCAGCTGATTGGTCAATTGCAAGGATAACTTATAATATATATATATATATATATATATATATATATATATATATATATATATATATATATATATATATATATATATATATTTATATATAAAATATATATTCACTGAAGAGCTGTTTGTTTCTTAGTGTACCCAATGAGCCATTGTTCTAGGCCAGTATAGTATTGACCTGGGTTCCATTTGTTTAATCCAGCCCATGTTGACGTGTTTGATACCAATACATGTAGTTCGTTATTGTGCAGATATAGATAAGCTCATTCGTAACCCGAAGGTCAAGAAGGACTCAATTCCAGAAGGGAAATTGTGCATTGAGCATGTAATATTTTGAAGGAAAACGCGAAGGTTGTGCTGTGGAAAGGCGCCCGCGACCGCATTTGTTATAGTTCTACATTTTTCTCACTAGACTGTATTGATAACTGGAAAAAATGAGCTGTTGTTGTAGTTAAATATGATCCCATGTTATGTTGTGTGCTTCATGCACGAGTCCACCCAGCTGAACGGCACCAACATCGTACCCAACCCCCTCCCCCTGCTTGTTGGCTTGCAGCAGCTCAAAGGACTGGCACTAGTCTATCCAGTACACATTTGCGCACATAACAGCTCAAAGGACTGGCACTAGTCTATTTCGAAAAAAGTACCAGTCACTGCTTATTCGTACTCACAAGCACAGAGGTAGCTGCACAACAAGAAATGTAAGCGTCCATCAATCTTTGATTATGAGAAAAAGTGCACAATAAACACAGCCATTACCAACATAAAAACAACGTAAAGAAACTAGCGGCGCCAAATATACAACATTTTATTGACAAACCATCAGAATATAATGATTTTAAGCGGGAAACAACGCGTTGTACATTTAGAAAAAAAGTACCGGTCAATGACGTCACTTTATATTCTCGCGCATAACCTAGCTAAGCGGCTGCCTCAGAACGACGATGTAACCTTGCATTTTCATCAAAAAGACCTTCCTTCATAACACGGCTATCAACAACATACAGGGCGCCTAAACACTAACGAAGCCAAGGATACAACATTTCAGTAAAAGACAATCATAATAGAATGATTATAAGTGTGTAGAAAACGAATTGTAGGGTTATCTGTGTGGTCACGTGATCACTGCCCATATCCAGATTACACTTACTATCTTAAACATAAAATCAGAAAGCGCAAGCGAACACATTGGGCTGGCGGCCTGAGGCCGCACACAATCAAAGAGTTGGCGCACGAACGTCAGGTTAAGAACTTATAATCTTTCTTTTGTTCTGCGTTCGGACGAATATCCTGGTCGATTAAACTACCCTATAGTCTATTGGATTCTTTACAGACCTTCCTGTAGTGACAGGAAGGACTGTAAAGTGTTTTCATGGATGACTATCCGCGCTTCGAATGTTCATTGAATATAAAAAAACGGTTCAATAGGATCATGTATCATGTGCACTCTAGTGTGGCAGGTCTCTTAATTGTGAACGATGAAGAACGAACTACTTCCAATAACGATCCATTCAGGTACCATTCACAGTAAACATTGGCATAAATGTTGTGCTAGATTATGTATGTATGTAAGTATGTATTAATACACACACATACACACATACATGTATATATATATATATATATATATATATATATATATATATATATATATATATATATATATTTAAATATATACATATATATATACATAATATAATTTGAAAAATGTTTGAAGAAGGATTGTAAAACCAAACAGGATCACCAACTTTCAGCAAAATATTTCTCGAAATGTTGCTTTAATATCAAAATATTTTACACACAAAATATTTTACACATACAGGAATTAAGTATATGATTGAGATGATTTATTGATCTGTGATAAGACAGTTTCAGGTTAATTGACTTCCAATCTCAATCAACATTTTGGGGGGTGGTTTATTGCAATTAATTTGACGCTATATTTGTCAATTGTATTAGGTTGATTTGGAAACAGTTTAAAATCCTAGGAATCTTCTCCCCTGTATCAGTCTGGTATGGCCATTAGCTAGTGTAGGATTGAACAAAAAGCAGAGCCTGCCAGAATGTGATGTATATATGTGACAACTCTCCTTCAAATATTGTGTAAAATCATTCTTTATTCCAATTGTCAAAAGTATCAAAAATCCAGATGAAAATTTCAAGTGTAACTCTCAAGGAATAATGATTTAATTTACTTATGAATTTGCTTAAAGTATGAAGTGAAATTAAAAATATTTGCTACTCTAACAATTACTAACAAGCAGGTAAATTAATAGATATGTATTACTGAACTGGTGCTAGGTTTTCTAACATCCAAATACTGAGAAAAATGTGCAATTGAGGTAATCCTAGTAATCCAATTGTTATTATAGAAAATATGGGCTTGGTTCAATTGCGCTTAAAAGTTACCTATGTAATTATATTGAAATTAAAGTTACAATGTAGGCGTCCAAGTATTAATTGTTGGGTATATGTAGAGTGGTCATTTGCTAAAATGAAGCTGATAGTTATCAAATGTTTTCAATTTGACTTTTCTAGGATTGAAGATGAATATCAAATTCAATAACTTAACCCATTTACACTCAGAGTGACCAATATGTTGCTTACAAACACTTTTCTGGAAAACATTTGATCGAGAAATGTTGATCACATGCCATACACCAACTCACCTTCAAATATTTTGTGAACTTTAGCTTTATTGCCATGTTATTTTCAAAAATATGAGAGTAGCAGACTACTTTCTACTTTTTAGCGAACAACTGAATGAAGAAATGAGTACTTGGAGACAAAGTTTTATTCAATACTTTGTATATCGAAGTAAATAGATATAGTATCTTCATGATACTGTATAAACAGGTTATACTATTGTCTGACTGTGTTAAAAATATTTGAAGCCTTTTCATGATGTCACATTGTACCAGTATCTGTTGGGGGTTAACTTTTTATAAATAGTTAAATCTAACTGTTGAATGATAGGCGACTATGTTGAAGGATTGCATGAAAGATTGCATAAGGGAGATTTGGAGAATTCATGAAGTAATATTGTGCCAGAATATGTTGCATGTTCATTATATTTAAATGGTGCTATTCAAAGGTGAATACTCATAAGCTATCTATTATTTATAAGTCTCTTAATGAAGAAATAAAGATGCTTTTTGCTTTGAAATTCTCACAAAAAACTTAATATCTTACTACTGCAACTATGGGTTACCATAGATTGCTAAACATATCAATACTATCACAGCCTTTACTGAATCGCAGTTTCTACCAAGGTATGGTAAGATTGTTCTGGTAGGATCGGCGATCCTACCGGTAGAAACTGCGTTCGCAGTTCCTACCAGCACAACCCTGGTAGGAACTGCGATCGCAGTTTCTACCGATAGAAACTGCGATCGCAGTTTCTACTGGTAGGATCTCCGATCCTACAGGATCGCAGTTTCTACCACGACATATATATATATATATATATATATATATATATATATATATATATATATATATATATATATATATATATATATATATATATATGCGTGTGTGTGTACATATACATATTATTAGTTATCAACTGTTTTGGAGTATGATACAACTTATATCTCGCAATCAGAGGGCTGTATCACCCGTGGCGCAGTCATATCAAAGGCCAATTGACCAATCAAAAGCCTAGAATTTTGCCAATCATGGTATATATATATATATATATATATATATATATATATATATATATATATATATATATATATATATATATATATATATTTATATATATTTATATATATATATGTATATATATGTATATATATATGTGTGTGTGTGTGTGTGTACGTATGTATGTATTAATGCATTAATATAATGTATTAATGACTTGTATGTGTATCAGTGTGTATATGTACATGTGTATGTGGGATATAGTTACATTGTGTATCTGCCTCTGATAATTTGAATAGACTTCTGATATCACATTCTTGGTTTTCTGACCTTTTGGATATCGTTTTTATCAAATATATATATTGACTATAGTTAGTTTAGCATTTTCTAATTTAGCCCTAATGCTTTAAATAAACATGTATGTTTCTACAATCTTTAATATTTTTGTAAATCTTCATCTAGATTATTAAGTTGCGTTCTTCGACTAACACATTTCTGTTGCAATGTCCTTTGTCAGCCAACTGTTTTAGGGAACTGTTCTTCCATAGCTATTCTTGAACTTCTTTTAAGTATTGCAGAAAATAGCTGTTCTTCATTTCGATCTTTTTACGAAATTAACAAGCCTTAACGTGTGTCTTAGAATAGCGTTTCCAGAGTACATCTTTCCATACTTTTAGCTCAATTCCATCTTGTATATGGAACGATGTAGCATTCTGGTGCATGGGTAGTTCAGACATAAATACTACCTATTTTCCCGTTTCTGTTTTCATCCTACTGACGGTAGGCAACACAGAACATCCCCAATAAAATATCGTTGCATATACAGTAAGGTTCAATATTATTGAAATAGTACATGGGCAAAGGCACCGAAAAGAACTTGCCACTTGGCAGCAAGGGCTGCTGGCCAGGTCATGAGCATATCGTGAGGAGGTGACGAAGCATAACATCTAGCTAGCCAATCAGCGAGCAGTTCAGACTGCCAGGTCATGAGCATATCACGTAGAGGTGACGAAGCACGACAGCTAGCCAATCAGCGAGCAGCTCAGACTGCCAGGTCATGGGCACGTTGTGCGAATTTGCACTCACCTCTAGGTTAGGGCAATCTGAGAGTATGTATTTCTCTGGGGCAATCAACTTTGAGTGGATCGAATGAGGGTTAATGGGGCAGGCAGGCTCGGGCTTACCCAAGATACTGCAGTTGGGACATCAATAATTAGTAGCACGAGGCTGATAGGCCGGCCACAGGGGCGGGGAGAGTAAACGCCCCCATATTCTACTTAGAATATCCTATCCACTTGTTTTTTTTTTATATTAGCCCAATCGGCCATCAAAAAGTGGCCGAACAAATGAAATTAGATCTTGTCATTAAAGTACGACCGGCACTAGGTACTGTTTGTATGAAAATGTCTTTTTTTATAAATATGTGGAAAAATATATGAGATTTCTAACACAAACACACTGAGTATTACTTAACCTATAACTCAACATCAGGGACTCAATTGACTGGTGCATTACGGATTCTAAATGGCTATAGGCTCAACTGCAACTGGCCGTTCATTGAAAAAGTAAAAATTCCAGCCAAAAACCATTAACTTGACCCAGTCACTGGTAGCTTACTTTCTCGCACACCTAGAACCAGATTTCAAGTATGGACCTGTGACTGAGGTAGGAGAAAACCAGCAGTCGGGCTGCAATATCTCACACAACTCAAGCATGGGAAAACCTAGATTCAAATCCTCATTGAAATATCATAAACATTACAAAAACAACAACAACGCGAACAACAATAATGCCAAAACTACTACTACTACTACTACTACTACTACTACTACTACTACTACTACAGCTACTACTACTACTACTACTACTACTACTGCTGCTGCTACTACTACTACTACTACTACTACCGCTGCTGCTGCTACTACTACTACTACTACTACTACTACTACTACTACTACTGCTGCTGCTGCTGCTGCTGCTGCTTCTAACTACTACTACTACTACTACTACTACTACTACTACTACTACTACTACTACTACTATGACTATTGATATCAATGATGATAATTAATTTATAAAAAATAATAATAACAACAACAACAACAACACTCACCATCTCAAAGTAGCTCCATCCATCCAATTGCTGCACATTGGCACAATCGCTGCTTGCTTTTTGTTCGTTAAGTTGGCATTCCCTCGTCAGCATATTGTAGTTGATGGATTTGCAGTTGACAGAACTGGAACATGTTTTTGCACACGAGATTTTAGACTCTCCATGCCTCGAGCCTATAGCATTTCCATTCACCACACGGTTACCCTTGTGTAAGTCACAACTTTTAGGCTGTTCGATCCAGAAACTACGAAAGGCCGCATCACCTATCGCATTTACTGAACCCAAAAGGATGGCAAAAGAAAGGAATAGTATAAGGTCCATGATGTAATGTGTGTGATGCATATTAGGTGTAAGTTAGACTGTTGTATGTAAGCGTACTAGTACGTCGAGCTTGAAATCGGACTGTTCCATTTTCATTTCGCTTCGATGGAAGGGGTGAGCAACTGGTTGTGCATTAGTACATCACAGGGAAGTTCAACCATGAAGGGTAAGGATGATGCTTCTTATCAGCTGTCTGATCAAATAGGGACAATGTTATGGTAGCTAATGGTAAGTATTACTTTGCCACGCCCCTTTACTTGCGGGAAGGAAATGACTCTGACCGGTGGCGCCCCCTTTTGTTGGGTTGTGGATGTATCCTGTCGGACCTCCAAGTCAGCAGGCACGTCGGTTCATAGTCTTCCCCAGGCCCTGCATGTTTACATGATGTTGCTAACAACTACTTCGATCGGTACGACATAGCATAATGCCATGCCATGGTGTGAGTTTTGGAGTCCGTGACATGGTTTGATATCCGGGGTATCAGACAATGCAGCCTCGTAATTAGTGTTTATGATAATAGCCATGGCAGTACGCATACAATGCACTTTGATAGATTTAATATTTAAACGTAAACACACGTCTAACTGTATTCAATATTTCCATCGCGTAGAGTCAAGTACTCTTCGGTTTAACGTGTCATTAATAAACATTTGCCCCCTCCCCCCCCAAAAAAAAAATGATAAATAAACACTACATTTTTAGTCTATGGTTTTACCAACAGAAACGTAGACACGGTTTGTCTCGTCTGTCCAGTCCGAGTTTTCATTTCACTGATGTTTCTGTTTCGGCTGACATTCATATTTACATGTCACAATCGATGGCAGAGCTTTTTGGTCAGTTTTCATTCAACGAAATGATGCAGGCAGAAGTCGCACGGAGTGAAAGCAGTATGAATCTCAAGTGTTTTGGCCTATCTTCCTTTCAGAAAGGTGGTTTGTGCTGACAAGGGGATTGTTGCTATTCTCGGCACTCTGAAATGCAGAAGTGCCAAGATCGTCAGGAGAGTAGTTCATGCTTCCAGCACATGGCTCGTGGTGCGAGTCTGGATTGATCTGTCGCTGGACGCATCCGGCCTTTCGGGACACCGTCCGGTGTAGCCGTAGACTATAAATCGAATTAGTCCCGGCCACCACGGCTGTCTATTTCACCCAGAAAACTCTACTACTCACCAAATGTTATGTTGCAAATAACCTTTTTTCTGGCAGCGAGTTTATCTATTAAACAGAGCGGCCAAGAGTCAGGCGTGATATTGAAAGCATACATTAACGTGATGTATTGGAAAGTTATTTGGATATTTTCGCGCCCGTGTACTTGGATGTGTCACGATAAGGGAACAGCTTTATGTTACCCCCAGCTACTGCGTCTTACATCCACACGTGCGTCTCTACTGTAGTAGTCTACGCGGCGGACTCGGAGGTATCCCCCACTAGTGAGAGCCAGTCCTCATGCAGCATGATGTTATCAGCATAAGTCATCATGAGAACATCGTTAAACTGGCCATAAGTTCTTAAATCAGGGTACATGTACGTGTGGGTTATGGAAGGTTCAATTGATATTGTGCACGTACGTTGGTTATGTAATTCGGCAAATATCGTCCACTGACCCAGAGAAAGTCCGATACAAGGCGATAGGAATGGAGATGAATGTAGCGGAAAGTTGTATGAAGCTAGTGGCGCTGGGCGCAACACAGCGCAAAGGTTAGGCAAGTATGGACGAAGAATGGATCCGTGCGCCAAAATAGAGGCCGGCGCACGGATCCATGTCTCAGAGGGAATGGTTAAAGATGTAACAGTTATGAAATATGAGGAAAATGGGTAGTGAGTAAAAGCAATTAAGTGATCGTGTAAATATATAAGTTCACCTGGGAAAAGAAAGAAAAGATCTGCTTTGGAAAATATTTGTTACTGAAATACCATGAAGCTGAGAATATGTGATAGATAGACCCCAAGGAAGCTGTGGTGTATGGGATATACCCAAGGTGTTACGAGGCGAAGCTGAGTAACCCCAAGGGTATCCCATACACCACAGCTTCGAGGAGTCTATGTGGCTTGTACCACAGTTGACTGCCTTCCACCAATCACAGGCCGAGAAAAGTATACCCTTGGGTAACACCTTTGGATTTAGGCAGCTTAGAGAACAAAGGTTTGAAAAGTGTGGGTTATGTCCTATAACCCTACACTTTTCGAGGCCTCTGATTGGTGGAAGGCAAGCAACTGTGGTACAAGGGGAATTCAAAAACATTAATCAGAATTTGCCCCCCAATATGGTATGAGGAACCCTCTGGGTCATGGACTATAGAGTGTGATCTGCTACTTGATATTAAAGTACGTTATTTCATAATCATATTTGTATGGTTATCAATTTGCCAACTCCTGTGAAATATAATTGCCCACTCCAAAGCTATATTCTCACCGGACCCCTGGTGGCCAGGATTGGAACTGAACAAAACGGCGCGAAAGAAGCCCCAATATTGGACCGCGAGAATTGATGATGATGATGATATTTTCAGTTACAAAGCTACCTGTTTGATCTTGATAACTCTGCAATAATGTGATCTACTACACAAAATTAAAGTTATCCCATTAACATACGTGTACATGGTTATCAATTATAAAGGCGCACTCCTTAAGCACAAGTACAAGTACTAACCTCTCCCCTAGTGGCCAAAATTGGAACTAAACAAAACGAAAGCACAACAAGCCGCAATAATAAACCGCCTAAAATCTCCTGATTTTGGAGTGTTGAATGTTGATAGGTATGCCAACGTAAATGCACAATATCAATTGAACATTCCATAACGCACACGTACCCTGATTTAAGAACTTATAAATGTAAATGTAATCTTTATTTTAAGTCGGTATATCAATTACAAGAAACACGAGCTACTGAGGCTCTGGGCCGACTGGCCCGACGGCTTACAATGCCCTCCGAAGCACTGGAAAGCAGCAAGAAAATAAATTTTCTTTTCCTGGGCCACCATCGGGAATCGAACCCGGGTCGTCTGCGTCGAAGTCAAGCGTGCTAACCAACTCAATTGCTGTGGCCATTTCAAAGATATTCTCAGCATTAGGACTAGACAGGCGTAGACACGCGTGTAGCCAAGTGTCCAGAGAAGTGGAGCAGAGAACCACTCACTTATTGCGACATCAGTTTTTGCGACATGTAAAATGTAAGTAGACGGGTGCGAAAATATACAGAAAATTTTCCCAGAACTTGTTATAAAACACGCTATCAGTGTCACGCATAACTTAGATTTTTGGCCGCTCTGTTTCATGGATAAACTCGCTGCCAAAAATAGGCCGTTTGCAAAGCAGTTTGTAGGACTGTATTTCGTGTAGTGTACCCGAAGCCCTAGTGGCGGTCACCTAAACTAATGATAACCTCTCGGTTATATATACAGGGCGGGGCCCTTTCGATCGCCGCTAACGTCAAGTTATATACTAGTTAAATTCATACCTGTCACCATTCAATCATCCAAAATCAGGAGATTTCACGCGGTTCTCTATTGGGGCTTCTTTCGCGACGTTTTGTTCAGTTCCAATTCTGGTCACCAGGAGTCAGGTTAAAATATGAGCTGACTTCGGAGGAGTGGGCTATTATATTTCAAAGGAGTTGGCAAATTGATAACCATACAAATATGATTATGAAATAACATTAATTTTATGTAGCAGATCACACTTGCAGCATGATGACATACTACCCGTTATGAAAAACATACAGAGATTGCTTTTGAACTGAAAAATATCATAATAGTCCATGAGTCAGAGGGTTGGCTAGTATCACACTTGGGGGCCGATGTGTGATAGCAATGTAGGGGTGGTAGCTTAGTCAAAGATATTCAGGTATTAGTGACGCGTCCTCTCGTCTCCTGATGGGTAAATTCCTGATCAACAAGGAAAATCTTCGAAGCAATTATGACAGGTTTATGATAATTGAGTATACTAATATTTCATTTCCTGCTTCAACAAACCTATAGGAATAGATGCAAAATGAAAGATTGTCCAAATCATATATATATAACTGGATATGCAGTTGGATATGTGTAGATATGGGTATTTTTCATGATGATTTTTCGAAAAAGTTCATTCTTTCTTCTGACAGCTAGAAATGAAAACAAAAAATGAAAATAGAAAATACTTCAAAATAAGCTGCATGCCTCAGTACTATCTTAAGACCAAAATTGATGCTGTATCACTATCCATTTTGAATATATAGGCGTCTTAGCTCCCCTACCACCATATTTGAAAAATAGAGGAAAAATGCCATTAAATAGAAATAAATTTCTGAAAAATTCAGTTACTCTATTAATTTTATCTACCATAGAAACATGTATACCTGTCCTTCCACAGTAAACTAGTAAAATGAGATAATTTGATAACCCTGAAGCCCTGGGCAACCAATTTTTGCTACAAGAACCAACGTTTGTTTATGTGTTCTTGAATCTGTCTATAGAAAATGTTGAAAATCAGGTACTGTATAAAGCACCATCACCAAGCATAAACACATGTATGCCTGGACTTAAACAACACTTACATTATGTATACTCTCAAAATCAAATGCTACCATTTTTAGCTCATCATGACAAACCTTTTTTTTACACAATGGTCGATCTCCCTTGTCAGCCATTATATATATTTTTTGAGATGCTATCTGATGATGCTAGCCCACACTGAACCTCTTTATTTTATAGAGCAATACATGGCTGCTTGATAATTCAAATAAGTAAGAGATTAGCTATGAATACCTACTGATGACAATCAATTACTAAACGCAGTATTTGGGTCTGGGGAGATACCCTGGATAAGGAGCAGACTGAATCACTTGCTGAGAAAAATATGGTGGATTTGTCAAAGTCACGAAAATCAGTACCTCATCAGTTGAATACATTAACGTGATGTATGGGAAAGTTATTTGGATATTTTTGAGCCCGTGTACTTTTAGCTGATATGTCGCAATAAGGAAACGGCTTTACGGTACGTACCCCAGCCACTGCGTCTTACATCCACACGTGCATCTCTACTGTAGTAGTCTACGCGGCGGAGATGCCACTCACTAGAGCCAGTCCTCATGCTGAGAATATCATTAAACTGGCCATGAACTCTTAAATCAGGGTACGTGTGGGTTATGGAATGTTCAATTGATATTGTGCACGTACGTTGGTTATGTAATTCGGCAAATACAGCCCACTGACCAAGTTATATACTAGTAATTCATACCTGTCACCATTCAACCATCCAAAATCAGGAGATTTTACGCGGTTCTCTATTGGGGCTCCTTTCGCGACGTTTTGTTCAGTTCCAATTCTGGCCACCAGGGGTCAGGTTAAATATGAGCTGAGGAGTGGGCTGTTATATTTGAAAGGAGTTGGCAAATTGATAACCATACAAATATGATTATGAAATAACTCTTTAACTTGAATCCCACATATTCTCAGCTTCAACAGTGATACCTTGGTCTAATGCATATACCCATTATAATGTTGCAATTATTTGATACTTAGTTACTTTCTTACTTCTAAAAGCCCTGCCCTCTGGTGGGCAAAATAGGCAACTTGACCTCTTGATTCCACCTATACTAGAGAATCTAAACTAACTCAGTGACCCTTGTAATCTTCTAACTACTTGTGACATATAAAGAAAAAGTACCCAAAATACACATGAACACCAAATCTCAATAAACACAAACTCTGTCCGTTACACTACTTGAATAAAGTTTATAGCCGCACTCTCGAGTTGTTTGTCGTCTGATTAGTCTAGATGCATATACCCATTACAAATTCTAGATGGCTTGGTTAAGCTGCGCCGTAAATAGAACAAGCACAACTTCCTGATGAAAACCAATAACTTACCGCATCAGTGATAATTTTCTCGCATACCTAGAGCGAGATTAAAAGCTGTACAACTTGGAATCTCCGATTACATTCGCTAGTAATACGATAATTAGCATGTCTGGCAACTCTGTTGATGTGTTTATGGCTAGTGTGTTAACAGCTCTGACGGCTAATCTCACCTTTCGTAATGAGATACCCCCTTCAACCCCACGACACTATCATTTCCCGCACTATCATAGAAACAGAATAGCCAGTGAATATCTTAGCACACTATGAACATCGCGATCTCGCAAACATTACCCATAAGATGCCTCTAGCAGTCAAAATGGCCTCTCTCTATTTATAATAAATTTATCACGAGAGCATCTCAAAGAAAATATCTCAAGAAGGAACAGTAATCACTACTATAACTACACCTCTCTATCAAAGTGTATGCTACATCACGATTAAGTTATTTTCAAGTTGCATTGATCTAAATGACATTTCACTACTCAAGATGTAACAATTGCAACATGATTATTTGAAAACTCATTTCCGATCCACAAAATGCGTCAATGAAAGGGTGTCTGCAAATCACTTTTAAAATACATGAGATCAAACACTGGAGACAGTCCTGCTTTTATATCTTCAGAAAAATACTAATTCGAATGGAATCTCGAATAATAAATATTTGTTTTATCTTGTCACTGCTTGCCATGGCACTAGTAACGCATGGTACATACATGTATTATCCTTATTATGAGCATTGTAAAGGGTATCACTATGATTCATCAAACTGACTAACGAGTCAGCTTCGAAATTCAGACTGGAGCTGATGATAAAGATTTATACAAGATATGGCTGTGTTTTCTCGTTAGTTATAACTAAAATTTTCAGATTGGCAAAAAGATCAGAGCACCTAGATATCCGATCGCGATATCACTCATGAATAATTCTAGTTCTATCATCTCAACTCTTATTTTTTAGTTTGGCAATTCTTTTGATAAAAAGATATAAGAGCACACAGATATCTCTGCGGCCACACACTTAGAGCTACCTAACCTATGTATCAATAGTACAAAACAGATATGAAATTGATAAATAAGATACTAGTATTAAATCGGGTGCAGCCTATGTCATTGCTCTCGTCCTAGTTTAATCCTCCACGAACTTTGGTCATTACATATTTGTGCATAATTTCTTAATACTACGAGTATTCTCGAGGGTAGACTAGTGAAGGTATCGCATTCTACACGAACTGCGATTTTGCAGCTCGTAGACCCTGCCTGCGCTGCAGCTCAAGAATACGTTGAGCCCAGAATTTGGTCTTTTCATTTTTAGTCAGTTTTTCTGCCAAATTGAAATCGAGAAATCCTTATTTTTCGTTTGGCAAATCTTTTAATGAAAAAAATATCAGAGCACACAGCTGTCTCTGCGACCACACATTTAGGGCTACCTAACTTATGTATCAATAGTTCAGAAAGCTTGACTAACAGATATGAAATTGATAAATAAGATATTATCAAACCGGCTGTAGCGTATGTCATTTGCACTCGTCCTAGTTATTCTCCACGAAATTTGGTCATTCATTAAAATTTGCATATCTGTTTGTAATTTCTTAATGCTGCAAGTATTCTCGAGGTTAGGCTAGTGAAGGTATCGCATTATACACCAACTGCAATTTTGCAGTTCATAGACCCTGCCTGCGCTGCCGCTCAGGAACACATTTGGACCAGAATTTGGAATTTTTATTTTTTGTCAGTTTTTTTGCCTAATTACGGCTAGGGCGTGTCTAGGCAGTTATAACTGGTGGACTGGAAACCGAGGAAAACCACTGCTTAACATCCCGTCGCTAGCATCGTTCTCTCATCCCCCAGCCGGGATTCAGACCCAGGCAGTGGTGTAAGAGAGCTGGCAGTCAGTGGCAATGCCCTAGACCACACGGTCATAGAGGACAGGCCACTTAGGAAGCGGCCTGGGGTTTGTGGAGGGTGACGGAGTGAACCACCGACATACCCTCACTAACCTTTAACATTTTCCTCACGCTGCCAACCTGATTGACATCGGGAGGGAGGCAAGGGAAGCGCAACAGTGAGAAACTGTGCTTGCCTCGAAGTTGCCAATGATGCTATTTATAAGGAGATTGGAAAACAGTAATGTGCTTAAAGTAGTTAAACAAATTAGTTGAAGTAGTTGAACAAATTTTAACTTTTGCAAGTTATATGATTGAATAAAACTGTTCAACTATAACTTTGTTAACATCGTGAATAGTTTAGAATAGTTCTATTGAAAGAAATATCGTTTATTCAGTCACATTTTGAATTAAGTACTCTTTACACCTCTGTGGGTGTCTTTCCGTCTTGTTTTATAGCCGCTCATGAATATTAATTGACCACAGTTCCGCATTCGTCGACCGTGATTGGGTCACATTTTCGAAAAATCATTTACTTTGCGTATGCCACGATATAAAAACACATTTGAAGTTAGGTAGTCGTATACTATTTTTATCTATCTATTAAATTGATGATAACTGTTCTTATATCATACTTTTGTTGGGAGATGTTAAGGGCTGGTTCTTCATCTCATTTCGAGGCCATAACTAAAATGACTGGAGAAGAGTCAGCAGGGAACCACTGACTTCTCCTGAAAATGTGTTTTTAATATAGAGGGTAATTATCATTATATTATCTTCATTTCACATGCGCAGTCGTTACTCAACATTTCATAAAATGCGTTTCGATCATAGTATTTTGTTTCTTCTTTGTTTTTGTTTCGGTTTGTATTTTACATTTATCAAAACAGCCAGGGTAAGAATACAGTCCATTCATAGGTTTAAGTAATACTAATGAAGTTTTCCAACAGGGAGAAACTCCCTTCACCTTCCCCTAAACCAGATCAGACCGTAAACAGGAGACCCGCCATTGGTTACCCATATCTGGGTCAAGATTTCTTTGGTTTGGTTGAGCCTCGTGTTCGACGTGTGTCTTGTTCAAAACCATAAACGTTGATTAACGTTGATCCAACGTATCCCGTTCAGATCGTCATCGCAAGTAAACGTTGATACCGTTCAGATTCCGTTTTCCCACCACGTTGATCAACGTTGATGGTCCTGAACAACGCCCACTCGAACACGAGGCTCAACCAGACCAAGGAAAACTTGGCCCAGGCTAAGGCTGTGATACAAATTAAAAACAGCAGTGACCTGTTACACATTGATAGTATAACGGTACCCCTGGGAGGTGCGACGGAAGACAGAGAGGCACACCTGCCAGGGTCTTATAACTTTTAATCACATCATAATGACCTTATCAGATGGGTTAGGGAGAGTGAATTACAATTGATAATTATAAGCCATAGGGGACGTATTGGCACTCTACCAGGTGTACACTAGTTGGTGTCTGCTCTCATCTCGGCCATTTTTAAATTGCATAGCATTTGAACACAGTCAACATTCTGAAAAGATGTGATACTCTTACCTCCTGCAATATTTCTAGCTACTATTATGTCAGATTTGAAGCAAATCTGTTAATTCGATAACCTAGATGCATGTTGAAAGCTGTTTTGGTGAAATTCAAGATGCAGCAAAACATCAGAATTATTGATTTAAAGTACCAGAAATGGCTGAGAATGCATCTCAGAGCATCTAGAATCCTCTGGCTTCAGTGGGCACAGAGCGTTCCCCACACACTAGGCCTCAAGCTCGGGGCATATAAGGAGCTCACAACAGACGTTGGGCGGCCAACTTCACCTTTGGCGTCAGTCAAATTCTGTGCACAATCCGCCCAGGTCTAACTTGGTTACAAACAACAACGTCATCATAGAATTCTAAAAGAAAGTGTTCCTAAAAGGTATCTCTCTTTTTAGAGATTTATTTGATTCACCAGGTCGTGCTTTGGATTTGGACATATTTAATGCGAAGTGCACCTTTCAACAAATTTCCCAGAATCTGGCAGTTTCTCATCTGTATCATAATTCAAAAACTTCATAAAACACAAAGAACCGCCAGTTTTTGAAGTGTCAAAAAGTGGTCTTCAATCTTTACCGAGTCATTCCGAGAGGAAATGGTACTATAACAAAATATTTACCAGATTCAATGGCGCAGTGGCAAGATTGCCGGCCTAAGTGCTGGGAGGCTTTGAGTCCTGAGTTCAATCCCCGGCAGGGGCAAGTAGGGGTTCGATTCCTTAACTGGGGCAACCACCGAAAACCGTCATTTCTTACTCTTTATTGTCTGTCGCCAAATTATAATGAGAGATTACTTTGTAGAGTTTCCTATTCATTTCATATTATCGTTCATACTGTCTCTGTTGTCTGCATATACAAAAAGGTTGTCCTTCTTACGTGTCTGACCCACCTTTAAAAAAAGGGTGGCGAACCCTTTAATATATATATATATATATATATATATATATATATATATATATATATATATATATATATATATATATATATATATATATATATATATATATATATATATATATATATATATATATATATAGATATATATAGATATATATATATATATAGATATATTTACATATATACATATATACATATATATATATATATATATATATATATATATATATATATATATATATATATATATATATATATATATATATATATATATATATATATATATATATATATATATATATATATATATATATATATATATATATATATACAGTGGAACTTGTCTACATTGAACACTCACGGGAAATGAAAAAGTGTTCAATGTACGCAGGTGTTCAATGTAACCAGGTTTTGAGTAATTGGAGGTCGGGTGAAATAGAAACAAAATCAAGGGTAATTAGAGAAACATGATCATTTCATTGCAAAATCTACTATGTCTTTACCTCACTTTCTTCATATAGTTAAAAACTTCACATGTTAAACATTCGAAAAATAACACTTAACAAAATAGTTAATCTTATGTATTTCATTTGTCCTCATTTTCAGTGAAAAGTTTCAAATCTGTGCAGAATGTTCAAAGTAGACAGGTTAAATGTGGCCTGCGGGAACAAATTTGGTGTTCAATGTTCAAGGTAGACAGGTATTTAATGTATCCAGGTAGCGTCCCATTGATTTTCAATGGGAGTGTGCCGGGACATGACAAATTGTTCAATGTAGGCAGGTGTTCAATGTAGGCAGGTGTTCAATTTGACAGGTTCCACTGTATATATTTATATATATATATATATGTATATATATATATATATATATATATATATATATATATATATATATATATATATATATATATATATATATATATATATATATATATATATATATATATATATATATATATATATATATATATATATATATATATATATATATATATATATATATATATATATATATATATATATATATATATATATATATATATATATATATATATATATATATATATATATATATATATATATATATATATATATATATATATATATATATATATATATATATATATGTTGGAATTGGAACAATCATAAAGATGTTACCTCTTTAGACTCTATAACAGCTTCTAGATCCTTCCAAAGATACAGTACTATTACTGAAGCTGTTTCTTTTTTCAAAAATGATAAACTATTAAAAATTGGTATTGAAGACAATCAATTGTGCACCCTATGCATAGGCAGCTATGCGCACAAGCAAAGAAGTCAAATAACTTTGGTAGCATGTCGAAAAATGGATCGTTCCCTTGGTAACCCACATTTTAACTTATACAAATAATAGAATTGTAATGGGGGATATAGAAAATCAGAACAAAACAGTTCACATTAGATCATTTATATATAGTTAAATAAGTAGAGATATTGCCAAAATTATAGAAAACACCAAGCTTTTTTTCTCTCATATACTACATCAAAAATCTATGAAGTAGAAATATATTAGCCAAAATCCCGAAGCGAATGAACACATTGGGACAAATAAAACAATCCTCAGTGTATTCATTGTTGGCCTTCGTTATTCACTTGTCCATATTCGTTCCCTATACGTCATATTCCTCACAGCGTTTATACCGGTATCTATTAACATAAATTGCAAAATCAAAATCCTCAGCCAAATCAACTGCGCTAGTTAAGAGACACACAGACAACATATTTACACACTGTACAGTATTCCAACTGCGGAGAAGTTATTAACTCATAATATGTTCATTCGATGACCATTTTTGGGCAAGCAACTGAACAAAACAAAAGCGTTTTAAAAACATAAAAAAAATCATTTGACATAACGCAAAACAAAGATTTCACAAATCCAAGTTTCCACTTATTTGTATTTGATTTCAAGTCACAATGTTGGTGGATTATTTTAATACTAGGAAAGTAAATCAAAAGATCTCGACGTCCAACAGCAAGCATATGACGTCAGTTGGACATCGGCTGACGTCATTCTGATTTGATTGGACTGGGGCCGACATCAAAATAGACCAAAAGCAAACGGTCTTTCTCATAAACAAATATACTGGTTAATGGAGCGATGCTTTTAAGAAATGATGGGTTGAACGATGCCGTTCTTACAGGCGGAGCAATCTCATTCCAGGTAGTTTTTTCTACTATTTTGTACAGTACAGACATTTAATTCCTGCACCATTCGACCGGACGTCTGTCAGAGCCTGGCTGTTCAAAGACCCATAGATAACATGTTAAACAACAGGCCAAGCACACCAATGACCCACGTAGCTTACGAATCAAAGCTACTTTCATTTGTGAGGTCATCTATGGCCAGGAAACGTGGTGGCAATCGGGCGTGCGGTCGTGTATTATGCCCGGGCTACTCATACATTTTGTGCAGGAATTAAATGTCGGCACTGTATCTATTAAGTGATTTTAATTGTCATATTTGCCACACCACAAGTGCAGTCCAGCTAGTGAATGTGTTTATTAGTGACGTTTTCAAACACCCTCAGCACCACCACCATAATGGTAGAAGTCAATGGATGAAGCTTTGATTTGTGTTAAGACAGGCTTTCGATGTTCATAATTAGCCCTTTATATTAGGAGTATTCCCACTCTTAAAAAGCGTCGGCTTGATCCATGACTTGTCAATGAAACTTAACTTTTAAACGTATTTAATGGAGCCATGTAGGTAGCGTTGTGGTTATTATAACCCCTTGAAATATTTTCTATAATGATAAAATCATCAGCTATATAGAAAGGCCATTTTGACTGCTCATGGCATAAATTAATTCAATGTGCGCGGCGAGGCATCTGATAGCTTGGCTATTGTTACGATTCAACGAAGTCATGGAGAGGTTGTTTCCGGCACCGGGGACGTCCATCATCTCTTAATTAGTCTCGTTGTGGTACACTGTCTATTAAATGTCTACTAATCATGTTATTGTCCTAGAGTTTAATAAGGCATCTCATAACGATAGGCACTCTCTGAAGTAAACGATACGGGAAGGTATGGTGCCATTATATCAGTACGTGAGCTAACCCGAGACTTGTTATATAGAAACAATGACAGGACATGCCAGGGGCATTAAGTACCTGTGAAACTAAATATCTACTTCCAGCGAATATAAAGTGTGCGAAATCTGAAGTACTGTAGTAGTAGTAGTAGTAGTAGTAGTAGTAGTAGTAGTAGTAGTAGTAGTAGTAGTAGTAGTAGTAGTAGTAGTAGTAGTGGTGGTGGTGGTGGTGGTGGTGCTGGAATAAGAAGTTTGGAATTTTGATTTCTCGTCACTTATTCCACCAAATTTCGGCTAAGTCGTAACTAGCCAATTAGAATTGGTGAAAAAAATCGTAAACCCCTCCGAAACGGCCAACTAACCCCAATTCTGTGGCAACTTTCTCACATGCCCCCGCCGGGATTCGAACCTGGCAGTGGTGAGAGACAGCTGAAAGTCAGTAGTAGTAGCAGCAGTAGCAGCAGCAGCAACGCAGCAGCAGCGGTAGTAGTAGTAGCAGCAGTAGCAATTGCAGCAGCAGCAGCAGCAGCAGTAGCAGTAGCAGTAGTAGTAGTAGTAGTAGTAGTAGTAGTAGTAGTAGTAGTAGTAGTAGTAGAAGTAGTAGTAGTAGTAGTAGTAGAAGTAGTAGTAGTAGTAGTAGTAGTAGTAGTAGTAGTAGTAGTAGTAGTAGTAGTAGTAGTAGTAGTAGTAGTAGAAATAGTAGTAGTAGTAGTAGTAGTAGTAGTAGTAGTAGTAGTAGTAGTAGTAGTAGTAGTAGTAGTAGTAGTAGTAGTAGAAGTAGTAGTAGTAGTATTCCCCATGATATTGTAAGTCTGTGCTTAGCCTTGAGGTAACTTATGGGGTAAATTTCTTGGGCTGAGATTTTTTGCTAATCTTGTTTCATTTGATGATTCAGCCTATACAGAATGTACATAGCCTGTAAAGTTTGTTGATAAAGGATATATTAGGCATCATAAGAATGTCCTCCCAACAGAGTGCCAGGTTTTGAAGGTAAAACACTGACAAAGTGGAGCTCTTTTCAACAGTTAGTAATCGGGGACATTCACATTTAACAAATGCAACGAATGTATGTTTGTTTATTTATTGACATATATTTCGCATTACATAAACCATGTCATATGAATACATCAAGTTATAAAGATGATGAATCATGAAACATATTAGATGTAACAACACAAGAGATAATCATAGACATACAAATGAAAAGGAAAATGAATAGAACAACAGAATAAACTAAAAACACTATATACAATAATCTGTTCTCATTGTACAGGGACGTGAAAATTTGATGTGTTACCATGTACTCATGATTAGCATAATCTAAACCAGTATTCTCTCTCAACTTTAGTCTAGTATTAAACATTCTACTGTTATCTAAGCCTGGTATACGCTAAACGGTTCTCATACTAGCACCGTTGATAGCGATAGGCCACGCCCCGAGTAAGATTATTCATTTAACCTTTATTCTGCTGCTGGCTTATTTGGCAAATACAAAATGATGCAAAGAAAGCTGGAAGATTTCCGAAACCTTGGCAAATGGGTACTCATCTGAGAGTACTCAGCGAGAGCTATCCAATGGATACCAACATGACAAGGTTTAGATAGTTTTCAAAAATCTATGCATCCTTTTGCTTTGGGCGAGAGTGGCCTCAGCATTGGAAGGGTTAATTTGCTGCTCGCCTACAAGACATACTCCGACTCTATCATCATTCTCCCTATCTCTTTCCATTTTCAAAGCAGGGCCTGCAACACAAAATGGTTAATAGTATTCACTTCATCCATATCACATCAAAACTAGGTTCTCCCACCAAGCGGAACACACTAAATCAACCATCTGCCGTCGCTTCTCAGACGACTAGCTCCACTAGCCATTCTACATGTAGCCATAATTTCTAAGACAGACACCAGGTGGCGGAACGTATCAGCTTATTGCCATCAAAATACATGTAGGTATTTAAGGAAATCACAGTTCGTAGTTATGATGTTAAAAGGTTTATGACATCCAACCTGAATATGCCAAAAAGATTTCTTCCAACATCCACCGATGCTTCCATACCAATTACTTCTCCAAGTCTCCAAGTTCAGCGACCAAATTTTCCACCAGATTAAATAACACGTAAGAATTGAAACATTCAAAATATCAAATACTGGACTGCAGCGCATATTTTCTTGTCCAAGTCTACGGCCTCTAAATGTTTCAGTTCTAATACGAAGCACAACCTTTGCAGTTAAATTGACGTCCATTAAAATAACTGACCTAATGAAAAGTTATGTTTAATTAACTTGTATGACACGGCCCAGCTGCATCCACCATAAACAAAAGACATCACATACATTTTGAGTTCTAAGCATACATCTGTGTACCCCCATCCCAGCAAAATATTGGAACTTCGCTAGTAAAGCATTGTGTTTGTCTGTGACAAATGAAAGTTTGCAGCTATGCGGAGCAATAGGTATAACCATCTGTCAAAATTGAAATTACATATTGCGAAAGTAAGTCCGCATTTTCTAACACCAGGTCTGGAGTAGGCATAAAAAAAGGTCAAACTTTTGACAATCTTTCTGTCAAAGCAGAGCCATCACCAGGTCTTATTGCAGTTATAATGCATTCGTGGTCATGGAACTAACGTTTCACCATTTTGTCTAATCCCAGCCTGAATTCTCCAAATTCGGCTTTTCGTAATTTCCTTCAACTTTACTTTTACCAGACACAAGTATACCGTTTTCGTTGCAGTACAACTCTAACGCCAAGTACGTTCGTGCTGGAAAACAACCCCCATAGCTTTATTCATCCTATACTCATTTAAACAGCATGTATCAAGGTCATATGTATATCCGATGGGCGCAGTTTTTTTTTATCGCAAATGCAAAGTCAAAATTAAAAAAGGAACCTACCTTCCGAAATACTCGTCGCTACATGTATGACTTTGCCAGATTTAAAGTAAGTATGTTAATATTTGATACCAATAATGCATACTGTAGATCACTTAAATATGGCGTCAACAGTATATAGCGTCATTACAAAAGCATACAAAACCAGGACTCGTAAATGGTGCAAGCAAGAACAATTTTATTAAAACACAAAAAGATACAAAGTATCGGATAACTGATACAATGTATCCGATTAACTACCATGCTGTACTAACATATATACAATTATGTAACATCCTTAAGTACCATATATGCGTAAACATATTACCTAAACTGACCACGAGCAAGGTCAGTGATTTAAGCAATTTAACCTCGGGGTCCCCAGATCGACAACCTGAAGCCTTCCGTTAACGCTAAATGGCTCTGTGATCTGGGCCCCCAAGTACAAAATAACCTGCCTAAGGCATACTAGTATGAGGGGTGCCCATGCAGTGGATCCGGCGTTTGGAAAACATTGTGAAACCGGTCCGTACGTATGGGCACCCCCCATGTGAAAAGCGGCAAACCTATTTAAGGGTTAACGTGGCAAGAGATTTAAGGGGTTAAAGCAGTGTGCGGGGAGGAAGCCAAAGCAGCGGCCACCCTACCTCGAGCCCCCTCTGCGGGGTAGTAAGCCCTGATGACCGTGCTACGCCAGTCCCCATGCAGTGCCAAGTCCGCCTCCGTAGCTCCCCTTGTGAATGCCAGCGAACAGCCCCCTCTCCTGAACTAATGGAAGGAGAAGGCTGTCGCCGGCAAACCCAGTGCCCGCAGGGCCCTGGAAAGGAGAACTCTGGCCTGAGACTGTGACAAAAATCGTGCCCCCGCCCGGGCCGGCAGCAAGGACGAGAAAAGGGGGGCCCCCACTGGCAATTTGTGGAGGTCGGCCCTGTCAAGCAGAGCCCGTGCGCAGCGAACCGGGCAAGGCGGGGAACGGGTGGGCAAGAGAAGAACCACCGTCGGCCTGCTGTCTAGTCTTCGAAAATTCTAAGCGCAGGAAAGCCTTGTCCCCCGAAACACGCAGGTCGCCCACAACCGGGAACCTCGAGCTATCGAAATCCCCAGCCCTGGGCGGCACCAGGGAACCCAACCGAGCAAAACTAGCGCCCTAAATGCCAAAGCCCAGGGACCGAAAGCTGCTGCTGCCGCAGTCAAGGGCTCTAAAAGTGACTGAGGGAAGGGGGGTGCTCGCTTGACGTGTACGCGCATTGTGAAGGGCAGGGAGCGCACAGCCAATCGTACCTGCACGTGCTGGAAGGGGACAACGGAGTGGCCCCCCCTCTCATGATAAAAGCGAACCGAAGCCAGTGCGTTTGTGACAGCTTTGGGGGAGACGTACTCTCCCGCTAAAAACTCGATAAAAGTTAACACCGTGTGTAACGAAGCGGGGAAAGGGGTTAACTCGAAATGCGTTGTAAAGGATAGAAAAAGCTTAAGGTGCGAGGCATGGTTAGCTGTGGTGCCCGGCGCAAAAGCCTTAGTTTGCCTCACCTGAACGCGCTTGTGTAAAACAGCTAAACCTGTAAAAGAGGAAAGCGCTTGAGTCAATTTAGGGTCACCCCAAATTTAAAGCTCGTTGCAGATTTCAAACATAATGGGGGGGGACCGTGCGTTGGGTCGCGGCGGCCAAATGTGGGTCCTCGCGCACGAACCTCTGAAACTTTGGGTGTGTATGCTCGCGTGATAGGGCATCAGCCCATATCATGCTAAGTCCCGGGCGGTGGCAGACTTGTATGTCTTTGTCACCGGCCGCCGTCACGAGAAAAACTTCCCTGGCGCAGGCCTGCATGAAACTATCGCGGGATCTGCCGGACTGGAGCACGTACACCGAGTTTAAGTTATCGCAGTAAATCTGCACGGTCCACCCCGCCCACCTGTCTGACCACATTTTCAAGGCCACGACCACATTCAGCAGCTCTAGATGGGCAATAGTGTGTCCAGCCCCTGTCACACTCTCGGGGAACCGGGCGGCGTAGAAATGGTCGCCCGCGACCGCCCCGCACCCTGAGAGACAGTCATCAAGCTCGACTTGATGCTGGTATGGCAGGAGCTGTTTGCCCATCATGCGCCTGCCATTGAATATGGGGAGAAGGTCCAGAAAAAACTGGACGTCACGTTGGAATTGTTCGGTCACTTCGACCGTGCCCGTGGGGTTGGTAGCCCTGAGGTCCTCCAGCATTCTGTTGGTGAACAACCTCGTGGGCGGGGCAACGCTGGCTACGAAATTAAGCAGTCCCAGTAGGGACTGCATTTCTTTCCTAGTAGCCCTAACCCTTCCTCTCCAATACTCGATGCACGACATGATTTCGCGTAATTTGTCATGTGGTATGGCCATGTACATCTCCTTCGTGTCGAAGAAAATGCCTAGCCATACCATGACCTGGGAGGGGGGGCAGATTTTTGCTGCTGCCTGAACCACTCCCAAGCTGTCCATGATGCCCTGCAAGGCACCAAGTGCTTCTGTGGCCCTGGGTTTGTTTCCCTCCACGCCTCCAAAGTCGTCTATGTAGGCGCGTGATAGGAAACCTCTTCTGCCATGCAGGTGCACCATTGCCTGTGAGACCCGTTGCATGGCCATGGCAGAAGGGCGGAGCCCGAAGGGCGGACAAATGTCCATGAAGCACAAGGACTCGTGGCGAAACGAGAGGAGGGGCCAGTCCAGGGGGTCAACCCTGAGTTGCCGATTCCCCCGCGACAGGTCTGTCTTGTAGAGGTACGAACCCCTACCTGCCCTGACGACCCTTTCCATGTCGTCAGGGGTCGGCAGGGATATGGTCATGGGCCCGTCGATGTAGTCGGTGCGGCTGATGCCGTCGTTCACCGACCACCCCTTGGGCCATGATAGGTCGATTATGACCCTACGAAATATAGAGTCCCTTTTGGGCCTCGTCATAAGGGGGCTGAAGTGACAGACCGCCGTGGGGGGCCCCGCAAACGGGCCGAGTAGGGCCCTATGTCTCAATTCTGTAGCAATGTAGTGTTCAATATCATCAGGGTGCTCTAGTGCGGTTTTGTGATTGCTGTTGTAAGACTGGAGGTAGGCTGACCAATCGATGCCGATCGTCCACCCAAACTCCAAAAACTCTACTAACTTGTAATCGGAGTAACCCTGCAGTGCTTTGCGCCACTGTTCTATGTTAAGGCCACTGGGTAACCGAAGCCTAGCTCCCTTATAGTTAAAATCACCCGATTCTACCACCTTGTTATATACCTGTCTTAAAAGTTCGTTATTGTACCTTATTGTAGACATGTTCAAAGTCTTAATAGTCTTGTGTGAGTCGCGTGGCGGTGACACACGCCGTTGCACCTCATTGTTTATATTGTTCGACTCAGCAGGTTTACCCTGAGGCGTGTGTCCCCTGTACTCACCCGTGCCCCCGTTCGGCTGCGAAGGCTGGGTCAACAGAAATCGACGTGTCCATGCTGGCCAGGCTGACCTAAGGACTGGGAATCATCCGGGACTTGTAATGTCCCTGTAGACCGCGGACTTTCGCTGTGCGGGGGGTAGCCACTGTGGGTTGGCTGTTTCCCCTTGTTATCGATGTTGGGCAGTGGAGGACCTGGCCTGTTATCCGTGGCCAAGCCCTGCCCCTGAAGTTTAGTTGTCCCTGTAGCCCGCGAACCTTCGCTGTGTGGGGGGGAGCCACTACGAGTGGGCTGTTTCCCCGTGATGGCGATGTTGGGCAGTGGAGGACTTGGCCTGTTATCCGCGGCCAAGCCCTGCCCTTGAAGTGTTGTTGCGCGGGGGATGGGGGTTTGTTGCTGGCTGTTGCCCCCCCTGTTGCTGCCCCCTGTACTCCCCTGTGCTGTGGAGGGGGGCCGTCCGTGACTGGCTGTGTTTCACTGATGAGGGCGGCCCTCACCTCTTGGAAGATGGGGTCCTTGGCTGTGGACCATCCCACTTCCTTGTCTCTGCACACCTGCTTCAAAAACGTCGTGTCGGGACTAAAGGCTACGCCCCGCTCGCGTTGGCTCGGTTCCGTAGCTCATTCGCTGCCCGCATCGACGTTTATACGGCCATCTTCCGCACCAAGGGGGGAACTATTCATTCCCCCCCGTTCCCGTTTTTTGGCTGCTCCTCAGTGGTTTTGCGGCGGCAGTCCTTTTCGGGATGGGGGTATGGTGTTGACTTAGTCCGGTAGCAAAACGCACACATGTGTTTAAGTCCCATGTGGTCATTTTTCTCTGTGCATTGCCCTTTCTGATATAACGCACAGGAACGGAGCTTCCCGGTCTGCGCTGCGTTGTTGGCCGGTTTCTTGACGATCACCTCGTGCTTCTGTGCATGTTTAGCTCGCAGGTGTCTTATGGTGGCCCCATCAGACCATTTTATCCGGTCGTTTTCCACGTGGGAACCGGCCACCCAGAAAAAGTTACGGACATTGGGCCACGGATATTCGGTGGTGTCTTCCATCATGGCCTTTAATAAGTCCCACATCACCCGTCTATCTAATTTAGCCTCCGGTTGATCTACCATGTGTAGGTAGCCGTACACGAATTCCGGAATTGATAGACGCTCGTAGGTCATGGCCTCTTCGCCCGGCTGCGTGTAAATGTGAAAATGCGGCCAATCAATATCATTGACCACAGAGTCCTGCACTGTCCTAGCAGCCCCGGACCGCTTACCTCGCTTTCTCTGTGACGAATTCTTCGGCAAATCATCGTCGTCGTCTTGCAGGCCCATTTCCGCCAGGCGCCTGTTCACCTCCCGGCCTATCGCGTAATCCCGGCGTAAATCTTGCAGTGAAGGGATGTCTGGTTCTGTGCGTTGTGCGGAAGCGTGTGCTGGGGATACCTCCAAGCTAACTGCTGGGCTATCCGCCTCGTTGCTTGTCTCGGCCAAAACTTGGCTGCTAGCCGGACGACTCTCCACCGTGGGGAGCCTGGCCCCGAAACCGTCCATTATCTCGTTAATCGCCTCAAGGGCCCTTGTCACCGCTGACATATCCGCTCTCTCCCGTGGCTGTTTGTCGTCTCGCTCGTCTTGTGGCCATTGGCAATGTTTACCCGTAGGCTTGGGATGTGAATTGCCGCATGTTGTACACCTATAAACCCGTGTTCTCGGCATTTTCTGCGTTTGGCGTCGGAACGAAAGTGAACCCTGTGAGTGAGGGCAGCGTTGAAAATTAAGTGCCGACACGCAGGAAGGAGCACACTTCGTGACCGCAAGTGTGGCAGGCAGTTGACGCTAAACGGCCGCGGACCAATCAGCGAGCCTGAGAACCTCGGCACGTGGGCTAAAGTGGCCCCTAGATCGCTGAGCGCGGGAGGCCCAGCGCCACGCGACCCACTCGAGACAATGTTGCACTCGCAAACACAGCAGGCGGTAGGGGTCGAAAGAACCTGTGTGTGCAGGGAATCCCATTTCGGTATGCCCGCAATGCCCAGGAATGTCGAAACATTCCCACCAAATTATGGTACTGACCTGGATAGCGTGATCTAAGTATAGCGTTGAACGGGAACAGCAGCAGCAAGTTCAATCAAGAATCGATTAAAGACGGGGATTTACAAGAGCGCATATGAGCAGAGCGTTATTATCGCTATCTTATTGTTCCCGCTATACTTAAGTGATTTACAGTATTTGAAGTGACCACGTTTTTGGTATAATTTGCTATAGAGAAAGAGCCAAGAATAGTTCTTGCATGTATGGAAGACTTTGGGATCATTTGTAATAGTTTTCCTTTTCTTACTCTTCTCAGTGATAGCCAGAAAAGTCACCATTGTTATGATTATGAGGAGGAGTGTGCAGGCATTAACATTTATAAAATATCAAAATGACGCTATATTCACTTAGTATTCCCCTAAGTAACCATAGGGTGTTGTCCTTCTCTCCACATCTTTGTGATTTGAAATTCCCCAGTCCGTAATTGTGAATAGGTGTTTTCTTCAATACATTCATTTTCAATCTTTATATATCCCAATATCTTTCACCCTGCTGGGAGGGTACTTTTGTGATGTTTTATAGATTTCTCCTCGGAAGACCCTTCAGGCAATATGTTGTGTATAGACTAGTCAGATACTGTATAACTGGTTAATTTGGCGTGGTTTTTAATTTGGCGTTTTTTGACGAATGCCCATCAACGCCAAATTTAAGATCGCATAAAAATATGTCTACATAAAGATGGCGTTGTTCTGACTGCTCCAGACGCCAAAATAAATACAGGGAAAATACTTTTTTGAAAAAAAAACGCCAACTTAAGTACGCGCCAAATTAACCAGTTATACAGTAATCAGGGTAGAGGACACAACTACTAAAATTAACCGCGAAGGCTAGCTTGAAATAACGCAATACACACTATGAAACGTCAACTTTCTAATATGGACGAATACAATACGAACATTCACCTTTCTAGTCTCACACCTATGGATCCGCCGTGGCCTGATAGTTATCACAGGGGAAGGGCTGTCCACCTGACAAGGCCAGTATGCGAGGGAATGCATATCACACTGAATGTGCGACTAAACCATGTGGTTGAAAGGAAAAGCTGTCATATTTTCTTGGAAATTCATGATAAGTTCAACATTTAATCATTATTTGACAAAACCAAAAGGTAAACAAGTATCGTGACCTGTGACAGTTAAGATTTTAATGTCAAGCTTATGAGATAAATGAGTTTACTAAAAAGATTTCATGTGATGTAGTACCCTCAAACGCTGACAAATGTTACTTTAAATACATCATAACCAATAAGGTCTAGCAATTCAAAGATCAAGTAATTTTTAGGGTAATATCAATTCATTTCTAATCACCATCCAATTATGGTGGCTTTTCATGCATAATCTCAAAATCTATGCATATTTTCAGAGCATATGTTAGCAACTGTACGCATACTAATAAAGCAATGCACTTAGATATAAGTAAAATTTAATCCATTTATCACTCCTTAACTTCAGTGAGATATTTCCCAGGTGTTGTTAAACACGACAGACTACAAATGCTATAGTTTTGGTGTTGCGAGTAATAATCTAGATGAGTACTGTTTCTTTCATACCCGTTAAGAGTTATCCCTAGTCATAACATCTATAGGATGATATATATACATCCTTTTTTACAGTAGTGGTGTGGAACTGTTCCCTACTGTTTCAGGCACAGTCTGTTAAATTTAACACACTATACGCTGGCAATATTTCTTTTTAATTTTGAAAAAAGGTTCACCTCTGCAGTGGTTACCTATCCTTACCGCTCGCTAATGATACTATGAAACATCTATTCAAAAGGTTGGGATGAAGACTACATAAAATGAATAAATACAGAATGGAAAATGGTGGATGTACTCAATATTACTCAAAGGGCATTCTTATCGGTGAAGGCTATAAGAGAGCTTCTCCAATGAAAGGTTTCTTCAACAGCTGTGACACCTGTGGCCTTCTCTTTGTGCGTATCATCGATGTTCTCTTTCAACATTGTTTTGGTAGAGAAACGTGCATCACACAAGTCACGCTTGAGTGAAAAAAGCTTCTGAAATGATATTTTATGTTCATAGAAAGCTTTCCTGTCACTGAATAATGAAGGGGAATTTAAGCCTCACATACATATTGGCTTATATGAAAGTAATACACTTCAAGAAAATGATGCTGTCCTCCTTTTTCTCTCAGTGATCCCATGAGGTGAGAATTTTGCTTATTGCCATCAGCCTGCCCAGAACTCTCTTCGAAATTTGCATATATTTACAAGTTTCAGTGATGCTAGCCACTGTATTTGTCTGACTTTACCCACAGAAAATAAATGAAAACTAACTCTGCTAACCTGTCTTTTTGTACAGTCTATCGATGCACATGATTTTAACATTTTCCTGTTTGATACAAGTTTTAATGCAAATTTCGAAGAGAGTTCTTGTGAAGAGCACTGCAGTCTATGATACACTGCTCAGAGAGGGGGGACAGGAAGTGGCAATGCCACTCATTGAGTCACAGCTGATAGCACTTGGAGAAGATGGCTGCCAGCAGGGGCTGCCAGGGGCTGGGCAGGCTGATGGCAATACGCAAGATTCTCCCCTCATGGGATCACTGAGAGAAAAGGGAGGACAGCATCCTATTCTTGAAGTGTATTACTTTCATATATGCTAATATGTATGTGATGATTTAGATCCCCTTTAAGGTACTAGTAGTAACATCACATTTCATCTTTTTATCTTAGCAAGCTAAATGTTCATGTGAAAAATACGTTGATTTTTCTGGTTAATGTTTTTGTTACAGATGGCACATTTGTATTTGTACAAACATGGAATAGAGTAGACTTGAGATTGGTCTCTTCTTTAAAAATGTTTTAGAGTGTTTAAGTCGAGTTTAGTTCCGTACTGTGCTCCAGGAGTAAGCGCACGGCGCATGGAAGTCGCCTGCGGAGTATGCAAACAGTGAAGAGGTGGTAAAAAATAATATGAATTCTAAGCTTCAGTTTGTCTAAATATTCTAACATATTTTAGTTCCTAAAAACCTGCTCTAATTGGTGGTACATAGCTATCTTTCCTCAAATGATAGATAAATTCATATAAGTGAGCAATTTGTGTGAAACCTACAATAAAGTAGGCCATAATTTGCCATTAAGAAATACTACTGGATATTTTGTTGTCATGTTCACATTGAGGATGGTATAGTGACAAAAAGTGGTTTAGGAATGATTGTTAAAGGTTTAAACAATACATTTGCCATTTATTAGATGTTGAATATAAAAACTGTTAGACTATCGCTCGCTTACTCAAACAGAACTCAAGTTTGCGTGCATACTAGCCTTGCCAGAGGAACAGCCTTTTCCCTAGACTAGGCTCCTAGTCCCTGTAATGTTCACCTTCCCTTATGTGTTGACCAAGCACTGTGGTGTGGTACCAGGTTTGGTAGATAGATGGCACCACCTGATCCTCAGATCTCTATATGTCATAATCAAACTGAATCCTGGTGAGACAAATGTAAACTAAATTGGACACTGTGGCCCTCTAGACTATTTGGTGCCTGGTAATAGGAGCAAATGAGAGAAAAAAATACATATGACAGCCTAGAAATCTAGGCTACCTTTTCCCCTGTGTTCATGATGCCTGGTTCTCAAGTGTGATGTTTGAGTCTCCACCGAATCCGTTCAAACGAGTTGGCCTGATCGCTAGAGGTGTTTTGGAGGGCTTTCTATGAATCTTCTGAAACGTCGACAACTGAGAGACCCCTTGGAACTATTCGTTAATAAAAAGGATTATTCCAAGTGTGGGGAATCTTATTTGGTTGAGATAAGACCTACGTCATATGACGTAATATCAATTCATGCATTCGTTCCGCCTATTTCCACACCACCCGACCGTCCTGTAATATAGTTCTGATTGCAAACGAATATCTCCAATAATCATCATTGTATGAACACAGATGGAAGAATCATCATTGCCATATTGTTATATATTAATCCGTCGTATATGATCTTTCTAGACAGTACTCAGTTGCAAATGAATAGTTACCGTGATCTTCATCTTGTTCAAACTGTGGTATTCCTGGTCACCATCACCATCAATATGGCCTTCGGATGCCACATATCTTTCAACTGACAGCATTTCGCCTGCAGTATCGCTAATTTAGTTTATGCTAGGAGAGAATATACTTTGACAACCAAGCACATCGCAAGCACTCTTCAAAGTGTTATGCTTATCTTTATGCTTAGGATCATTTTATAAAAGGAATGGTCGCAACCAGGTGTACCTTCAGACGACAAGGATGTGATCTCTTAGACAACTATACACTGCACAAAATAGTATATCCAGGTCCCGATACGATACTAGAAACTAATTTTGTCACAAGACCTGCTTTAAAGGTTTATGCTTCGGACCCACTCTATGATTTGTTACCACAAGAATCCACTCTCATCATTTTAACCGTAGTAGAGAGAGCATGTGCTCTCGGAGTTGCTTATCACTGAAGGCGTACACCCAGACGTTGTGTCCAGAGTTGCTGAACGCTAGGGCTTGGAGCAGGAACCTGGTCACGTTGGCCCGCGACCATGCCGCCCGACTGATTAGGCGAGGCACAAACGCACGTGGCAACCAGCAGGCGGCAAACACCCCCAGCACCAGCGCCATCTTCTGGCTGATCTTGCTCTCCCTCTTGAAGTCCACCGCCGCCTGGTGGTTCACCACTGACATCTGCGCGATGATCTGCCGCCGCGCTTTGAGAGCCACGTAGAAGATCCGGCAATAGAGGGCAGCACTGGTCAGATAGGACAGAAGGATTTGTGCGGAGATAAGTTCTAAGAACTCACGTTTTATGACCTTAGAGGTAAAACACGCCTGAAACACTGACTCTGGTGATTCAGCGTTCACATCTTCCATTGTGTTTCCCTTAATAATCCCGACAGCGATGCACAGCAAAGATGGGTACACCCATATCAAGACGATCACAGCAAGACCCCTTCGTCTGGTCACCAGTGTGCCATAGCGTAGCGGAAATATGGTTTGTATGTATCGGCAGGCACAAATTGCGAAAATCGTGAAAATAGAAATCAGCGAAAAATATAGTTCCGTTATGATCAGCGAACGGCAGAGATCCAATTTCTCTGTGATAAGTAGGTCCTGTACACAACGAATTGGGATAATGACCGCACCTACCAAAAAGTCTGCGACCGACTGTGCGACGATGAAGATGTTCTGCGTGCCTTGCAGGTGACTGTACCTAAGTACAGCGACAATGACAAGCCCATTTGAGAAACAGATATAAAAGGCAAGTAGGATTCCAACAATAATCACAAAAAATGTAAATTCTGATGTGTGAGCTGAAATTGATGGTGTCGCCTGTGTAAGGGATGTATTGAGCACGGCCATATCACTCTCTTTACAGACCTGCTGGCTCCCCATATGCAATACGTAGAAATATGATTACAACTGGAAGTTATTTAAACCTGCTTAAGCATGTGTGCGCAGATCTAGATGGAGATGGAATCGTCTGGCACGTGATGTCATGGCATATTTCTCGGACACAATAAGAGCGATGTCACCATGGGGATGTTATGAACGATAGTCCAAACATGAGTAAATGGATGATATGATATCCAGTGTCATGTAATACTTATGGAAAGCCGTTCTTGCAGAAAAGCACTATTTGTTCTTAAAGACAAATGAATTGTCTTTAAAGACAAATACCTTCTATTTGTATGGAATGTTTTCTCTGCATTTAATCACTATTTTTCTTTAAAGAGAATTATTTATCATTAAAGAGAATTTATTTATCATTAATGATAAATCATTTATCATTAATGATAAATCATTTATCATTAATGATAAATCAGAAATTGAATTGTCTTTAAAGAAAAATCATTTATCATTAAAGAAAATTCATTTATCATTAAAGAAAAATCATTTATCATTAAAGAGAATTCAACTTGATTTTTCTTTAAAGAAAAATCATTTATCATTAAAGAAAAATCATTTATCATTAATGATAAATCAAGGTATTTTTCTTTAAAGAAAAATGATTTATCATTAAAGAAAAATGATTTATCATTAAAGAAAAATCATTTATCATTAAAGAAAAATCATTTATCATTAAAGAAAAATCATTTATCATTAAAGAAAAATCATTTTTCTTTAAAGAAAATTCGTGTTGAATTCTCTTTAAAGAGAATTGATTTATCATTAAAGAAAAATGATTTTTCTTTAAAGAAAATTACTTGTATTTCCCATTAAAGAAAAATCCTCTTGATTTTTCTTTAATGATAAATGATTTTTCTTTAATGATAAATCATTTATCATTAATGTATGGAATGTTTTCTCTGCATTTAATCAGTATTTTTCTTTAATGATAAATCTTAAATGCAGAGAAAACATTCCATAGAAAACATTCCATATATTTGTCTTTAAAGACAAATGATTTGTCTTTAAAGACAATTCATTTGTCTTTAAAGACAATTCATTTTTCTTTAAAGATACAGTCTTCGAAGCCAGTGTTTTAGAATATGACAGGTATGAACCCCGTATAGGTGCAAGGTCATGTCACAGGTACCTTGAATTCTGACAGGACCTGAAAATCAGCATTAACTATGTAAACCACGTGCTGTTAGTAATTTTGAGACTTATGGGAACATTCAAAAATGTTTTTAACATACTCATCGTGCAAATCCTCTGTTGAGGTAGGACCTTGCACCTCACCAAAGACATGAATAATCATATGGTACACTCTCATTTTCAAGTAAAGGGTAAGTCTTGACATTTTGCCAAAAAACGAAACACATCCAGATATGTTCTTTAAGGGTGCCGCATTACCTCAAAATAGTCATTTATTGATACTTTTACCATTATTTTGTAACTATGAGATGTAACCTTTACAATAGCATGTGTCGCTGTCTTCATTAAACTCAGTTTTCAGATATTCAAGTTTTAAAAGTGACCCGTGAATCGAATAAGGTTTTACCTTAACATAGAGCAATCATTTTTGCCCCTGTATCTAGTTTTTTGTAGTCAGGGTGGTGCTGTTAAATACCCTCTTTCTTGAGTGGATTATTAGGATTGTCCAACAGGGCTGAAAAATCAGGGAAATAACTCCATTTATTTGTACATCAATTTTGCAACTGCAATTACTGTAAAGCCTGTTGATTTACAGGCATTTTTAATAGGTCGATATTACCAATCAGACGAGATCAATGAAATATATATATATTATTCGGAAGATTCGGAAGATTTGGAAATGCTTTATATCAGAAACTTTATTACTCAGATGTATGCTGTGAGTAGGGGAGACCGCAAAGAACAAGCAGGATAGATTTTTGTTACATATTGCTTGAGGATTTGTTGGTAAATTGTAATTGATACTGATGAATGACGAGAAAATCAACTTTCAAATTTAAATGCAACTGTGTTTATTCAAACTTTTCAAAAAACACCATTAGTACAATTACATGCGTTTATCCAACTCAAACAAGCACAACTGCCACATACTGAAAGTTTCCCATTATCTCATACTCATATGTGCATTTTACATCTGATTCATATGAAAATATAATTTCACAACAAAAATATCTCGACATCTGTAGTTTTTTTCAACACAAGCAATTATAGCTCCCTCAAAATAACATTACATTTTTTACATCCTTTAAACCAATTATGGTTTGTAGTGCAGTTTTCCTGAAACACATAACTCATACATACAATTAAGATACCATGTAAATGAAAGTGCTTATTTAAAATCAACAAAAATTTCACAATGTGTTTTGTGTGTCACTTAAAGCATTTATGCTTTGTATCATATGTCCAACTGAACATTCAACTCATATTCCAAATTCTCATAACTTCTCCCTTCACAATGTGGTATTAAACTCTACATGTTTCACAATCTGTTTTGTGTGGGCACAAAACCTTATGTACTTTGTATCATATGTTAAACTTTAATTTCAACTTAAATGTCAAATTGACAGAAAATATCAGTTGAGAATGACCTATGAAACTCTACATGTTTCACAATCTGTTTTGTGTGGCCACAACACCTTATGTACTTTGCATCATATGTTAAACTTAAATTTTTACTTAAATATGAAATTGGCACAAAGTCTAGGTTGAGAATGGCCTATGAAACTCTACATGTTTCACAATCTGTTTTGTGTGCCAACAAAACCTTATGAACTTTGTATCATATGTTAAACTTAAATTTCAACTTAAATGTGAAATTGGCACAAAGTCTCAGTTGAGGATGACCCATGAAACTTTGTACTTTGTATCATATGTTTTATGGAATTAAATAAATAAATATCAAGTTAACAAGTTTGTAATACACATTTTGATGTGAAAGTAATACTATTGGACACTCTGTTTTGTGTGTCACCTCAATACTATTTGCTTGGTATGATCTTTACTTTGGTAAAGTGTTTACATATGTTGAACTTAAATTAAAACTTAAATGACCAAGTCTCAAAAAATCTTAGTTGAGAATTTAGTATGAAACTGTAAATGTTTCACAATGTGTATTGTATGCCAACAGACCCTCATCTACCTGGTATCATATGTTTACATTACAATTAGGACCAATTGTCAGAAAATATCATTTTAGAATTTAGTATGAAAGTGTACATCTTACACTATTGGACACTCTGCTTTGTGTGTCACCTAAAGCAATTTTGCTTGTATGATGTTCATTTTGTTACAGTTTTTTCATATGTCCAATTATTGACAAACTACTTTGTAATGTTAAGTGGGCAAAAACTATTATAACATAAAGTGACCCAAGAACATCATAACTATGCTGCAATAAAGCTATCAACATACAGTTAACATTATTATGTTATCAACCTTCATTTAAAATAATGTGTTATGAACATAATATAACTATATTTTCCATTCAGTCACTAACGTGTGGAATGAACCAGCTTGCTTGCTGACCATTTATACTGACCAGTTGTCTTAATAGATACCCCTCACCTAGGCTGCAAGTAACATGAGGTGTGGTAGATCTCAGCTGGCATGTTGTTGTTGTAGTAGTCTTAGTAGGTTACATTTCACAGTGATCGCTCTCACTGAAAACTGACCTTAACGCACAAAAGGGGCCAAATTTCATAGGGAGTGGCCAGTGGGTTCATATGTCCAGTACTAGTGACTGGTTAATCTTAAGATACAGTTTCATGTTCACTGACCACATAGAGTGGTCAGTGGCTTTAGTTTCTTGTCCAAAACCATTTCGATTGACTGGTCAGTGACTAGATACAGCTTGCTCACTGACCACTTTGAGTGGCCAGTGGCTTTAATATTATATGTCAATATTAATGCGATTTAGATGGTTAGAAACGCTGCAAGTTCCTCTACATGCTTCCCAATTTGCTTTTAAATCTGTTAAGAAATGAATTCTTTTCGAAAGGTTGAAATCTTAGTAGGTTTTATAACATTTTTAGTAGCAGGAAAAGTTGCCACGGTTGTGGACTCAATGATAACGGCAAAAATAAATTACTCGCCAGTTTTGAAATTTCAAAACCTCACAATTCATTCTTAGTATTAGCCGTTTTGCCCTCTCTTAAACCTGTTACAAAATGATGATTTTGCGATAGGTTGAAACCGTAGTAAATTTGAACAATTAATCTTATTGTCAGAAAAAAAGTTAAATCATCCGAAGCTTCGCGCTCGCTTCCTGGCCATGCCAGCATCATATAAGCAAAGCAATAGTTGTTTGTTTAACACACACACATACATTGCATATTGAAACAAATATTATTAACTTACAAGTGCATGGTGGTCTCATGTTAGCCGCTTTTCGCTCGATGATATTCTTTTTCCGTTCCGCATCTTTGTAGTTGGGATTTTCTTTGTTGTAGAATTGGGGGTGTTCTTGGTACCACTCAGCTAGCGACCTTTCTATATCTGGACTGAAGTCGTACCTTTTGACACATGTGGATGTGGATGCTTGAGTTTGTGTACAACTAGTACCGTCATCGTCCTCTTGGTTGGAGGGTAATGGGCTGGGTGACAGGCTCTGCATAGCTTTCCACATCCGAAGGGGGTTCCAAACACAGCTTTTTCCTTCCCATTTTCTTGGGATGATTCGCGAGAAGTAGGCAGTCGTCTGTTGTGTGGGCGATATTAGGAAGTGGTATCAGTGGATATTTTGGGCTCACCGCCGGTGAACTTCCCAATATCCATTTGGAGCGAAGTTTGACGTGGGTTTCTTCAACATCCTTGTTGTCACTAATAGTTGCTGGTTGCGATGTCTCAGATTCGCCATCTGACTTCGCCTCCTTCAGCTCAACTTCCACTTTCTTTCGCACCATGGGGCGATGGCGTGTGGGTGGTCAACCTCGCATCATGGCTGACTGTGACCTACATAGACTTTAATTCGTAGCGACATCTGGCGAGCGGAAGTGCTATTTTACCGCTTGGGCGAGGAGAGCTCTCAAAATGACGTCATATCCGCTGTGTTAACAAAGTTCTTGCCACTTTGTTAATGGGGTCTTAGGTGCTGTCGTTGACTAATCTTTGTAGTCTTACGAATAGTCCCCGATATTCACCAACAGTTCTTCATATTCTTGAGACTAAATTTGTCTCAAGACTATGCCGAATTATCCCAGACTATCAAGACTTATCCCCAACTTCTCCCAGACTTTGCCCCGATAGGTCCCGGAAAAAAGAAGTTTGTGATGGGTGGCCAAGAAATTCTTGAAATCTTTGAACATGCAGAAGATTTTTTTTGTTCTTGGCTGCCACCAAGACAATCCGAATTTGGGCCAAGAACATGCAGAACATTCCGGGAGTTCTCTCGAGACTTGGCCAAGAACACCAAGAATATATGCAAATTAGTTATCTTGGCCTAGTCTCAAGACAGGTATGAACCTAGCTTTGCATACACGAGAGATGGAACCTTTCAGAATAAAACTAGATTACTACGGAAGCCTATAAGAACCACTGAAAAAACATTTTTTATTTTTCTTCTTAGAAATCCAAAAATCGCAAAAAGAATCTCACACCAGGCCCAATTTCCCCCAAAATAAAAAGACCACTTACGAGGACCAATGACATTTTTAAAAATCTATTTTTTCCTTAAAAATCTGAAAATCTAAAAAAAATCATTATTTCAAGATCTTGGTTCACAATTTCTTTTTCGTTGTGCGAAATGCTACTAAAAAGAAAGCCAGTCACGGCCGCGCTCACATAGTCTTGTGAACGAGGATCTTAAAGTAACGTTTTTTTTTTCAGATATTCAGATTTCTAAGGAGATTTTTTTTTTAAATCGTTACTTCAAGATCCTCGTTCACAATTTTTTTTTCGTTTTGTGAAAAGCTACTAAAAAGATAACCAATCTTGTAGCCTTGTGAACGAGGATCTTAAAGTAACGTTATTGTTGTTTTAGATATTCGGATTTCTAAGGAAAAATAAATTGAAAAAAAATAGTGGTCGTCGTAAGCGGTGTTTTTGTCTTTTTAAAATTGTGCCTGGAGTGAAAAAAGATCAATACAGATGGTTTTTTTTTTTATAATTGTATTGTTCCAAATCAACATATATCATATACAGCACAAATATCTATAAATATAGAGAAGTATTGAAGATCATATAATAATATAAATATATACATGTATAGAGTAACTAATTTTTGTACATGAAATTTAAGTAGTTACACACTAGTACTTACTTTAGAAGTTAATATTATATTTTTATAACTCTGTTGGTATTCTTATGTTGAAGATCATTAAAGATCGATGAATATTTGCCAATAGTTTTCTCAGGTCTACCATGAATTGTACCAAGGTAATTATCTAATTCCATGTGTGTCTTGATAATTCTTTTTAGTTTAAATAGGTTTGGAGAATTTTTGTTCCACTTTAAGGATACTCAATACGGATGGTTGGGCATAGATTTTCCCTAATATATTCTCGGTTCAAATTTTATGACCATTTCTTTTGGATTTTGGGCGTAATGGGGAACATGTGAAATATGAATAATGTTATCTCCCTTTCAGTGTTATTTTCAGTTTTTGTACTAACAAGGGGAGTATTGATATTTTCGACCCTCTCAGAAGCAAATAAGTGTTGTATATTTATAGTAATCAGTCATGACAGAACACCTGTAACTCCTTTTATTTTCGTTTAATTGTATTATTATGGTTACATTTTTGATCACAGATGTCTGTGTTCCGGATCTAGTGAGACCCGGTTTACGTCATCAAATCAGTCCGACCTTTTAAGGATATTTCCATTTGGCTGAACTGTCGATCAGCCGAAACCGGCTGAACTTGCCATCAGCCGAAACAGAAAATAAAATGTTACACAATCTACCAAATCCGTCGCACTGTACCCGTACTGCCATGTCTTATAACATAGGAACTAATTACGAGGTTGCATTGTCTAATACCCCGGATGTCAGAACCTGTCACATATTTCAAAATAAAAAATATGCGAAAACGTACCGATCTTTGTTTTTGTTTTTAGCGACGTGTAAACATGCAAGAACCCTACCCGATACACGGGTCATTTTTAAAACTTAAATGTTTGAAAACTGAGTTAAATGTAGACAACGGCACTTATGCTATTGTATAGCTTACATCTCATAGTTACATAATAATGATAAACCTATCAATAATTTGCTATTTTGAGTTGATATGGCACCCTTTACGCATACATCTGTCTGTGTTTCGTTTTTTGGCAAAATGTCAAGACTCAACCTTTACTTGAAAACCAAACTCTACCATTTGATCATTTATGTCTTTGGTAAGGTGCAAGGTCCTACCTAAACCGGGAATCTGCACGATGAGTATGTTAAAAACATTTTTGAATGTTCCCATATGCCTCAAAATTACTAACAGCACGTGATTTACGTAGTTAATGCTGATTTTCAGGTCGTGTCATAATACGAGATACTTATGACATGACCTTGCAGCTAGAGGGGATTCATATCTGTCATATTCTTAAACAATGGCTTCGAAGACCGTATCGTTATTCACTTTCAGCCAAAAAATGAGATGAAAATATTGGTCAAAATGGTCTATCTCGAATGAATCTGTATGGTCGAAACAGACACCCATGTTGTTTGGGCCCGCCCTTTATTCCCGTGGTCGTACCACAATAGAAAGTTGCTAGGTCGAGATTCGTGGCGGGTGACCACTCCTCATGTGCAATCTTTTGTTTTGATATCCATGCTTAGGGGCCAGCCAAAGACACCACCTAGTGGTGATGATTTTGCTGCACTAAATTATCACCTTAAGGCCTCAGACACTCACTGCATAATGTTCTGACTCGACAAAAGGAGGCGCCACCGTTCAGTGTAATTTTCTTCTCGAGGGATGAATGGCGGGGCCATCACTGACATCAAGATGTCGGGCACTGGCAAAAAGTCTGAGTACGTATTACTAAGGAATAATTAGAGCTGCACTCACGGAGGGAGATCAACTCATGAGCTCACCCCCCGTTTGACTCGTGAGCTCATGAGCTCACGGACTTTCCAATTTCCAAAAGAAGTACTTATTTTCCAGCCGAGCTATTAAGAAATAAATATTTATTGGCGGAGATCTATTAACATTGCCATATTTATTTAATTTTAAAACGTGCTGACGAAGAACAAAGGTCAGTATAACACTCAACTCCGCTTGAATGTATGAATTACTACTATGAGACGATCGTGGAAATAAAATAGGTCTAAGATTACCATCTAACCTTATACACTGAATTAAATTTCAAGTCAGTTATGGTCATTTTTGACTGGCCTTGTTGACTGCAGTATTAAAGATCCCTTTAACCTGGACACTTAACATGGATTCCTTCGGTAGCAATGAACTCCATAACACCTATACCTGGGGTTAGTTACAAAGATCATTGTTCTATATCTAAAAAAATATATAATAATTTCTAAATTTCACAAGTGTTCAACAGGATTTCTATTAATTTCATTGTATTCATGTTTGAAGTCTTTCATTTTCATACAGTATATAAATATATACTATTAGTGCAGTTACATTATGAACAGTATTATACTGAAATTGAGGGGAAACTTTCAATATTTTAACAAAGATGCATATGGTAAGATCTAATGCAAATGTTAGTGTAAGATTAAAAATCTTATTTGACGAACATTTTTGATTTTTGTATCTAAATCCATAATCCTCCAATATTGTACAAAAGGATGCATTTGTTGTGCGTTATATGTGCCAGTATGTGTGTGTCTGTTTGTAGTTTTGTCTTTTGTGTGTGTTGTTTAAGAAATAAAGAATATACGTTTTGTAGAAATTACAACAATTATTCAACCCTTTTTTTCCATGTTACAGTGCATAGCAGGTGCATTTCAATTAAGTATTAGATAATTAAATGACGTTTGTGTTATATTAGCACGTATGTGTGTACAATGTACGCTACTCGGGGAGTTCGCATGTTTGATGTGTCAATGAGATAGAGATGATTCTTTTAACACCTTAAAGGGAAGGTTCTCTCAGTAGTTACACACCATCAAAACCAGCATTGTATTGTATTATCTACTGACCATACATAACATATGCAATTGCAAATACAACGCAGAGGAGGGAGCTGGTCTCACTGGGTGCCAGGTGTAGAATGGATTAAATTCTGGATTATTTCGAGACTTTTATTAGTGTTTGTTTCCTGTAACAGTCCGTAAAAATTAGGGTAGGTAGGTCCGTATATTTTTTATTTCTTTGGATAATATTTTTGTTCAAAAATGTGTGTTTATGCATGTTTATATTTACAGTCAGAAAGGGGAGAACATCATCCATTGTCAATTGAATACAGTCAGAAAGCAAATATGAATTATACTTTTCCCTCTTCATGTGTAACCTTACATGATTCAATATTCTAGCCTGAAATGTTCTTTACAATGTTTTATGCATGGTTCAGTAAAGTTCGAAATATTAACGTGGAAGTATTATGGTCGACTTTAACGAGTGGGTCAGATTCGCTAATATTGCGATCCGTTAATATTTGCTCTATTTCGTATTCAAAATGCGTATCTAGGCACACTTATACATGGCCAGTTGATAACCGTACGTACATATGCACGGACACACGTACGTGCGTGCTGTGATGTAGACATGTCTCGCGGTGTATGACCAAATTTTAATGATGCTCGTAATCGCCGTGGATCCGCATTCCTTAATTGCAATATACCAATCAGGGCGGACCTTCAATGACACGTGAGTTCGATAAACAGCCGCGTCACGGTGGTGATGTTAGTTCAGCGCGTAAAATCTGCACTGTTCTAGGAAATTACGATAGCAATAGACCCATTTTGACGAACACTCGTACAGTATAAACACAAATCAAACATTCTACATTGCCTAGACCTACGAAATCCTCAGTAATTTTGGTCTTAAATTCAGTATGTTTCAATATTTTGATTGAGTGGTATTCTTCATATATCATTCCTATTATAGTCCCCTTTAAAATAATAGAGGTTTCGTTTCTTTTGCAATTAGTGGTGGGTTTAGCCCAAAACCGTGTCAGATTGCCGGGACTACTTGGTATCAGATCAGAAAGTATTATCATAGGTTAAAAAGCACGTGATTTATAGCCATTTTCATTGATCGGGAGCTATCTTGTCTGCATTCTTGGATTTCTCAAATTCCTCACGGATGCCAGAGTCACTGAACACAACTATGCATTACATTCTGCACACCTCAGCCTGTTTTTGCCATTTGGCACCCAGACTATAATGCGCTACCGAGAAGATGATTACGTGTTTTTCTCCTCTAATGCCCTACTGGAAGATAATTACGTGGTAAACAGGACGTGCCATTATCTCATTTAGTCATATCTAGACTACCAATTATAGCATACCCGTCGTGACATCCCTTCTATTGTTTCCCAGACCTACACCCCCCCCCACCACGTGCCAGGAGATTCCATTTTCATCTAGATCTGCGCACATATGCTTAAGCAGGCCCCATCAACTTCCATTAGAATTAGATTTCTACTTATAGCATGTGAGGAGTCAGCAGGTCTGTCAAAGAGAGTAGTTACATGGCCGTGCATAACACGTCGCTTTCACCTGCGACACCATCCATTTCATCCAACACATCAGAGGAATTTACAGTTTTTGTGATCTTAATTGGAATCATCCTTGCCTTTTATATCTGTTTCTCAAATGGACTTGTCATTGTCGCTGTACTTAGGTACAGTCAACTGCAGGGCACACAGAACATCTTTATCGTCGCACAGTCGGTCGCAGACTTTTTGGTAGGTGTGTTCATTGTACCGATTCGCTGTGTACAGGAGCTACTTGTCAGAGAGAAATGGAATCTCTGCCTGGCGCTGATCGTAACGGAACTATATTTTTCACTGATTTCTATTTTCACGGTTTTCGCGATTTGTGCTTGTCGATACATACAGACCATAGTTCCGTTACGCTACGACATGCTGGTGACCAGACGAAGGTGTCTTGCTGCAATCGTCCTGATTTGGGTGTACCCATCTTTGCTGTGCATCGCTGCTGGGGTTGATAAAAGGAACACAATGGAAGATGTGCATGATGAATCGGCTGAATCAGTGTTTGAGCCATGTTTTACTACTAAGGTCATAAAACGTGAGTACTTAGAACTTATCTCCGCACACACCATTCTTTCCTATCTGACCAGTGCTGCCCTCTATTGCCGGATCTTCTACGTGGCCCTCAAAGCGCGGCGGCAGATCATCGCGCAGATGTCAGTGGTGAACCACCAGGCGGCGGTGGACTTCAAGAGGGAGAGCAAGATCAGCCAGAAGATGGCGCTGGTGCTGGGGGTGTTTGCTGCCTGCTGGTTGCCACGTGCGTTTGTGCCTCGCCTAATCAGTCGGGCGGCATGGCCGCGCGCCAACGTGACCAGGTTCCTGCTCCAAGCCCTGGTGTTCAGCAACTCCGGACACAACGTCTGGGTGTACGCCTTCAGCGATAAGCGACTCCGAGAGCACATGCTCTCTCTACTACGGTTGAAATGATGAGAGTGGATTCTATGGGTGAACCACTAGAGTGGGTCCAAAGCCTAAAACTTTCAACAGGGCTTGCGACGAAAAAAAGCATGCCCCAATCAACATTAATAGACTGAAGAATTTCAAATCACACAGATGTGGGGAGAAGGTCATCGACTTCAGGGAAAGCTATGTGAATATAGCGTCATTTTGAGAGTTTACATATGTTAATGCCTGCACACTCCTCTCCCTCAGAATCAGATCAATTGTAACTTTTCAGACTATCACTTAGTAAAGTAAAAATATATATTACAAATATATATGTTTATTAACTGTAATATTCCTATTACATCGAATGGTCTTCCACACGAGCCGGAAATATTATTGGTCCTGTTTCTATATCAAGTTTCATTAAAATTATGGTCACTTCAGAATGTATTATTGGTATCAAATATTAACATATCTACACTAAATCTGGCATAGTTATAGCTGAGAGCAATTCAAAAGAAAAAGGTTCCTTATTCAATTTTGACTTGGCATTTGGTAGAAAACTGCAGTCTCTTAGCCATAATCACGAAAATAAAGACATCATTTGCCAAGTGGAGTATGCAGAATGTGATCGTAATGTATTTTGGAGAATGGTTAGGAAAACTAGAAAGGTTCAGGAAACTCTACTACATCTTAAAAAGTTCAAATGGTTTAGTGGTACATCAGATATCCAACATTCTTAAAATATGGGAAGTACATTTTTTATGTGTTGGAAATGGTGGATAACCTTGCGCACTATAGTCTGTCTGACTCGAGTTTGGCAATCAATTTTGCCACTTTCTTGTGACAAAACGTTCGAGTTTTCCATCCAGACTTGGCAAACATGTTAGGAGCACTGCTACGTGTATGTATAAACAATATTTTGGTCTCAACTCCGCAAAAATGTTGATTTTGCTCATTAGGTCCCATTGTAAAATGTGTCCATTGCCAACAATACGATCTCGCGTGTTTGTATTGTTCGCAACAGACAAACACGCAAGATTGTAGTATCTGCTATGTGCACATTTTACAGTAGAAACTAATGAGCAAAATCAACATTTTGCGGAGCTGAGACAAAAAGTATGTTTTTACATACACGTAGTAGTGCTCCAAAGAGGTTTGCCAAGTTTGGATGGCAAACTCGAAAGTTTTGTCACAAAAAAGTGGCAAAAGTGATTGCCAAACTTGAGTCAGACAGACTATAGTTAGCTAACTTCACGGTTAAACATTTAATATTCTCTGTTTTTAATGGGAGAATAATAACTTTTCAATTCTTATCCTTGATTACGAATTAACACTCACCTGCGTGAGTGACACTCACCTGCGTGAGTGTCGGGATACCGTATTAACGCTTTTCAAAACACCCGAGCAACACCTATGGACGTTCTCGTTGATGATAGCTATTTTGGTGAGCCATACAGTCTCTCTCAAATGTCCCATGTTGTGCCTTGGATGACATTACAACCGGAACTGACGCATGCACGAGTTATTTTGTATATAAGTTTAAGAGTTCCTTGTGTTATTATTATACTATTTATGTTCTTATATATATACTTTATTGACTGTAGAGAACTACAAAATGTATAATATACGAAACATAAAGCAAAGAACAAAAGAGAAATATAATAAATAAAAGTGAACAGAAAATGATAATTGATAAACCATAATGTTACAGCTAAGCTATAGAACTTGAAATACTAAATATGATTGAACAAAAGAAAACTGAAAATATAATTAGAACATAGTAATTAGCATATCAGAGTTGTAATGCTTAGTCCATATCGATAATCTGGTCCAGAGACGGGAGGGTCTTCCGAAAGTCGTCCGCCTTTCTATCCGACCCCCCGTCTCTAGTTCAACACATATTTGTATATTCCGCTAATGTGTTTCCCAGAGATATGCCATAGTTTCTCCATGTTCTGTTACATTACAATTTTGTATTTGCTATGGTTTTTTACCTTATCAGTACAGTCAATAAACATACAATACAATTCAATTGAGGATCCTATTAACCCAGTTACCCAACATAGATCCCCTCAGTACTTCTTAGCCCCTAAACCTGGGGTTCCTTGCACAAATCATTTTGCTATGTCGAAAAATAAATGGACCTATGTCAGGGTCCTGATTTGGCGGCCATAATGGAAAAGGCCAAATGACCCAATCATCTAAATATGGATTATGTCACCACAAGTAAACTATGCGACCACAGAAATGAAGGTATGGGTGCAAGAATTTTTATTTTAGGTTGAATAGCAGCAGAGTTATAGCAATCTATTTCCGAGCGAAGTCATGAGCTCGGAATTACATTGTCGCATCTGCTTCAGTCGCCGCCATTTTAAAATGGCGGAGAACGCACGATCTCGCGAGACCTTTTAGCAAGCACACCTGGAGTGTGCGGGAATACTAAAAAGAGATCGCTACTAGACCATTCGTGCCGTAATGTAAGGATTGATTCCTGTAAATTCTATAAATTGTATCAATTTCATGGGCGTATCTGAGCTTCTGGTCTCGCTAAGAAATAGAGGTTCCATCACGAGTGGATGGAAAGAGGAGGAATCTTGCACTCGTGAGTGATTTTGTGTCTTGGGACGAGGCTTGCCGAGTCCCAAGACACAAAATCACTCACGAGTGCAAGATTCCTCCTCTTTCCATCCACGAGTGATAGAACCTGTTTCTCCCACGATAAAAAGGAGAAATTTACACGTTTTACCGTGAAGTTAGCTAGCTAAACTAGGTCAGCCAAAGGTCACCCGCGCACTAGTTCAACAATGGTAATACGCGTTTGTTGTGACGTGCACCGTTTGTTTCCCCAGAAACTGGCGCCAGATCACGTACGTGACGCTTGTTCAAATCCACGCGCGCTATTGTTGGATCTACCTTTGACCCAGCAGCAGTGACCCATTGATTGAAATTGAGGGATCTGATTGGACAATTACACCAGTTTGACCTTTAACCCCATTGAAGAACACCCATTGAGGACGCCTAATCCTTAACTGTAAAACACACCCCAGAGTGGGAGAATCGCGAGTTCAGAAGACGCTCCCACGCAATGTGATTGTTGCGTGTTTCTGGACGTGCAACAATCACATCACGTGAACTTGTCACAGCTGGCCGTAATTGGGTCACGGATCACAACGTGCAGTATTACTTTGACCGTGACCCTGAGCGGCAATAATATAATGATTGCAATTTAGCCAAGAAGCGAGCGCGAAGCTTTGGATGATTTTATTTTTTCCGTTCTGGCCAAGAGATTGACCTTTAAACTACATGGCATACTCATTATTACGATTTCAAGCTGTCGCAAAATCTACATTTTGCAACCGCTTTTAAAGCGAATTGATAGCCAAATGGAATAAATTGTTGCGGTTCTAACGATCTAAATTTCATTAAAATTGACCCACGGAATGGCGAGCAATTTATTTTTTTATTGTGAACGTACATTGCCGGCAGTATGCGTATCTGGGAAAGATTGATCAGGAGAGCCTGCCAACTCATCAGCCTTTCCTGGGACGTAAGTGTTCTCACGTTTTGGCCTTGTGAAATTAAAAAAATGAAAGATGTGAAATGAAATTGGAAAAAATAAAACTTGTGAAAAATCAGCTACAATAGGGAATATTTCATGCAACAAAGGCAGAGAACTGAAAATCGGGAAAAAACGAATGTGGAGTAATTTTCAAAACTATAACATGTGGTAAGAGCAAAAGGCAAACTTAGATTTAGTCATTAGACATATTGCAACTTAGACATATGCATTTAAAAAACTTCCCGCCCATGACTTTGCCCTTTTCGAAAGGGCAAATTATATACCGTTTTGAGCGTAGATGACCAGGCAACAAATAGCGCTCTCTATCGGCGGAATATGGCACGAAAATGACGTCATCGAATCCCGCCAAATGACGAGTGGCGACATCTAGGGGAAAATGTCGACACTAGCACCAGTTATGCTGATACACTGTAAAAATGAATTACTGGTCTTTCCGTGGGTCAATTTCAATGCGATTTAAGTTTTTAGAACCGCCACAATTAATTCTACTTGTCAATTAATTCAAGTTGAAATATGTTGCGAAATGAACAGATTGAAATCATTGTAATTTCATGCCATATTTTCGGTCAATCGCTACTCCTACTGTGTGGTTATTGCACAAATATAAAGTTTAGATCATGGAGCTCCTGATAAATTTTCGCGAAGAACAAGTAAATATTGACGTCACGTAACTTTTTGACTGCATTTGAAGGGGAATGCCAGCGGCGGATCTTGGATTTCAGGGTACGGGGGTGTGCAATTTGGACCTTTTATTTGACCCTTATGGGAAGTAATCCCAGTAATCCTGGCAGGAAAAAATAGGTTGTATTCTAGAAAAGCTGCGGAAGAAAAAAATATTGCGGCCTATCACGCCTGCACCATCGTAGGCTATTGTTTCGCATACTTGCTCATTAATTTCCAAGTTTACTACCATTTTTTTCAAACTTTACTTAAATAATCCTTAGATCGTGTCCTTTCTAAATCTCATTTTAAAAATTGTAGGTCTTGTCCCAATTTTATATATACTGTGACGGAATGACCCCAGGGCTAAGAAACAGGTCATGTTCCGTCACTTCTATTATTGTAAGCTGGGTCTCCGCCTTCGCAGAGCCTAGCATTTAGACGTGCTACAAAGTATCTAGTTATTCCAAGTGCTCCGTGACGTAGCGCTCGTGCGGCCTCAACGATTGATGTACCGCGCGTGCGATTGGAAGGAAGGGCGGGAAACTAGGTTAGATTCGAAATCACGTCAGTCTAGAATAGATCGTTGAAGTGAGAAGTCTTAGATTAGAGTTAGAGTAGAGTAGAAGTAGAGGTAACGACAGAGGTGTTTACAGACGGATTAAGGTGCTTGAGAGCTGGATTTAGACTACCCAGAGAGTAACGATTACAAGGTCAAGTAGCCAGAAAGAGACTGAAGCTGTTCACGGATTATTATGTGTATATAGAGAGGATTATGATGACAGCATAGAGAAGAACTGTAGCTGAGCAGAGTGTGTATTTACATCCGGATTTACCAGACATTGAGACCAGATAGTAGAGAGATCAAAAACTTTTTGTGGACTTGTGATGTCGAGATGGTCATTTACATAGAGTGGACTTATTGTGTTGATGCTGCTGTATAGAGAAAGAGTGCGGTGGTATGTATATTGTACTGTGATGATTAAACTGTATTGTTGATTTATACTTGCTCGTCCCGTCTTCTCTTCAACACCACATCCATCCCCAACCTTCGCTAAGCGTTATTGTAAGAGTCAGAAAACCCAACTGAGCTTTATTTCATTTCAAGAGAGAACTAAGAAACCTTTTATTTAAGTAAGGTGATTCTGTTTGTTAGTCGGATCATCCCTTCGGCCAGGGATCCATTCCGCTACATATAGCACACTCTTCTTTGGTGACAGCGGTGGGATAGTGTTTAACACTATCGGCGAAATTCTCGAAACTTTTTGTCGGAACGAACTCACAGTTGGTAGTAATAATCAGTGGGGATGGAAGGTGAAGCGGAACGAAAGCAAATTGTCGAGGTGGTGGAGGAACAGGCGGACGGTGCGTTGCGGCTCGAGGGGGTAGACATCACGCAGCCGTGGCTGGCGGCGCAGTCACTGGCGATGGCGGCGGCCAACAGATCGGGATCGGAGCTTGGGCGAGAACATTCACCAAAAGTGGCATTGAGTCCACCTCAAGACACAGAATTATCGTCCAAACCACGCATAAAGCGAACCTTTCTTACGCCTGAGCGAACCGATTCCTTACGCATTGAGCGAACCTTTCTTACGCCTGAGCGAACCGTTAACACTTTCAGAGAACAGATCTCGGGTGCCCGTTTGGACGATTTTATATCAGCCGATCGTTCATTTGGTGCAACCCGAGCGACAGAGTGGCCGTCCGAGCGACCGGTAGCTGAGAGACACGCGGTTCTTTAGAGAGATAACAAGGTAGAGGCGGGAGATTCGTCGTCAGATGCAGAGTCGGTGGCGCCAGATCGACCGTGCCGTGACGTCACAGGGGAGCGGGTGACCTCCAGAGCCGAGCAGAGGACAGAAGCTGATTGCGGTACACGAGCACCACCAGGCCATCCCTCGGCGAGTAGAAGAGGAGCGGTCAACGCCTCGTTGGACACTACGGTGCCCATAATGGAAGTGCCGTTAGCCAGTAGCAGCTCCGGGGTGATTGACTTTCCCAGGAAGGGAATTGTGGGGGCAGGGCGGACGACAGCCCCGGCCCGAGGTACAGAGTCACCGCGAGAGAGAGCCGATTGGTATGGAACAGGTGATAGCAGACATGGCAGCCCTGATGGGAGGAACGTTGAAGACGATAGCGGAGACGCAGCGGGCCATGGCCGCACGGCCAGAGGGAACGGGCGAGCCCCAACGGCCGAAGACATCCGAGCACTGGCGAAACGCCCGAGTGGACCGCTTTGACGGGGTGAGCGAGTCATGGGTGGATTATCGCATGCACTTCGAGGCGACAGCGAAGCTCAACAAGTGGAGCGACAGCGAGAAAAGCCTGTGCCTTATCGCGGCTATGAAGGGAGGAGCCCAGCGAGTGGTGCAGCACCTGTCCGACGCCGAGAGATCCTCGTACCGAAACATCGTCAGGGTTCTTGACCAGCGCTACGCATCGGATGACCAGGCAGAGAAACACGCCATGGAGTTAGCACAGCGCCGCCAGAAGCCAGAAGAGAGTCTGCAGGAGTTGGGTGACGTGTGTAGACGGCTGTTCACCCTGGCCTACCCCGACGCAGAAGGGAAGTTGAAGGATCGTCTCATGAAGAAGGCGTTCATCGAGATGATTGCGGACGAGAAGATACAGCGTTTGACCGCCAGAGGGGATGCCCAGACCTTGGAGGAAGCCGTGCACCTAGCCATCAAGTACGAGGGCACCGAAAGCGGGCGTGGCACGAAAGAACCGAAGGGAAAACCCCTGCTGACCACGGTAGCACGACAGGTGGGGACCGTGACACCCACTGCGGATAACACCATCCAAGCGAAATTAGAGGCCCTGGAAGAACTCGTCCTGAAGTTGCAGCCCAGAAGATGGGAGGGTGCTGGAGGACAACAGAGGCCGTTCCTGTGCTATAGCTGCCGACAGCCAGGTCACATGGCGAGAGACTGTCCCAACAAGACCGGTTCGGGAAACGGACCGAGTGCCGCCCCCGGGGCAGGAGGGCCGGCACAGGAGGAGTAGAACAGACGCCCAAGAAAATACACTTCGACGGGGAAGATGAGGGGAGCCCCTACATGATTGGAAAGATAGGAGGAAAAGAGTACGAATGCTTGTTGGATACCGGCGCCACGAAGTCGATTATCTCGCCCGAGGTCTACCTGAACCACCCGAATAGAAACGACCTAGCCCTGAGAGAGTGCAGAGAGAGGCTAGTCTCCATCGACAAATCACCAGTGACAGTTCGGGGAGAAGTGGAACTAGAAGTGGATTTGTGTGGAACGATATTGGTAGGACACTTCATGATCGCCGAGATAGCCGATGACGTCGTGTTAGGTATAGGACTACAGAGAGCGGGCGGAATCATGGTGAACCATCATACTCAACAAGTCGAGTTCGAGGGAGGGAAAACAGTCCCCTACATCAGCCAGAGAATATCAGGGCTGTCGAAGTGTTGCAAGGTGCTGGCGGACAGAACAGTGGTGATACCCCCCCGAAAGGAAATCCTGACCACGGGGTATATCTGCGGCCGCACGAAAGAATTGGAGAAAGTGAGAGGATCAGGATTGGTGGAACCTAGTTCGAAGGGGAAGATGGGACAGAGGGGCGTCATGGTGGGGAAAGCACTGGTGGATGTGGGCAAAGATTATATACCCATCCGACTCCTCAATACCACCAGCGAACCTATCACGATCTACAAGGGCACGCCTGCAGGAGTAGTGACCCCGGTGGCCGGAGAGCCACCCGTCCCCGTGGAAACCAAGAAAGAACCAGAGCAGAAAAGATGTACAGAAAAGATGCCCGACTTCCTGCGGCCATTGTGTAAAGATGGAAGTGAAAACCTGTCGTCGGAAGGGAAGAAGAAACTGGCGGAGCTGCTGACCAAACACCAGAATGCTTTTGCTAGTGGGCCAGACGACCTGGGGCGGACACATTTGGTCCAGCATGAGATCAGGACACCCCCAGACCTGCGACCACTGCGGCAGCCGGCCAGAAGGTTCCCGTTTTGGAAACAGACAGAAGCCAAGGAAATAGTGGACGACCTGCTGAAGAGGGACCTGATAGAGCCGTCGGCGAGCCCGTGGGCGGCACCAGTGGTGATGGTGAAAAAGAAAGACAACACGACCCGTCTGTGCGTAGACTACCGACGTCTGAACAGCCACACCATCCAGGACGCCTACCCCTTACCCAGAATCGACGATTCACTAGACGCCTTGGGAGGAAGCAAGTGGTTTTGTACCCTTGACCTGGCCAGCGGCTACTGGCAGGTGGGAATGTCCAAGAGTGCACAAGAGAAGTCCGCGTTTATCACCAGCGGGGGGTTGTATTCCTGGAAGGTCATGCCCTTTGGCTTGAGTACAGCACCCGGTACTTTCGAGCGGCTGATGGAAACAGTGCTGTCGGGATTACAGTGGGAAACCTGCCTCATCTACCTGGATGACGTCATCATCTTCGGGAAAACAGAGCAGCAGACCCTGGACCGCCTGGATGCGATCCTGAGCAGAATAGGACAGGCAGGAATGAAGCTCAAGCCCAGCAAGTGTCGCTTATTCCAGAAGAGAGTACATTACCTGGGGCACGTGGTGACGGAGGAGGGAGTCATGACGGACCCTGAGAAGATCGAGACCGTGAGGGAGTGGCCAGTGCCCACCACGCAGACAGAGGTACGCAGCTTCCTGGGGACTGCATCGTACTACAGGAGGTTTGTACAGAATTTCGGGACAATTGCCCGTCCCCTGCATAGGCTGACGGAGAAGAACAGACCCTTCTTGTGGACCACCGAATGCCAGGTTGCCTTCGAGACACTGCAGAAGAAATCGGTGGAGGCCCCCATCCTAGCTTACCCTAGCAGTGAGGAAGACTTCATCTTAGATACCGACGCCAGTGCCACAGGAATCGGGGCAGTACTGTCGCAGGTGCAAGACGGCGTAGAGAGACCCATAGCATATGCAAGTCGGGGGCTGAGCAAGTCGGAGAGGAACTACAGCGTGACAAAGAGAGAGCTGTTGGCGGTGGTTTTCTACTGCAAGTATTTCCGGCACTACCTGATAGGAAGAAAGTTCAAGCTACGCACAGATCACGCCGCCTTGAGGTGGTTGCAAACCTTCAAAGACGCCACGGGAATGTGGGCCAGGTGGCAGAATACCCTGGCAGAGTTCAACAAGGAAATTGTGCACAGAGCTGGCAGGAGTCACGGTAACGCCGACGGCTTGAGCAGACGGCCAAACGAACAACCAGAGAGGGGGAGAAGCTCCGACAGTGGTGACCCCGAAATCAAGAGTACAGAGAGTGAATCGCCTGAAGAGGTGGAAGAGAACATCACCTGCCTTCGTCCAGAGGAAAACCACAGGGTGGCAGCGGTCACTATACAGCCGCTGTGGACGAATGCTGAGTGGAGAGAATTACAGAAAGAAGACCCCGACATCGCGCCAATCTGGACTAGGCTGGCCAGGGGGGAAGAGAGACCCAGATGGAATGAGATATCCGAACACAGCTTGGCCACCAAGTCCTACTGGGGAGAATGGCAACGCCTGAAGATGAGAGAAGGTGTCATCTACAGAAAGTGGGAGAGTTCCGACGGAGCGAAAGTTCACACTCAAGTGCTGGTTCCAAGGAGCAAGCGGAAAGAGTTCCTACAGCAAGCCCACGGTGAGAGGTGGACAGCTCATCTGGGAGTGAAGCGAACAGTGGCACGTCTACATGAGAAGTACTTCTGGTATGACATGCGAGCTGACGTCAGGAGTTGGCTGGCCCAGTGCGGGGTCTGCGTCAGAGCCAAGGGACCGGGAGGCAGGACCAGGAAGAATCCTATGACCATTGTGAGATCGGGGACGCCCTTTGAGAGAATCGCCATAGACATGTATGGACCGCTGCCTGAGACAGCCAGAGGGAACTCGAAGATCCTAGTCATCACTTGTTATTTTACCAAGTGGGTAGAAGCCTATGCCTTGCCGGACGAGACAGCCGAGACGGTAGCCGAGGCCCTTGTGAATGACTTCGTCAGCAGATATGGTACTCCTGTCTCCATCCACAGCGATCAGGGAAGAAACTTCGAGAGTACGCTGTTCCAGGAGGTGTGCAGATTACTGGGGATACGCAAGACAAGAACAACTGCCTATCACCCTGAGGGAAACGGAATGGTGGAGAGGTTCAACCGTACGATGGGAGCCATGATCAGAAGCCTGATAGGAGAAGAACACGACAACTGGGATAAAATCTTACCCCTCACCCTGATGGCTTACCGATCCAGTGTGCATGAGACCACTCAACAGACACCACACATGATGCTGTTTGGAAGAGAGATGACCGTCCCCTTGGCACTCACCATGTCCGAGTTGCCCACCAGCCTGGTGGAGCAGGACGAGCTGGAGCACACCTGGGACCTCCGAGAGAAATTGGCTAAAGTCCACCGACGGGCCAGAGAAGTCACCGGTCAAGCAATGCGACGACAGAAACTGCAGCATGATCGGGGGGCAATGGGCCACCGCAGAGACGTGGGAGACTTAGTCTGGCTGATCACCAAGGTTAGAAGACAGGGTAGAGCTGCCAAGTTTGAACACAAGTGCAAGGGACCCTATACCGTGATCGACGTGATGGCCGACGTGACGTACCGAATAGAAGACAAGAAAGGAAAGAGAACAGTGGTCAATGGAGAGAGGCTGATAACCTTTGTCAAGCCGGGGATTGGTCTAGCACCGATGGAGCTGAGGATGAGCCGAGAGAACACGAGATTCCGACATCGGTAGACTCCGAAAGTGGTGATGACCAACCCGACGTGAGACCAGAGAAAGAAAATTCCCAGAGAACCTCGGGGCGGAGAGAAAGAAGAGCTCCGCAGCGCTATGGGTGTGAATAGAGAGTGAAGAAAACCAGGTGGTCTAAGGCAGAGAGAGATCGTATGGAAGTGTGAAGGATAGAGAAAGACAAAACACTGAAGTTCGAGCTACGAAATACGCGTGTATATGCTGTGCCGGCTGGTAGCAGGGGAAATGGCTAGACTAGCCAGCAACAAGGATAACTCCTACAACCCTGGATCATGCTGACATCAACTCAAAAGCTAATGCACCGTGAGGACTGAAGAATATTCGTCTGGCTGGAGGGGGAGTCGTTTTGAAGAGAGAGAAGAACGCCAAGTAAAGTACCAAATCCGAAATTGTCGACACCCTCAAGATACCTTTTAGCTCAAGAATGGTGATTTCGTCCGCTTGGAAAAGTGACAACCGCCTGAGTACCAGCAGGAAAAGACGATGGAGAGAAAATGTCCGACAGAAAGTCCTTAAGATGACACCTGGGGAGAAATGGTTGCCATAGAAACGAGAAAGGAAGGCATCCGGAAGAAAAATCCCAGAACAATCAGGAGATTGTAGCGTAAAAGAAGAGGGGGAGTAGGGTGAAGGCATCATCCAGACCACCAAGAACAGTGAAGACAAAAGAAATTTCTGAAGTGTGAAAACTGAAGAGAAGAAGAATCGCTCTGGCGTAGGAAATTGCTGGAGAAGAGAAGAAGAATCGCTCTGGCGTAGGAAGTTGCTGGAGAAGAGAAGAAGATTCGCTCTGGCGTTAGAAAGTTGCTGGAGAAGAGAAGAAGATTCGCTCTGGCGTTAGAAAGTTGCTGGAGAGAAGACATAGAGACGCTCTGGCGTGAGAGACTGCAGGAGAATGGAGACTGTGGAGAGCGGCGAACTGTGCCTGTTGCTGCGTCGAGTGTTGGCGAGTCGAGTGAGAAGTCCCATCTGGAGACCAAGGGGTTTCCCCGCACGTGAGAGGGAGTCCCCGCGTGACGTCACGGCAGTGGCTGAGTTTGACCTAGTTGGCGAAGCGAGGAATTTGCCGTGGGCGAAAGTACAGAAATAATCTCCGCGCGGCGAAATAGAAACCAACCGAGCTGATGGCAAGCAGTCAAGCAGTAACTGAATAGAATGCGGGAACGTGGAGGCTGGAGAACGGGGATACTTGAGATATTTCGGCGGTGATGGTGGAGGATGGCGGCGGCGAAAGAGTCCGAGAAACAACAAGTGTCGCAGAGGTCACCTGAGAACCAATCAGATGTCTCCAAGGGGTGCCACACCCCCGGAACCGCATCACCAGATTGACCCAGTTAGCGGAAAGACGCCATTCTTCATCTCACGCCTGAGCGAACCAAACAGATCACGAATTAATTGCCGCTAATCCCATTGTCAGCAAGTCATCCGATACAAAAGAAAGCAACATGAGCATACAGCCGACACACTCGCTTCGAGAAGAGGGATACTGCGGCATCTGCAAGAGGAATTTTCGGGATATGGGCCGACACAACCTAGACTTGCACGATGGAAGGGGAATTCACGCGTGGAGGTGCCTGAGCTACAAGGGAACGGGACATGGCGGACGGTGCACCTACGTAGACTGCAACTTTACCGAGATGAAGATGCACTACATGAAACATCATGCCGAAGAACTCGAGTGCATACAAGTCAAGTGGAAGAAGGGGTATTATGCAGTCGAAGACGGACACATCGTGCCTGGGGCTCCATTCTACCCATCGGAGCACCCGTTTAGCGCCGTCGACGACCCGGATTTCCCTGCCCGACGTCTTGAGATCGACGAGGAGAGATACCAGCAAACAGAGAGGGGAGCGACGCCGTTCGATCCGATGGTGCGGCCTACTTCGGCGAGTGCGATGTATCGCATGGAGGCGAGAAGATGGGAAGGCGAGACTCCACCACCAAGGAAGCGAACGAGGACACCTTCACCACCTCGCACCTGCAGAAACTCCCGAGAAGAAAGCAGGCGAGATACCGACAGGCGCAGCTATGGGGGAGGCGATAACTGGCACCAAGGTAGCGAGCCCGGAGCAGCGGGAGTCTACCCTCGAGACGACCATCCCCGTGGAGTGCAACCGGCTCACGTGCGGTATGAAGCTAATACTGACAGGGCGAGGAAGGCCGAGGCAGAGCGGGACGCGCTGGCCCAGCGAATCCAGAGCGTCGAAGCAGAACTTTTACAGTCCATGCAATATGTGGAGGACCTCTGGAGGGAAAAGTACAGTGCCCTCGAAGAAAGCCACAAGGTATCGCTGAAGACGAAAGCCGAGATGGAGCAGAAGATCAACCTGATGACGCTACACGAGACCGAGTTAGAGCGGCAGTACAGAGAGCTGAGCGACAGGTGTCGAGCCCAGAAAGACTCGCTCCTGCTAGCCCACCAGTCCGAGCAGAGGGCCGTGGCGGGTCGACGAGACGATGGGCGAACCATCCAGCAGCTACGCCGGAAAGTGACCAGCATCCGACAGGAAATGGCAGAGTGGGCTGGCGCCGAGACAGCGAAGGCAACAGAGAACTACAAGAGAAAGAAAGAGATCACCGAAAAGATGCTGGCCGAAACCCTGCTCAGCATGGAAGAAGCTGAAGAAGTCAAGAGACAGCTTGACGTTCGTTTGAAGGCAGCAGAACAGGATGCTGAGAACTACAGAGAGTGTTGCGAGACGGCGCTAGAAGATCTCCGGTTAGAGAAACACGCCAACAAAGAAGCCACGAAGGTAGCCATGCAGGCTGCCCACTGCCAAGACCAAGAGAGGCTGACTCTACAGAAGCAGGTGACGGAGATCCGACTAGAGGCCAAAGAAGTGCAAGAACTGGTGCAGAGTTGCCGATTAGAGATCGACCATATGCAGCACCAGATAGAACGTCGAGATCGGCAGCTGACGGCGGCGGAGAATGAAATCCGACTTGTCCAGGAGCAGTCAGCCGGAAAGCAGGAAGAAATAGACGCCCTGACGACAAGCCTGGAAGACCTAAAACTACAGTGGGACGAACTGAGCGGAGGCCGAACTTCGAGACCGCGAACTATGGTAGGGAGTGAAACGACCATGGCCCGATTCCCACCAGTAGAAGACCGAGAAACAGACCAAGTTGAAGTGAGGCGAACCCTGGCGGTAGCCTACGACATCAGAGCAGTCCAGCGAGGACAAGTTGTCGAGCAGTCTCGTCGTCTCACCTTCGATGCCAACGTGTTGAGCCCCATCGTGAGAACCAGCCCTGATGAACTGATGACATACCTGGAGAAATTCACCAAGGCGCGCATCGATGAAATCCGAATGGACCTCGAGAGGAAGGCCTTTGATCGGGGGGTGTTGGAGGGGATGCGACGACAGCAGATGGCAGACCGGGATGCGGCTGACGGGATCATCCTTATCTCCGATTCGGACCCCTTCTCCGACTCGGAACCCATGCCCGACTCGGATGCTTAAGTGAAGAAACTTGGGGCAAGAAAGAACAGACAACCTCGATCTCACGCATTAAGCGAACCAATTTATCTTACGCCTGAGCGAACCATTATTTATTTATTTATTATTTTTATTGTGATCATCATGAGACGTCTACTTTTACTTTCTGGCGCTGGAGTACCCAGCAGCAGCGGTCGAACCTTCGACCTGCCTGCTATTCCTGATACAACCTATTTCCGTCCATCCTCTGTGGCGCTGGATTACCCAGTCACGAGGATTTGTATCTCTTCCATGGATAATTACCCGAAGTGCCAACTTACTACGTCCATCGTCTGTGGCGACGGATTAACAAGTCACGACGATTTTTGTGCCTAATTATTGGATTATTATTGACTACTCTACGAACTACCGGACCTGTGTACCATCCATGACGTCCCAGGAAGAAATCGGTGACCAAGGAGAAGTTTTAACGAAGTGACACTTGAGAGATTTTGGACTATGCTGGTGTGTCGGAGTCGTTCACATTTTAGTGAACTTAAAATAAGCGAACAATTTTGAGACCTTAGCGACACAACAGCTGGTAGCGGTAACGTGAGTAAACCACTGTATTGCATGATTTTGATTGTTTTTATCTTGCCATGTTTTTATCAATGTTTTTATTGTTCTCAGAGTTAACTCAGAGTGCTATTTTTCTAGTCAAAGATTTTATATAAGTCGAGTATTTTAAGAATTAACGTCTAACGTTTAGGTAATAGAGATGCGTTTATTTTTAATTAGTAGTTATAGTAGTTCTTTTTAAGTATTCCGCTCCAGTGCAGAGTTTATTGTCATGTAGATTTCGAGAGTTAAGAGTATTTCGCTGAGCGGTATTGAAAGTAAACAAAGTGAGCGATAATTGGGAGAGTTGGACCGGAAGTCCAGGACTTGTCCACTCTCGGGAATTGTGTACATTAGAAGTTAGTATTCCTATACTGTGTTTAGTGACCTGTGTGTCACTGGGTTAGTCTGTTCATAACAGACGAGTTTAGAACTTGTTCGAGAGAATTGTTTGTTAACGTTCGAGTTACGGTTAGAGTTCCCTTTTTGGAAATTTTTGAAATTTAAGAATCGAGGACGATTCAGAGCAAGTCGGGGGCTGTGTGACGGAATGACCCCAGGGCTAAGAAACAGGTCATGTTCCGTCACTTCTATTATTGTAAGCTGGGTCTCCGCCTTCGCAGAGCCTAGCATTTAGACGTGCTACAAAGTATCTAGTTATTCCAAGTGCTCCGTGACGTAGCGCTCTAGCGGCCTCAACGATTGATGTACCGCGCGTGCGATTGGAAGGAAGGGCGGGAAACTAGGTTAGATTCGAAATCACGTCAGTCTAGAATAGATCGTTGAAGTGAGAAGTCTTAGATTAGAGTTAGAGTAGAGTAGAAGTAGAGGTAACGACAGAGGTGTTTACAGACGGATTAAGGTGCTTGAGAGCTGGATTTAGACTACCCAGAGAGTAACGATTACAAGGTCAAGTAGCCAGAAAGAGACTGAAGCTGTTCACGGATTATTATGTGTATATAGAGAGGATTATGATGACAGCATAGAGAAGAACTGTAGCTGAGCAGAGTGTGTATTTACATCCGGATTTACCAGACATTGAGACCAGATAGTAGAGAGATCAAAAACTTTTTGTGGACTTGTGATGTCGAGATGGTCATTTACATAGAGTGGACTTATTGTGTTGATGCTGCTGTATAGAGAAAGAGTGCGGTGGTATGTATATTGTACTGTGATGATTAAACTGTATTGTTGATTTATACTTGCTCGTCCCGTCTTCTCTTCAACACCACATCCATCCCCAACCTTCGCTAAGCGTTATTGTAAGAGTCAGAAAACCCAACTGAGCTTTATTTCATTTCAAGAGAGAACTAAGAAACCTTTTATTTAAGTAAGGTGATTCTGTTTGTTAGTCGGATCATCCCTTCGGCCAGGGATCCATTCCGCTACAATACCATCAATCTCCCCGTGCGATGCATGGTATTGGGGAGAGTGGGAAAAAATTGCCTCCGCCCCCATAAATTCTTGATATGCCCCCTCCCTCTGCCTCATTTCCCTTCCGCCCCTCAAAATAGTGATCAAAAGAAATTTTCGCCCCCCCCCCCCAATTCAGATTACCCAGGACCACCCTCCACCAATTCTGAACTATTGGTTTTAACGACCCCAATTGCAAGTCAACTTTTTAGCTCATTGCCAACAATGACGATCTCGTGTGTTTGTCCTCTTGTCAATAGTAGGCAATGGGCAAATTTTACCATGGGACCTAATGAGCAAAATCAACAGACAAAATTTGAGACAAAAAGTATGTTTATACACGCGGTAGTGCTGCAAAGAGGTTTGCCTAGTTTGGAAGGCAAAAACGAACTTTTTGTGGGAAAAAAGAGGAAAAAAGCGGTTAGCCAACTCAAGTTAGATAGACTATAGGGCGCACCGGGTGAGTCCTCCCTCCTGGATCCGCCTATTAAGGCAGAAATATCGAGCTGCGAAAGCATTTAAAGCTTTGAAATTGTGAAAATCATGAATTCCGAATATATGCGCACTCTTCCTTGCCATGCCAATATCATTCAGAGAAAAGTAAAAATATTTAGTAAAGCTGCCGCTCGACCTTTGCGCTTTTCGGAAGCGCGAATTATTTCCGAGCGAAGTCATGAGCTCGGAATTACATTGCCGCATCTGCTACAGTCGCCGCCATTTTAAAATGGCGGAAAATGCACGATCTCGCGAGAGCTTTTAGCATTAGCGCAACTGGCGTGTGCGGGAAAACTAAATTGAGGTCGCCCCAAGACCATTCGTGTCGTAATGTAACGATTGATGCCTTTTAATTGTATAAATTTCATGGGCGTATCGAATTTGAATTGGAATTTGCGAGATAAAAAGACGCTCCCACGCAATGTGATTGTTGCGTGTTTCTGAACGTGCAACAATCACATCACGTGAACTAATCACAGCTGGCTGTAAATGGGTCACGGATTACAAAGTGCAGTATTGCTTTGACCGTGACCCTGACCCTGAGCGGCAATGATATGATGCTGGCAAGAAGCGAGTGCGAAGCTTTGGATGATTTCATTTTTTCCGTTGTGACCAAGAGATAGCATAGATTGACCTAAACTGAATGGCATACACATTAATACGATTTCAAGCTGTCGCAAAATCTACATTTTGCAACCGATTTTAAGGCGAATTAGTAGTCAGATTGTTGCGGTTCTAACGATCTAAATTGCATTAAACTTGACCCACGGAATGACGAGCAATTTATTTATTTTTTATTGGGAACGTACATTGCGGGCTGTAAACGTGTAAGCGTATCTGAGATACATGTAGATCGCTCAGTAGAGCCTGTCAACTCATCAGCCTTTCCTGGGACGAAACGTAGTACGTGTTTTCGCGTTTTGGCCTTGTAAAATTTAAAAAAAATGAAAGATAAAAGATACATGAAGTAGAGAAAAAAATGGAAAAAAAAGAAGTGAAATGAAATTGGAAAAAATAAAACATGAAAGATCAGCTGCAATAGGGAATATTTCATGCTACAAAGGCTTTTTTAGTCTATAAACAGAAAACTGAAAATCGGGAAAAACGAATGTGCAATTTTAAAATGTGGTAAGAGCAAAAAGATTTAGTCTTGACATATGCATTTTAAAAACTCCCCGCCCATGACTTTGACCTTTTCGAAAGGGCAAATTATTGTAGAAAAATAACGTTTGACCGCAGATGACCAGGCAACAAATAGCGGGGAAATGTCGACACTAGCACCAACGTCATACTGATACACTGCTAAAATGAATTACTGGTCTTTCCGTGGACCAATTTCAATGCGGTTTAAGTTGTTAGAACCGCCACAATTAATTCCACTTGCCTCAGTAGAATTTGTTGTGAAATGACGATTTTGCAACAGGTTGAAATCGTTATTTCATGCCATATTATTTTCGGTTAATCGCTACTTCTACTGTGTGGGTTATTGCACAAATATAAAGCTTATATCATGGAGTTCCCGATATGTTTTCGCGAAGAACAATTAAAGAATGACGTCACGGATATCAAGTTCGTAACTTTTTGACTGCATTGGAAGGGCAATGCTTACGGCGGATCTTGGATTTCACGGTAGGGGGTAGTACAATTAGGATCTTTCATTTGACCCTTAAGGGAAGTAATCCCAGACCATTTAAAGGATTGCTCCTTAAACGGAGGAGAGGGTCTATTTCAATTGGCAATATCTCTGGATCCAAATGGGCTATAAAGTTAAAATTTATATTTTTGGAAAGCTGGAATTCTCCTTCAGCTTCTTAGTTCATTGATCCTATTGTAAAATTTGCCCATTGCTAACAATGACGATCTCGCGTGTTTGTACTGTTGTCAATAGTTGGCAATGGGCAAATTTTACCATGAGAACTAAAGAGCAAAAATCAACAGACAAAAATTTGAGACAAAAGTATGTTTATACACGCGGTGCTTCAAAGAGGTTTGCCAAGTTTGGAAGGCAAAAACGAACCCCCCCCCCCCCGGGATCCGCCTATAAAGGCAGAAATATTGAGCTGCGCAAGCATTTAAAGCTTTGAAATTATGAAAATCATGAAATACGAATCTATGCGCACTCTTTCTTGCCATGCCAATATCATACAAAGAAAAGTAAAAATATTTAATAAAGCTGCCGCTCGTCCTTTGCGCTTTTTGGAAGCGCGAATTATATTATAAATCGCCGTAGATCCATAGGGACGCGCCATTTTCTTCCGGTGCCGAGGCAGCTGGAACCCCTTTTTTCTTATATTTCTGTATCTCAATTTAAAAATTTTGATTTGAAACAAATATAATTCCACTATCCGAGTAATATCTCATAGTTTTTTCTACTCAGCAAGGTGTGATATGTGATTTCTAATACGTTCGGCGATGTCCGCCGCTTGCAGCGTCTGCTACTCGGCGTTTTGGCGGGAAATTTTGCAGCGCCCTCTATTGATTTTAACCGTAACTAAAACAAGTCAATAACATTACGATTTACCTCTTCTTATACCAATAGGCAAACCGTATAAATGCATGTAGTATTATACTCAAGGTTACTAAATATTAAAGAACTGAGAACCTAAGAAGTCTTTTCGTCCATATGTCATAAAACCTTTGAAGATAACTCAGGAATAAAGCATGTACTGGTAAACTATTGAAGGGAGAGATGTTTGAATCATGATTGATATTCTCCCGTTGTTGAAAATACGTCACCAAAATAATCAGGCAAGTTTTTTTCTACTCCGACTGCATTACCAACTTTACAGCTGGTAAGAATTAAGATTTAGATTCCGAGCTATTTATTTTTATCATCGGGAGTTTGATTAAATATAAATGTGTGATTTTCTGGAACAAAACGAATTGTAAAGGAGAATCAATGACAAACGATATTGCGGATTCAAAGAAAGTTGTGCAAAGCATCGACAGTAATGGGTTTACCCATTGGGCACTATAATAAAATCACCCATCTTGGGTCTAAGATTTGAAAACGTCCACTGTTTACTTTTTGTCGGTATGATTAATTGTGAACTGAATTGACTGGGTCAGAGAAAGGCTTTAAATACCCTGCCACCTCTCTGAAACGGAAGAGTCTAATATGAAAGCCACCTTGGCTTCACTACGTTCTTGTCAGAGTTGTTGTGGCATGGGTTCGTTGCGCTTATTAATGATAGGGGGAATGGGGTATGTAGTAATGTACTACGTTATTAAGTTATTAAAAAGATTAGGAATCGTGCACAATTACCGGCGAAGGTTAGGTTGGCAACTTAGTCATTGTCTATGGAAAATAGGCAGAGACATTCCGCTCGGCACATTAATAAAGCAAGATATCTTTTGTTATTCGTTCTTTCTGTATGTTCCTTTCATCTGGTGATCCACTCTACTTTTTTGAAACACACCTACAATAAGACTATTAGGACGACCATTTTTCAAAAGAAAAGAAAAAGCGGATACTAACAGAGTCACATTTCGTGAATCATTGCAGAAAAGTATTCAATGTAAACGAATGAAGTTGTGCAAAAATGCGGGAACAAATCCAGACAAACATCTATGTAAAGTTAAAATGGAAGATGTACTATTGCTCTGAAAAAGAAGTTGTTTTTATTGCAGTGTGTGTATTGGTTCACAATGCCTAAAGCTAGTCTCACACAGAGGACGAAGACAACAAGATTGTACGCGAAGTGGGCAAATTCCAGTACTTGTTAACGTCGCGGAGCTTCTGGTTGTCTTCGTAGATAAGCGTGTTCACTTCGTGGCCACTTCCGCATACTACATGGTCACTTTAAGGCCGACGCGGAAATTTTTGAAAATTCCAAAAATTTGACCACGAAGATTTACCTACACGACATTCTTGTCCACTACGTATACATTACCGTTTCACTTCGCAGACCTTCGTGTTGACTTCTTCCTCAAATTTCCAACACGATTGACCAGGAAGTGACCGTAAGACAACCCGTAGTAGCGCGAAGACAACACATAGTTCACCAGTATATCACGTGACTTCAACATCCGGGTACTTCCATACGACAAGATGAAATAATGAATGTAAATATTGTTATGCAATAAAAAATATAATATTAGTAAAACATTGACGAGAATAGATGAATATTTTCTAACAATATTGTCCGATATTTTTTCATAATAATGTTTGATAACATTATATTATCTTTTATCAACATTTATAGTTAATGTTTAACATCTGCGTATTACAAATGTTGTTTTTAAAATTAATTGAATGTTTTATTGATATACTTTTAAATGTTTCTAAAAACGTCTGAAAAAGTATAAATAAAATGTCAATGTATACATTAATAAAATGTTAAACAATATTTTTTCCAAAATATGATTGACAATATTAAACTATAATTTTTTTACATTTAAAATAATTGTTTTTAAGCTGCGTAATAGAGGAATATTTTCTCACAATATTAACCATTTATTTTTCATAATGATATTTGATAACATTATATTATCTTTTATCAACATTAATAGTTAATGTTTTACATCTGCGTATTACAAATGTTGTTTTTAACGTTAATTAAATGTTTTATTGACATATTTTAGAATGTTTCTGAAACGTCTGAAAAAGTATAAATAAAATGTCAATATATACATTAATGAAATGTTAAACAATATTTTTTCAAAATATTTTTGATAATAATAAACTATATTTTTTTAACATTTAAAATTAATGTTTTAAAGCTGCCTATTACACATCTATCTTTAATATTGATTAAATATTGTATTTACAAAGTTACAAATATTTCTGAACAAATTTGAAATTAAATATCTAAATTTATATCAATAAAATAATAACCAATAATTTTCTGTGATAATGTATGATGACATTATCCTATCTTGTATTAACATTTTATATAAATGTTATACATCTGCTTATTACAAATATTTTTTTTAAACATTGGTTTGACATCAAGAACACATCCTGTGAAATATTTGTGAAAAATCTGAACAAAGCTGTAATGAAATGTTAAAAATGACATTAACAAAATGTTGAATAAATGTTTTTAAATGTTTTGGCCAAATTGTTTGTTCAACATTACTATAAAACAATCCTTAAATAATTCAAAAACTTTATAAAAAATACCAATTTTAACACAAAAACCGTATGACATATTTTAAAAATGTTATCGAGGAATGCCCTATGACATTGCCACATAATGATGTCAAAATGTATAAACAACAGCAACAATTCAACATCATTATCTTAATATTAAATAACGTTAATTTACAATCCTACAATTATTAACAAATTCCCTGAAAAAGCAACATTTTATGCTATAATTAGATAAATATGATTGGTAAACATAAAATATTAACTTGAAAATTTAGGAAAAATAGTTTCCAAATAAATATATCATTACCGGCATTGATTTAGAATTTTAGGTTTCTTAAAAAGCATGAAATACCAGTATGTGTCATTCAGAAGGGCATTGTTTAGGGCTGATCAAAATAATATAAGTAAACTTCTCTTCTATCTCGAAAGCATCACTTGTACAGTGTACTTTTCAAAGTTAGACTGACCAAGAAATCCCTAAAATGGGGATTTCAAAAGTGTGTTAATTATGGGAGTTTGGTAAGTACATTTTCTTCTCTGAAAAATTTAAAACTCAACTATCTGGAAAAGATGACTATTTCAAAAATATTGAAATAATGTTGAGTAAAATGTTACAAAAAATGTTGGCATAATATTCCCATGCCAGCAATTTCAATGTGGATAAATATCTTCAACAACAATGTCAAAATATTTCTTAGAAATAGTTAATGAATAATTTAAGCAACGTTGTATTAATATATACTCAAAATATTGTGAAAATAATAATTTAAATGTTATCTTTTTTTGGATTAATGTTCTTTTCATATCAACTTCTGGTTAACTTCATATTAAGTTCATATTACCATCTCATTGTCTTCGTGTTTAGTCGTGTTGGTGTTTTTGCATTCTTGTTAGCTTCAGCAGAGATCATGTACACTTCTCATAGACTTTGTGTTATCTACTTACTTCATTCGTACATATGCGTGTTTAGTTCGTGTTGTGTACCTGTTGACTTCGTATGGTATGGTTGATTACCTTCTAAATTTACATTTTGCCGGCGAAGTGAACACGAAGTGGAGTTTAGCCACTTCGCGTACAATCTTGTTGTCTTCGTCCTCTGTGTGAGACTAGCTTAATGTAGTTCTATTGCTCTTCGTATGGCACCCATGGAGGCAATAATGCGACAAAGGTTTTTTTTTTAAAGAGTCACCTGCAAGTCCTCTTAATTTCAATGGTGTACATCAAACTGCACCCTACGGACAATATAACTTGAGGACAACAAGAGCAGAATGATATTGCTATGAACCTATTGTAAATTACTGCAATGCCAATATCATGTTCTAGATGCACTGAACAACTCTATTAATACAATCGCGATATTAAATTAGTCGCGCAGATTCTTATATCATATCGATTCAATCCTGCTATGACGTATCATGGAGTTGAGATTACATGGTATGAGCATTTCATATGCTCCTTGACACTGAGTTGATTACATGGAGTCTCCTTACTGTGAACCCATTGCACTTGATAGGGAACTTGGGTCTCCTGTTTGAGGTGTCTTGATGAAGTGATATGCAACTAATTTATTATATTTGTGGGTTTGCTTGCACGCATGCCTATCTATCTGAACACACACACATACACACACACACACACAAACACATGTATGAATGTATGTATATACATACATACATGTTTGTATATATATATATATATATATATATATATATATATATATATATATATATATATATATATATATATATATATATATATATATATACAGTGAAACCTCGGGATGTGAACACCCCGACAGTGTGAACACCCCCTATAGTGAACACTTTTCCCCGGTCCCATTTTTTTTCTAGTACATTTTAGATTTACGAAGTGTGAACACCCCCTTATCCGAACAGTGAACACTTTTTGGTGGGAAAATTGGTCCTGAGAACCTCTTATAGTGAACACCTGGGTACAAGTAGGTCAAAGTCAATGACTCTATGTGTGAGTATCTCAGTTGTTTACACTAATTACTTTCATTTCAATTGGCCTTTCCAGGTTAAGTTTAGCATCAGTGATTGCAATTGCATTTATGTCAGCTTGTTTTGAGGCTAGAGACAAAGGGATCATCACTCTTCTGTAGGGATATGATTGAGTACTGTGCAATGAATGGGGAAACAAGGCAGAGAGGTCTATCTATGTGTTTCTCTGTGATTAGCAAACAATCAAAATCTAACCATAACTCTAGATTCTCTTCAAAGCCTCAAATGTATGACTACTTTGGTTCAGCGGAAAGAGTGACATCATGTCCAGGATTATAAGTGCAGAGAGAAATTATTTGAAGGAGGAAACTAACTGTGACTGATTGGAAAGAAAACCTACAGGAGCTTATTAATGGTAATAGCCCAGAAAATTGTGATGAAACTGGACCCCCCCCGTCCAGGTTTGAGAACTGTTTTGGCACAAAAGGCTCAAAATAAGGGTTACCCTTCTCTTTACCTGCAGCTTCACTTGTCATTGGGTAGTCACAAAAACATGTTGTACTTAAGAGTATGACCATATATAAATGTATATATATATATATATATATATATATATATATATATATATATATATATATATATATATATATATATATATATATATATATGTACATATATATATTTATATGTTGACATGTATGAGGCTTTATCAGCATTGATGTTGTGTCTATCTACTAGTCCAACTTGCAAAACCTCGAAAGTGTGAACACCCCCTATAGTGAACGTTTTGGCCCGGTCCCAAGGTGTTCACTCTTTCGAGGTTTCACTGTATATATATATATATATATATATATATATATATATATATATATATATATATATATATATATATATATATATATATATATATATATATATATATAAGTGATAGATATCGGTAGACCCCAAGGAAGCTGTGGTGTATGGGATATACCCAAGGTGTTACGGGGCGGAGCCGAGTAACCCCGAGGGTATCCCATACACCACAGCTTCCGAGGGGTCTATGTGGCTTGTACTACAGGTGACAGCCTTCCACCAATCACAGGCCGAGAAAAGTATACCCTTGGGTAACACCTTTGGTTTTAGGCAGCTTAGAGAACAAAGGCTTGAAAAGTGTGGGTTATGTCCTATAACCCTACACTTTTCGAGGCCTCTGATTGGTGGAAGGCAAGCAACTGTGGTACAAATATATGTATACACACACACACACACACACACACACACACACACATATACGTCTTATATCAATGACCCCCGCTACCACGAGTTCTGAGTATCCAGGATCCTCCCCCAATTCTAAATTAAATTTACTTCAACCCTTCCCCCACCCTCAAATTCTAAATTGCATTCCGTTCCAACCAGAAAACAGTTCATAATTTGGGGGGGGGGGGGGGGGGGGGTGATTATGCCTATTTAAAATTCAAGGGGAGAGGGTGGGTCCTGGGGGGTGGTCGTTTTAAAAAATTAGAGTTCACAATTTGGAATAGGGGGGTATTCAGAATTTGGGGCACTGGGGTTGTTAAAAAAAGAAAAAGAAAGTTCTGTATTGGATTTAGGGGGAGGGGTGGGTTAAGGAGCGAAATTTTCCTCTTCTGAGCTGATCCACTTAAAAACAATGTGTGTGGGGGGGGGGGGGTGCTGGCGGGAAAAGATTCATAATTTGGGGAAGGGGAGGGGGGATAGTAACGGCAATATAGAATTTTTAGGGGGGTATTTAGAACTTGGGGTAATGATCGAGGGTTGTTAAGAAAAGGAAAAAGTTCAGAATTGGGGTTACGGGGAGGAGGAGGGCGGAAAACAGTTCAGAATTTGGCATAAGGGGTAAGTATTCAGGTAATGGGGGTTGTTAAAAAGAGAAAAATTGGGGTTACGGGGAGGGGGGGGGGTTGGAAAACAATTCGCAAATCGGCATAAGGGGGTATAGCTAAAATAATATCAATTCAGAATGAGGGGGGGGGGGGGGGGGGGCGGCGCGGTGTCCTGGGTATTCAGAAATCTAGGGAGCGGGGGTTAATTAAGGCCCAGTGTGCAGTGGTCACATCAGGGATTTAGCCAGGACCCATCAAGCCTGTAATTTGGACAGCACTACATTTTTTTATCACTTTCCATACCCAAAGACAACCTGAAAGCCTGACGGTCCAACTTGGGGGTAATTTAAAAAAATAGAAGTCGGAAAAGGGGGAGGGCGTCAATATCGGAGCATTCAAGTTTTGATTATTTGTATTTGTCTTCTTTCCTTTGTCCGCATTTGCTATTTATATCATCAGATTTTCATTATTTAACTTTATTGTTTTCTCAATTTCCTGCATTATTCTTTGCGTTTTACCTTTTTTTTCAATACTTGTCTTATCTACATCCTCCTTTCCTTTTTTCTGCATTTGCGGTTCATATCATCTGAATTTCATTTTTTCACTTTTTTGTTTTCTCAATTATTCTTCGCATTTTCTCTTCTTTTTTTTTTATCAATGCTCTCTCCTTTATTGTAGTTCTTTTTCAATGCTTTCACCTGTATCCTGTCTTTCTTTTTTCACATGCTATTTCTGTATCCTGTATCTTTCTCTTTTGACCTTTCTCATACTGGTCTTCGAATCCAGTTTTACTTTTTACTTTTCTTCATTTTATCTTCCTACTTATTTCTGTTTTTCACTCTTCAATTCGCTCTCTTATTATTTTTTTCTGTGCATTATTTAGAAAAAGAACTACTTTCAACGTGTGCCTCCGACTCTCCTAGATTGTACGTTATATACCTACATCCTGTATTCTTTCTTTCTGTTTGTGCATCCTATATTGTCCTTCATTCTCTATTGTTTTTGTTTTTGTTTTCTGTGCATCCTTTCGGTCTTTATTCATTATTGCATTTTCTTTAATGTATGGTTTATCATTCTCTCATTTTTATGCATCTTCAAATCATCTTTTTAAGATTCTCTGTACATATTTATTGTCTTTCTTTGGTCTTAGATGTTTTTGCACTATATCTCTTCAATAACTTCCTTATCTCCAGGATTGTATTCATTTTCAGTGTCCCAGGGTATACTTCAATTAAAAATTTCTTTTATTTACATGTTTTTGATTTGAACGGTCAAGGGAGGGGGGGGGGGGGGGGGGGTGGGTATTTCTACTTGGCTTTAAGAGAATCTTAATATTTTTAGTTGATACAGATTTCTCTCTTTCCCTGATTTCCCCTTCTAAGCATGATTTTTGTTTTATAGTTTTATTGCTTATTTAATCGCAATATAACTCTCTCTTTAGGACACACAGATGCCCCCTGCTCCCAATCCCAAACCCTAAAACGACACAAAAAGTCCTGTGGTATTTAATGATTTTGGGGATGGATAATCAATTATTGTTTAGGTTCATCTCTCTCTTATTAACAAAAAAAAGGTTCCTCCACATATTATTTCCTTTTTACTTAATAATTAACAGTTACTGATTTTGTTCTGGACATTTCTCTCCTTATTGCTTTTTATTGCATTCCCTCAATATTCTTTGTGCATTCTTTCTATTTTTCATTCTATTTTCTCGCTCATATTTCTCCTTTTAGATATTTGATATTGGATTAAGAGCCAATTCCCTCTTATCAGTTGCAATTCTTTCCCTTTTATCTCATTCATTTTCTTCTTTTTTCCTTTTTGCACAACCTCCTGTATTGTATTTTCTGTCATACTTACCTTTTTGTATCTCTCTCTTAAACACATCTGGCCTTTATTATTTTTTTTACCATTTTACTATGAGCTCTCTCTCCCCCTGTACTGTATATCCATTTGGCATACTTTGAGTATTTTGCTTTATTTGTGTCCTCCATTTTTCTCATTTATCTTATTTTTGTGTTTTCTCTTCTTAATTTGCATTATAACCTGAATTAAACTAATATGTCGTTAATGTTGACTCTCTTCTTCCACTAATTATCACTTATTTGGAATTACAATCCAAATCCGTGCGTAGCACGGCGGGCGGCTAGTTCTACCTAATCAGTGGCTGTCTTGGCTGCCATCTTGGAATCTCAAATTCCTCACGGACGCCCGAGTCAAAATATACTGAAAACAAATCTGGAACAAATCTTGCGCACCTCAGACCACTTTTCGCATTTGGCACCCAGCCTACAATTAATGCTCTACCATGAAGATGATCTCATCTAATGCCCAACCCGCACATGATTACGTGGCGAATATGATTGTTACCTGGCATTGCATACTGTATTATATCATCATTTAATTATGTTTAGTCTACCATTCATAACATCTAACATCTAAAATGCTACCGTGAAGATGATAACGTGATTTTTCTTGTCTAGTGCTCAGCACAATAATAATAATTCAATGAATTATGAAGCAGGTTATATGACACTGGATATCATGTCATCATTTACCCATGTCTGGACTACCATTCATAACTTCCCCGTGGTGACATCCCTCCTACTGTTTCCCAGAGCTATATACAGTATATGCCCTGACATCACGTGCCAGACCATCTAGATCTACGCACATATGCTTAAGCAGGCCTCAACAACTTCCAGTTGTAATTAGATTTCTATACGCATTGCATGTGGGGAGTCAGCAGGTCCGTCAAAGAGAGTTACATGGCCGTGCTTATTAACACATCGCTTTCACAGGCGACACAATCCATTTCATCCAACACATCAGAGGAATTTACAGTTTTTGTGATCTTTATTGGAATCATCCTAGCCTTTTATATCTGTTTCTCAAATGGACTTGTCATTGTCGCTGTACTTAGGTACAGTCAACTGCAGGGCACACAGAACATCTTTATCGTCGCACAGTCGGTCGCAGACTTTTTGGTAGGTGTGTTCATTGTACCAATCCGCTGTGTACAGGAGCTACTTGTCAGAGAGAAATGGAATCTCTGCCGGGCGCTGATCGTAACGGAACTATATTTTTCACTGATTTCTATTTTCACGGTTTTCGCGATTTGTGCTTGTCGATACATACAGACCATAGTTCCGTTACGCTACGACATGCTGGTGACCAGACGAAGGTGTCTTGCTGCAATCGTCCTGATTTGGGTGTACCCATCTTTGCTGTGCATCGCTGCTGGGGGTGATAAAAGGAACACAATGGAAGATGTGCATAATGAATCGGCTGAGTCAGTGTTTGAGCCATGTTTTGCTACTAAGGTCATAAAACGTGAGTACTTAGAACTTATCTCCGCACACACAATTCTTTCCTATCTGACCAGTGCTGCCCTCTATTGCCGGATCTTCTACGTGGCCCTCAAAGCGCGGCGGCAGATCATCGCGCAGATGTCAGTGGTGAACCACCAGGCGGCGGTGGACTTCAAGAGGGAGAGCAAGATCAGCCAGAAGATGGCGCTGGTGCTGGGGGTGTTTGCCGCCTGCTGGTTTCCACGCATGTTTGTGCCTCGCCTAATCAGTCGGGCGGCATGGTCGCGCGCCAACGTGACCAGGTTCCTGCTCCAAGCCGTGGTGTTCAGCAACTCTGGACACAACGTCTGGGTGTACGCCTTCAGCGATAAGCGACTCCGAGAGCACATGCTCTCTCTACTACGGTTAAAAAGATGAGAGTGGATTCTATGGGTGAACCCCTAGAGTGGGTCCAAAGCCTAAAACTTTCAACAGGGCTGGCGACGAAAAAAAAGCATGCCCCAATCAACAGTAATAGACTGAAGAATTTCAAATCACACAGATGTGGGGAGAAGGTCATCGACTTCAGGGAAAGCTATGTGAATATAGCGTCATTTTGAGAGTTTACATATGTTAATGCCTGCACACTCCTCTCCCTCAGAATCAGATCAATTGTAACTTTTCAGACTATCACTTAGTAAAGTAAAAATATATATTACAAATATATATGTTTATTAACTGTAATATTCCTATTACATCCCATGGTCTTCCAAACCAGCGGGAAATATAATTGGTCCTTTTTCTATATCAAGTTTCATTAAAATTATGGTCACTTCAGAATGTATTATTGGTATCAAATATGAACATATCTACACTAAATCTGGCATAGTTATAGCTTCGAGCAGTTCAAAAGAAAAAGGTTCCTTATTCAATTTTGACTTGGCATTTGGTAGAAAATTGCAGTCTCTTAGCCATAACTACGAAATTAAAGACATCATTTGCCAAGTGGAGTGTGCAGAATGTGATCGTAATGTATTTTGGAGAATGGTTAGGAAAACTAGAAAGGTTCAGGAAACTCTACTACATCTTAAAAAGCTCAAATGGTTTAGTGGTACATCAGATAGTATCCATCATTCTTAAAATATGGGAAGAACATTTTTTATGTGTTAGAAATGGTGGATAACCTTGCGCACTATAGTCTGTCTGACTCGAGTTTGGCAATCACTTTTGCCACTTTTTTGTGACAAAACGTTCGAGTTTTCCATCCAAACTTGGCAAACATGTTAGGAGCACTACTACGTGTATGTATAAACATCTTTTTGTCTCAACTCCGCAAAATGTTGATTTTGCTCATTAGGTCCCATTGTAAAATGTGTCCATTGCCAACAATATGATCTTGTGTGTTTGTATTGTTCGCAACAGACAAACACGCGAGATTGTATTGTCGGCTATGTGCACATTTTACAGTAGAAACTAATGAGCAAAATCAACATTTTGCGGAGCTGAGACAAAAAGTATGTTTTTACATACACGTAGTAGTGCTCCAAAGAGGTTTGCCAAGTTTGGATGGCAAACTCGAAAGTTTTGTCACAAAAAAGTTGCAAAAGTGATTGCCAAACTTGAGTCAGACATACTATAGTTAGCTAACTTCACGGTTAAATATTTAATGTTCTCTGTTTTTAATGGGAGAATGATAACTTTTCAATTCTTATCCTTGATTACGAATTAACACTGCGTGAGTGTCGGGTTACCGTATTAACGCTTTTCAAAACACCCGAGCAACACCTATGGACCTTCTCGTTGATGTGGTGGCAATTGATGTCAATTGCCATTTATTGTACAGAACGGCGACCTCTTAAATGACGTCATAGATAGCATGTGTCAATCACATGTCTGTCTTGTTGTTCTGAGCGCGTGCAGCTGACTTGTTGCTAACGTGCTCGTTGCTATTATTAGCATTTTTTATGGCTGTGTGGCTCGCACCACTATAATGTGTGCCCAGTTAAAGCTTTGGACAACTATTTGGCAACTTATGCGAATTCTACATTAAATAGACCACTTTTTATGGTTGCTGGTAAATCACCAAATATTTTGGTCGCTCTGCTAAATGTTAGGGAGGCGTATGACTGGCTTCATGCGATTTGTGTGGCATCACCCTTGGCTGGGTTGAGGGTGACATTTTACTCATTTAGAAAGAGTGCCTGTTCACAGGCGTACAAGCTTGGGGCACAAATTAATGATCTTAAATATTTTGGTGCGTGGAGGAGAGCTGCACTCTTCAGATATCTAGATGAGTCACCGGCTAAGCTAAGAGTGGCTAAGTTATTATCAAATCTTAATTAAGTTTTGAATTTTCTCTTCACTTATTTAATTTTGCCCTCATCTAATTTTGGCGCTTACAATAACTTGTTCTTTAAACGCAGTGCATATTGCTATTTTTACAACTACAGTTAATGTATTACATTCCTGAGATACTGCATTGTAGCAGTTCATTCATAAAATTTGTAGTAGTTAATTTGTTGCATGTTTGTACCGTGGTGGCTGCGCGATCGAAGGGACACCTACAGTATTGATAATGTATAGACTTCTAAGGTTGCGGTTGTCTGTCGGTCGCGCAGCCAACTTGGTATGTTATTTACAAATGTAGATAAGGACATATTAAACTGTTAAGAGTGTCGATCTGTCTTTGTTCGTTCTTGGGGGGCAATGATAGCTATTTTGGTGAGCATACAGTCTCTCTCAAATGTCCCATGTTGTGCCTTAGATGACATTACAACCAGAACTGACGCATGCACGAGTTATTTTGTATATAAGTTTAAGAGTTCCTTGTGTTATTATTATACTATTTATGTTCTTATATATATACTTTATTGACTGTAGAGAACTACAAAATGTAGAAATATAATAAATAAAAGTGAACAGAAAATGATAATTGATAAACCATAATGTTACAGCTAAGCTATAGAACTTGAAATACTAAATATGATTGAACAAAAGAAAACTGAAAATATAATTAGAACATAGTAATTAGCATATCAGAGTTGTAATGCTTAATCCATATCGATAATCTGGTCCAGAGACGGGAGGGTCTTCCGAAAAGTCGTCCACCTTTCTATCCGACCCCCCGTCTCTGGTTCAACACATATTTGTATATTCCGCTAATGTGTTTCCCAGAGATATGCCATAGTTTCTCCATGTTCTGTTACATTACAATTTTGTATTTGCTATGATTTTTTTACCTTATCAGTACAGTCAATAAACATACAATACAATTCAATAGGGATGCTTCACATAAGGCAGCGAGCCCATGTGGTCACTGGCTAAGTGGTACAAACAGCCCCCTAATGTGCTGTCACTGCAGTGCTGTCCCACTGCTGGTTGTATTGGAGAGAGCAGGCATCTCTCTAGCACCCAAGTATTCTACACCTCATACTGCTTTTCTCTACCAAATATTTAATCATTTTCTCAATAACCATATTGAGAATTAAATGTTTCTAACTTGGCTGCTACAACTTCCTCACATTTTTCTTTAAATCTATCAAGATTTACCACAGTATGAGTTACAACCGTAGACTATCACAGAGATATAGATATCAGGGTTGGCTTCCTCAAACCATTGATTATAATGCCACAATTATTTTCGGAAATTGCTGTAGTTGAGGCACTGTCTGTGATTGAAAGTCGACCATCTCTCCACAGAGAATGAAGTAAACTAAAGCAAAATCTTAATTAACTAGTTGGTAGATGGATGGCAGGAAGTTGTAAAACTCTTGAACATGTATGTTTTCTATTAACGTGTGACAGAATGCTTTTCTCTATCAAATATTTTGCTCATTTTCTCAATAACCTTAATGAGAATTAACTAACTAACTTGGCTGCTACAACTTCCTTGAATTCCAGCAAGATTTACCTCAGTACTAGCGGCAGCAGCAGCCTATCACAGAGATACCAAGGTTGGCTTATTCTAACCATTGGTTATAATGCCACAATTATTTCCTGAAATTGCTGTAGTTGAGGCACTGTCTGTGATTGGAAGTTCACTATCTCTCCACAGAAAATGAAAAAAACTAAAGCAGGGCTCGATGCTGACAGTGTACCTGTGGCCCCAGGCCAGTAAAAATTCCCCAAAACGGCTTTGGGCCAGTAAAAAAAGAACTCAACTGGTCTTACAGAGCTAGTGAACATTTGGGGGACATTCTTGTTAACAAGTTTCACATGAAAATGCTCCCAAACATTTTAGAAATAAATGAAAACAAAATGAATAAAAATAAATGTCAGTTAATTTCCTGCAATGTTAAGTTAAAGAAAAATATGTGGGGCCAGTTAAAATTTTGCAGGACCATAAGATCCTAGGTGATTCTGGTCCTATGAGACCAGTAGCATTTTGAGTTAGCGTTGAGGTCTGTAAAGCAAAATTAAGTATGTGGTAGGTGGATGGCAGGAAATGGTAAAACTCTTGAACATGTATGCTTCCTATTAAAGCGTGACAGAATGTTCCTAAGGGACCATTAAATGTTAATTTTGTATTGAAGAATAGAATTAAGAGGTCAGCTAACATTGATAGTGGGTCATGTTGAAGAAGCTCTGGGGTGGTAGGAATCAGCTGAAATAGAGCAGCCATTTAAGATATAAGATACCACAATCATATTTATTTTACTTCCTTTACAAAGTTAAATGCTTGCTGAAGTATTTCTAGAGAATATTCTTTTCAACTTCACACAAAATAACAGATTTTAAATAGCATTAATTGCACATGAACGTTGAGAAACAGGCTAGTCTGTAATGCTTAGCACAGCAGTAATAGGGCCCCCAGCTGCTGTTTGTACCACCCTGGTGGTACAAGCGCTTTTGTGAATATACCCTATTGAGGATCCTATTAACCCAGTTACCCAACATGTATCCCCTCAGTACTTCTAAGCCCCTAAACCTGGGGTTCCTTGCACAAATCATTTTGCTATGTCGAAAAATAAATGGACCTATGTCAGGGTCCTGATTTGGCGGCCATAATGGAAAAGGCCAAATGACCCAATCATCTAAATATGGATTATGTCACCACAAGTAAACTCTGCGACCACAGAAATCAAGGTATGGGTGCAAGAATTATTATTTTAGGTTGAATAGCAGGAGAGTTATAGCAATTCTACCTAATCGGTGGCTGTCTTGGCTGCCATCTTGGAATCTCAAATTCCTCAGGGACGCCCGAGTCAAAATATACTGAAAACAAATCTGGAACAAATCTTGCGCACCTCAGACCACTTTTCGCATTTGGCATCCAGCCTACAATGCGCTACCATGAAGACGATCTCATCTAATGCCCATTTTACCCGCACATGATCACGTGGCAAATATGATTGTTACCTGGCATTGCATACTGTATTATATCATCATTTAATCATGTTTAGTCTACCATTCATAACATCTAACATATAAAATGCTACCGTGAAGATGATAACGTGATTTTCTTGTCTAGTGCTCAGCACGATAATAATAATTCGATGAATTATGAAGCAGTATTACATGACACTGGATATCATGTCATCATTTACCCATGTCTGGACTACAGGTCATAACTTCCCCGTGGTAACATCCCTCCTACTGTTTCCAAGAACTATGCCCTGACATCACGTGCCAGACAATTTCATCTCCATCTAGATCTGCGCACATATGCTTAAGCAGGCCTCATCAACTTTCAGTTGTAATTAGATTTCTATACGTATTGCATGTGGGGAGTCAGCAGGTCCGTCAAAGAGAGTTACATGGCCGTGCTTAACACATCGCTTTCACAGGCGACACAATCCATTTCATCCAACACATCAGAGGAATTTACAGTTTTTGTGATCTTTATTGGAATCATCCTTGCCTTTTATATCTGTTTCTCAAATGGACTTGTCATTGTCGCTGTACTTAGGTACAGTCAACTGCAAGGCACACAGAACATCTTCATCGTCGCACAGTCGGTAGCAGACTTTTTGGTAGGTGTGTTCATTGTACCTATTCGCTGTGTACAGGAGCTACTTGTCAGAGAGAAATGGAATCTCTGCCGAGCGCTGGCCTTAACAGAACTATATTTCTCGCTGATTTCAATTCTCACGGTTTTCGCGATTTGTGCGTGTCGATATATACAGACCATAGTTCCTCTACGCTATGGCATGCTGGTGACCAGACGAAGGTGTCTCACGGTGATCGGCCTGATATGGGTGTACTCTTCTCTGCTGTGCATTGCTGCTGGTATTGATAAGAGGAATACAATGGAAGATGTGCACGGTGGATCACCCGAGTCAGTGTTGGAGCCCTGTTATAGCTCTAAGGTCATAAAACGTGAGTACTTAGAACTTTTCGTAGCACATATCACTGTGTCCTATCTGACCAGTGCTGCCCTCTATTGTCGGATCTTCTACGTGGCCCTCAAAGCGCGTCGGCAGATCATCGCGCAGATGTCAGTGGTGAACCACCAGGCGGCGGTGGACTTCAAGAGGGAGAGCAAGATCAGCCAGAAGATGGCGCTGGTGCTGGGGGTGTTTGCTGCCTGCTGGTTTCCACGCATGTTTGTGCCTCGCCTAATCAGTCAGGCAGCATGGCCGGGCGCCAACCTGGCCAGGTTCCTGCTCCAAGCCCTGGCGTTCAGCAACTCTGGACACAACGTCTGGGTGTACGCCTTCAGCGATAAGCGACTCCGAGAGCACATGCTCTCTCTACTACGGTTAAAATGATGAGAGTGTATTCTTTGGGTATCAAATCGTATCGGGACCTCAGTATACTATTTAGCATGAAGTCTTTTAAGAAATCATACCATTGTCCTCTGGAGTACACCTGGAAGCAACCATCCTTTCTTTGTAGTGATCCTAAGCATACATATACAGTACAGACATTTAATTTCTGCACCAGTCGACCGGACGTATGCTAGTGCCTGATTGTACAAACTCACTTTGATAACATGTCAAAAATTAAGCCAAGCACGCCAATCACCCACGTAGCTTGAAGAACGAAGCTACGTTCAGTATTGGGGTCATCCATGCATTCATACACAAGAAACTTGGTGAAAATCGGGCGTGCGGTCGTGTATTATGCCCGGTCAGCCCACGCATTTAGTGCAGGAATTAAATGTCAGCACTGTATGTAAGCATAAAATCTTGCAGAGTGCTTGCGATTGGCTTGGTTGTCAAAGTACATTCTCTCCTAGCTTCTACTTAATGAGCAATGATGCAGTCAGTTGAATGATCTGCGGCACGTGAAGATCATATGATGATGATGGGGACCAGAATACCACAGTTTTAAAATGATGAAGATCACGACATCATCACTATTCATTTGCAACTAAGTACATCTACATCAATGTTTATACAATGATGATTGTATAAACATTATAATAATAATAATAATAATAATAATAATAATAATAATAATAATAATAACAACAATAATAACAATAATAATAATAATGATAATAATAATAATAATAATAATATTAAAAATAAGAAGAAGAAGAATGATAATAATAAAAAAATAATGATAATAATATTGTCATTTAATATTGCACCCTTTCCATATAAACATGCTCAAAGGCTGTTGATATCAACACAGTTATATGATAAATAAATCTTTGAACAGATGTGTTTTCAGTTGTCGTTTGAAGATTGCCACACTCGCAGCTGCCCAAATATCATTTGGGAGCTGATTCCATAGTTTTGCGCATTACCATTGTTAAACGAGTGCATACTGGTGGCCGTTGGCTGACTTAGTTTAGCTAGCTAACTTCACGGTTAAACATTTAATATTCTCTATTTTTAATGGGAGAAACAGGTTCCATCACTCGTAGATGGAAAGATGAGGTATCTTGCACGCGTGAGTGATTTTGTACCTCGTCCAAAGACACAAAATCACTCACTCGTGCAAGGTACCTCCTCTTCCCATCAACTAGTGATGGAACCTCTTTTACTCTCTCTCTCTCTCTCTCTCTCTCTCTCTCTCTCTGGAAATACTTATATGGTTTAAATTGGAATAGTTATGGTCTATATAGTGGTCAGAGCTACAGGGGGCTTGCAGGAAGGGTCACCCCTGAGTTGAGACACCATCCATACTCGGAGAGACCATAGCAGCGTTAATGGAGGGAGCAGAAAATGGTTGGTAACCTTCTTTGACATGGCTTAGGCTTTTGATTCCGTGTGGATTCAGGGACTCTTCTTTCAGTTCACTGAGCTTGGGATCACCAAGATGACCTCTCGACTACTAAGTATTATGCAGGCTTTACATCAATATCAATGCTGTGTGTATGGATTGCGGCTGAAACGTGTCATACAAGTTAAACACAACTCTCCATTAGGTCAGTTATTAAAATAGTGAAAAATTAAACTGCAAATGTTGTGTTTCGCACTAGAGTCAGAAAATCTATAGAGGCCGTAGACTTGGACAAGAAAATATGCACTGTAGAAATTAGCTGATACGGTTCCTTCACCTGGTGTCTGTCTTTACAATTATGACTCGATTGGTTCGTAGGGCTAGTTGTCCAAGAAGCGACGACACAAGAAGGAACCAGCATTCTTCCTTAACCATATTGTGATGCAGTACCCTGGTTTACCACATGAAAGGGTTCTAAAGGGAGATTGGTGATAGAGTCGAAGTATATCACTTAGACGAGCAACAGATGGGAATCTTCCTCGTGGCGTGGCCTATCTGTATGATCAACAATGCTAGGATACGCATTGTTTAGCATATATATATATATATATATATATATATATATATATATATATATATATATATATATATACATATTTATATATATATATATATTTATATATATATATATATATATATATATATATATATATATATATATATATATATATATAGATAGATATACATGTAGATAGATAGATAGATAGATAGATAGATAGATATATACATAGAATGAATAATACTAGTATAAAGAAAGAATATTGGTTTCTATCAAGCTAATCATGAATATATGGTAATAGAGTATTTTTTACGTCCCTGGACAATGAGATCGGATTATTGTATATAGTTCTTGTTTATGTATTGTTCTATCTATTTCCTTTTTCATTTGTATCTGTCTATGGTGACCTCTTTTGAATTTGATTTGATTTATTATCATTTTAACTTGATTTATTTATATGACATGATTTATGTAATGCAAATCACAATAAAGATATATACAAACATGTACATGCAATTTTTTGTGGAAGTTTCTAATTGAGGAAAGGAGCTCCGTTTGAAAACAATATGCATGTTTTCTGGTGTTTTACCTTCAAATGCTATCACACTGTTGGGAAGGCACTTTAATAATGCTTAATGTGTGCCTCATCAGAACACTTTTCAAGCTATATACACTTTGTATAGGCTGTATAGTGTCAAATGATACTAGGATAGTAGAAAAGCTCAGGTCTGGAAATCAACCCCTAAAGTATTCCTTTCTTATAAGATAAGCGGAAGACGGAGTAGAAGGAAGTGGTTATGGAAAACTTTTGGCTACCTATCGGAGTCACTGGTAACTTTCGCACATACTCATTTGGTGTTTACATAACAAAAAGGTTTCCAAGATATACTAAGAAAGACAGACCAATATTATATAAAGAATATTGCAAAAAAAAATGATTATGTATAGGAAAGAAATTCAACAATATAGATAAAATATGAACAGATAATAAAGTAATAAATTATTCAAAAACAAAAAAGTGTCAAGGGATATGTATTTGTTGATATTCAGTTTAAAATATATCATGTAAGAGTACCCGTGAACACTAGACTAAATAACATTAATACAATAAAAGGTAATCAATGCTAATATTGTCAAGAACCGGAATGTATTACCAATTCATTTTGATTTTTACTGATACTACTAATTATAACTGCTACTACTACCACCACCACCACTACCACTGCTGATGCTGCTACTACTACAACAATGTGCTACTACTACTACTACTACTACTACTACTACTACTACTACTACTACTACTACTACTACTTACTGATATCATGGCGTGATACCTTATCGTCTCGTTTACCTCACGGTTACCTCACGTTTACTTATTGTAATGAGATGCCTTATTGAACTCTACGACATCAACATTATTAGTACATAAAAGACAGTGTACCACAACGATACAACCCGTTGATGGACAACACCAATATTCATTTGATGATTTTATCATAAAACGTTCTTATATAAAATATTTGAATCGGTTAAGTTAGCCATATCAATAAGTTCTTCTCAAATGTTACACCCAGCCGAGGCGTTTTATAGGGAATACTAATGAAATAGGCTTATTAGGATCATCGAAAGCATAATTTCACACAAGTCAAAGATTCATCAATTAACTCCTCCCATTATGGTGGCATTGCTGATATTGTCCCCAATAAACACATTCGTTAGCTAGACCGTACTTGTGGTGTGGAAAATATGACAATTATGATCACTTAACCGCCTAAATATAAACTTCCTTTATACGTTTGGGCCCTGCTGTTTTATAAGGTACACCGCATGCCTGGTTACTGTGGATAGTGTGGATTGACATTAATACTGGTAAGCTTAGAGTCGAGTTGGCACTATACAACTGGTATATACACGAGTTGCTGCCGGCGCTCGTCTCACCTCCTGATGACTGTAATCAACACGCAGGCACTCGTCAGTATCAATTACAATTAACCAGCAAATCTTCTGGCAAAATGACAAGAAGATGTGTCCTGTTTACCTTATGTGATCTCCTCCACACAGAGAATACACCTGATTAGTATGTCTGCTGGTATAAAGCGTTTCCTGATCTTCCGAATGATATCTTACCGATCTCATTTGATTGGTAAATACTGGCATATTAAAATGTCTTCAATTCAACGGGATCTATTGTAAATGAATGACCAATGATCTCAAAATACACCTTATTTCGAACATTTTACTTGTTTGGCAACTGTCTTACATGTAGAATCACAAAGAACTACAGGTTTTCAATAGGTATTCTACCAGCACTAATTGATTCTCACGTCCCCAAAATGACACTAATATGGTAAACAGAAAACAATACAATTTGCTAATTGTCTGTGTACCGAATATGTTAAATCCTAATAATGTAGAATAATTACTAAATTTATACACAGGCCATAAAATTGACCTATATATCTGAAACAGTCGCTATAGTCCATTAGTAAAAGTAATTTTTTATGTGAAGGAATTGAGACCACAAAACAAAATTTGGTATGGATATAGCTGATATATTTAGATTATCATATTATAAGCTGAAGGTACTAGATGATTCACTACATGGTCAAACTCGGCTATTAAGTTAGGCCTAATTACTACAAATTTGATTCCGGCCAACATTTGCCCACCTACTGTGTCAAAATTTGACCTTTTAAAAAAAAACATCTTGACTTTTCTAGAATCCCCTATGAATAGACTATATGAATATATATCAAATATGAATGGCTTGGAAGAAAAAATGGTCTGAAAACTGAAAGAAAATGATGAAATTGAACGAAAATCACATTTTGGACCTCTTTATCGCAGTACCCATAAGGGATATGAAAAAAGAAAATTCATAATGTGATTCCTCAGGTATCAATCAGTCATAATAGCAAATATAGGCTTTGCACCTCGAATTTTACAAAAACTGTGAGCATCTGAAAATAGTCCAACACACTATTTAGATTCATGAGTGAAAATATGAGCTACACCCCTCATGCCTTTAACCTCACTTTTCTCAAGAACCGTTTGGAATTTTGAACTGAAATCTTTCGTTCAATCACCTTAAACATAAAGGCAAACATGAGGCAAGTTTCGTCAAAATCCGTGATGGTGACCTGCTGACCTCTGGGCCACTTGAGCCGGAATGATCCTATATCTATCTACAAAAGCAATTTGCTTGTACAATACTTTTATTACATTTCGATAAAAATTCCTATTACATTATGCGTAGGTATTACATTTCGCAACGATTTTTTGTTACATTTCGCGTACCTTGTGCTATTACATTTCGTGAAAATTTCGTATTACATTATGCGTAGGTATTACATTTCGCAACAATTTTTCATTACATTACGCGTAGGTATTACATTTCGCAACGATTTTTTATTACATTATGCGTAGGTATTACATTTCGCAACGATTTTTTTTACATTATGCGTAGGTATTACATTTCGCAACGATGTTTTATTACGTTATGCGTAGGTATTACATTTCGCAACGTTTATTACATTATGCGGTTTAACACACGTCTATGCCATGTAGATTATATAGATAAAGCAGCAGCATGGAGTTGGAAAGCGTAGATATTTCCATGCCTGCGAGTAGTTTATTATAGGCCTACTTTCCTTCTTGTGCCAATACTCATTTATGGCATTTCTTGTAACGTTAAGTAATTATTTTTAGTGGTGCCTTATGCTGTGTACATGTATGTGTAATCTTAGGAGAACATTCCGGGTGTAATGTTTTCATCCATAGCTGAATAACCGCCTATGTCTAAAGCTTGATGCATAACACATCTGGCGCTAGCATATGTATTCAATAACAACACTAAGTTTGTCCTATAATTTAAACCTTTTCTTTATTATATGTCTGATGTTTGATATAACATTTATTATTGAATTTGCTTTTGTATCACTACGTATATAGTCAATAAACAGAAAAGCAGTATACCTTTATTCGTTGAGAGTAAAGTTGAGGGAATACTGCATAATTACCTGATGATGTATCTGGTTTGACAGAAAGATTGTTAAAAGCTAGACATGCATTAATGCCTACTTAGTACAGACCTGATAATAGAAAATGCGGATTATGTATCGCGAGATGTAATTGCTTTTACTCGATGGTTATACTGTACCATTGGCTTTGTATGTCAATTGTAATTGACATTGCCAAGTGCCCTGCGTTTGATCTGCCTTTAGTGTTTTAAGCGCATTGTAAGGGACCGTTTAGTAAAGGACAAACCTGCAATTACTATTTTTGAACAAAAATATACTACTACTACTACTACTACTACTACAACTACTACTGCTACTACTACTACTACTTCTACAACTACTACTACTACTACTACTACTACTACTACTACTACTACTATCTCTGCTGCTTCTTCTTCTCCTTCTTCTTATTCTACTCATTGCTATTACTACTACTACTACTACTACTACTACTACTACTACTACTACTACTACTACTACTACTACTACCGCACAACTACTACTACTACTACTACTACTACTACTACTACTACTTCTACTACTACTGTAGTGCCAATTTCGAACACTTCATTCGCTGGAAGTATAACATATAGTTTCACAGGGACGTAGTGCTCCTGGCATATCTTGTCAGTGTTTACCCTCTATAGTAAAAACACATTTTCAGGAGAAGTCAGTGGTTCCTGCTGACTCTTCTCCAGTCATTTTAGTTATGCTTGAAATGAGATGAAGAACCAGCTCTTAACATTTCCCAACAAAAGTATAACATTAGAACAGTTATCAACAATTTAATAGATATATAAAAATAGTATACCACTAACTAACTTCAAATGTGTTTTTATATCGTGGCATACGCAAAGTAAATCATTTTCGAAAATGTGACCCAATCACGGTCGACGAATGACAAATGCGGAACTGTGGTCTATTAATACCATGAGCGGCGATAAAACAAGATGCAAAGACACCCATAGAGGTGTAAAAGGTACCTAATTCCGCAATGTGCCAAAATAAATAAAATTTCTTTCAATAGAAATATTCTAAACTATTTATGATGGCGATAAAGATATAGTTGAACAGTTTTATTCAATCAAATAACTTGCAAAAGTCAAAATTTCGTCAACTACTCTAAGCATATTACTGTACTCCTCTACCTACAAGTCCATTGTAGATGCAAGGCATCTATTAGAAATTTGGCGGGGCAAGTTATTCATTGCGAGAGAAAAGAACTATATGGAAATTAAAAGATTATCATAGGATAGAGTATCCTACAAGTATCTTTTGTCAATTAAAGGGTGATATTAATGTTATTTGTCATCAATGTGTTGACATGTTGTGTGGTCTCTTGCATATTTGAAAAAGGCATTTTATAAAAAATATTTGGGTGTCCCAATGGGTGATTTTTGAGGGATTTGGTGACCAAATGAGGCCCATATACCCTGCTGGCTAAGACTATATACCCATCTCTTATACTCTACTTTGAAACTCTGCGAATGCTTTAAACGTTCAGTGTAGCTATGGATATCCCTCATGCAGTTACCCCTAAAAATATTTCAAGAAGCATGAGGTACCTATTCAGCGTACTTCTCGCCATTAGAGAAACCCAAAACATTATCCCTCTCATTAATATATATTGGAGGTCTAGATCTAGGGTTCAACAATGACCTAGTATTGCTAGTAGCATATATAATATACTAGCCCTTCTTGAAGTTCTTTTAGTTTGACATCATAAAACATTTACAATGCGTACACCTCCTTTTTACTAGCTTCCATGTTATTTATACCCTACATCATGCAGACGCGGATCCACGCTTGTTTGCATCGATGCACGTGCATCACTCAAGCGCCGAGTTGCATTTTTTCATAGCAAAGTGCATCGGTCAGATTTTCCAACCCAGACTGTCTTTCATGAAGATCTGGTCACCCATTCGACACGGGAAATGTTAAATCTTCCCGTAATGATGTTAGTCTAGTTCCGTCTCAAGCAGGAAGTGATCATGTACATATTGATACTCAAAAGAGGCATTCCCAGAGTTTTTGATAAAAACCGCCGTTTGTCGTGAGATGTGACGGACTGTTCTCCAACTTGAGACTTTTAAAGTTTGTACAAGTAATTATGATTCCTGCTCCAACTTAGTGATAGCTATTAACAAATGAGGGTGTACCAGTAGACGATGTCATACTAGATCTCGAGATCTTGATCAATGTATTAATCTTGCAACTTTATTGACCGTATCTATAAGGTTGGTAATGAGTTCAAAGCAAAAGCAGTTAAATACTATGTTCATACAGACATTCACCTACATATAGCCAGTACGAAATTCAGGAAAGCACATGTTTGTGTGTCAAGTATAATTACACTTAAACTGAAAACAGGAACAATCGACTGACCAAAAGTGACTCACAGGGTTAAATTGTGAATATTGAAAATAGGATTATTTTACGATGTACGCCTATGTTCGAGCATTTATCGGTGGCTTTCCCTGCTTAATAACTCTGCAGAATAACAGAGCAAGGATTACAGAGTGTGACAGAATATCAAGATACAGGCATCTTAGGTTTTTGACTCTACCCTATGTATTGAATATTCAACAGCATGGTCGCTTCAAACATATTTTTGATATCACATGTTTGTGGATTTGCAGGAAAATTCTTTAATGACGTAATTCAACTGAATTGATTAGTGAGTTTGATTTGCGAATATAGGATCATTTGATGATTTACACACAAGTTATCGAAGAGACACAAAGCCTTTAGCCTTTTCCTGTTAATCAACTGATATAAAAACATCATTTCAATAATCACTCCGCAGAATAAAAGAGCAAGTATTACAAAGTGTGACAAAAATAAGATACAAGCAGAATATGGCATATACATCTATTGCAAGATGTGCAAAAGATTATCAAAATGGCAGGGGAGTAACAAACTGGCGCGAAAGAGAAACAAGAGTTAGAGATAGAGAGACAGGGTTCACGTGAACCATGCAACCCCACTTAATCCGTCCCTGTTATGTTTATTATTTGTTATTAGTTTGATCGTTTAAAAAAACATAGTCAAAATGACTAATCTCATAATATTGGTCTTTATCTATGACATGGTTGATAGCAGGGTTGATGCTAAAAATAAAATTCGTCCTGATAATAGTTGACTTCTTTGGTGTATGTGAGTATTATTACTGAAAGGTTGGAGTGACCATGTAAGTATGCTATACTAGAAAAGTAGGGGACCCATGTGAGTGTAATAAACTAAAAAGGTAGGTGCCCTGTTTATGATAAGAAAAGTTAGAATGCTGCTAAAGGAGGGATACCTAATTATTATATACTGAAAAGGTGGGGTGTTCATAAAAGTATGATATACTAGAAAGGTGCCTATGTGAGTGTACTATATTGAAACAACAGGATACTGGAAAAGAAATTCTGAGCTACGGGAGTTCTACCTTATGCATATTATTTGCCTATCACTAAGAAAGGATTTTTTCATGTTGTCTGTGAGAGAGGAACAGGCCAGTGTTTCTGTATATCATAGCATGGGTGGAATTGATTAGCATATAGTTTATTTAAAAGAGGGCTTGACGTATCGCCGATCTAGTCAGCTTATACATTCACACTGGGATATACCCTTAACATTTTCTTTCTGGTCCTAACGATACTTGGTACAAACCTTTAGGAATAAGCCTACGTTCACTAAACATTTAAGGGGAATTTGTATGTTAGATTTAGATCAACATGTCTCCTTAAATTGTAATTCTTTAAAATTGCTTCAGTCGTAAAGATACTAGTAAAACAATCATAACATACGTGGCTTCTACAGACACAAATGGTTTAAAGGATGTTAGACAGAGGGCACCAAACAACCTGAGGTTTGACAATACCTTAGGAGGTGAAATTGCATTCCTGGTCAACAGTACATCTAATTAGGGTCTAATGAGAAGAAGTTTGTGTTGTATTCACCAGACTAATGAGGGCTTTGTGCTGTTATGTACGTATACTGATATCAATATATAGATTTAGACACTTAAACCTGTTACTTAAGTCCATTAGGACGTAGATTATACATAACTGTGGAGCTGATTAAGTTACAACTCTATGCCAGTGCCAATTAAAGGTAGAATACAGATAATGTATATATTCTGACATCAACATATAGGTTTAGACACTGGAAACTGTTACTTAAGTGTGGAACTGATTTAGTTTCAACTCTGTGACAGCACTGGTCAAGTAAAGGTCAGTAGAATACAGGTAAAGGCAGTCTGGAACCTTAAACCTGAATCCTCTATTAAAATCATCAAGATGAAAATTTAAGTATACATTATGAGGCTACTGGCGATATAACAAAGTAAAACCTGTTTTATTTGAAGGATATATTTGTCTAATTTGAGTAACCATAGGTGTGCCGGAGAGAATTGGTGGCAAGCCTGCTTACCAGATTGATATATGATGTAGGTACCTGGTCTCCTCCTGGCTGTTATTTTTTATTATGGTCTTTACTGTGAGGCTGAGGACAATGCAAGGTGATCTCTTTAACTCATTGATGCCTGGGACAATCTTGACGAATTGCTGTCTGGATGTTTAATACTTTTGGCAATAACTTGCAAATTTAAGATTATACAAAAGATTTGAAGAAGAGTTGTTGAAATATTTCCCAACTTCATATCCGTCAACTCTCCTGATATGAGCAGTACTCTCCTGAAATTAGAACCAAAATTTGCTGTCTCCTTTTACAGCACTATCCCTTGTCAATTAACAGATAGATGTGGGGAATCGTCTGATATTGGGTTGGTGAATGTTGACAGGTATGCGAATTTGTTTTCACCTTTAAGATTTCACCCAAATTGTCAGGCTGTTTTGGCTGCAGAGGATACGAATGGGTTCCTCTACGACTCTATCATTAGTGCACAATTGACAGTGTATCACAACGAGACAAATATGTGATGGACAGCAACCTCCCCGTGAACTCGTCACACGGTGACAATAGCGGAGCTGTCAGAGGCTTCACAAACACTCACCTAATCCATGCCATGATCAGTCATAATGGCCTTTCTATTCATTTGATGATTATACCATGAAATATTCTTATGGAAAATATTTGAATCGGTTATGTTAATCACATTAATTAGTTCTTTTCAAACCTTATACCAAGCCGACACTTTTTAATGGGAATGCTTAATATGGCAATTAAGCAAAACTATAAATGCTCGCGCGGCTCGATAGTAATTCTGCATTTCCCTTGACAAATGCAGTCACACAGATTTTACGACTTCGTTATATGTGGGGTCATTCTTTGCTTGTACTTCGCGGAAACATATTTGAAACACCTTGATAAGAGCTTTATGTTTGTGCAATAACGACACAGTATGAGTAGCGATTGACCGACGGCATAAGAAATACTACGAGTTTAATCTATCGTGAATCGTCATTTCGCACAAGATTTAAACTAGAATTAATTTGATGCTGGCATGGCCAGGAAGCGAGCGCTAAGCTTTGGATGATTTCATTTTTGTTTCATTCTGACCTAAATTAAGTACAGACATTTAATTCCTGCACCAGTCGACCGGACGTCTGTCCGAGCATGGTTGTGCAAAGACCCATAGATAACATGTCAAACAATAGGCCAAGCACGTACACCAATGACCCACGTAGCTTGCGAATCAAAGATACGTTCATTTGTGAGGTCATCCATGCGTTGGCAATCGGGCGTGCTGTCGTGTATTATGCCCGGAATGAATGAATGAATGAATGATTGTTTAAGGCACATCGGCGCACGAAGGCCATTTAGTGCCATAAAAATTGTGTAAAACAATGGTCCTTTGTTATTGTTGAAAACAATAACAAAGCAATATATGAATAAAAATGATCACAAAACAATGAACAACTTCAAAATATAATTTCCGTACAACAGATTGTTTCAAAAGAAACTATAAATTCTTAAAAGGTTTTACAATCGGTAAAACAGACCTATCTCATGTAAATAAGATAAAATGCTGTCTGGAGGAACCTTTTCAAAGAGTTCCCTGAAGGTATCTACATTAAAATGTCTATTTCTGGACTCAATAAAATCGACACACTCAAATAAAATATGTTTGATAGTCAATTCACAGTCACACGCTATACATTGTGGAGGATCTTCCCCTTTCAAAAGGAAGCAGTGAGTCAAATGAGTGTGACCAATTCGAATTCTTGCTAAAACACTCTCCTCATGTCTAATGATTCGAGAACCTCCAGGCCAAAGACCCAGCTGAGGATGAATCTCATGTAGTTTGTTGTTTGCTGCCTCATCCCACTGAGACTGCCATTTGCGTTTTAAAAGGATATTGATGTGCTTTTTAAAATCACCATAAGGAATGGGAACATTTGTGACTCTTTTCGAAAGACCAGCTTTGGCAGCAGTATCTGCCTTTTCATTTCCTATGATGCCAACGTGACTGGGAATCCAGTAAAATAAAATTCTTTTATCTTGGTACTGTACTAGCCAGTTGAGGCGTTCCAGTATGTAGAGGACAAGAGGATGTGTCCAGTCTTGGCTCGAAATGGCCTGAAGAGCAGACTTTGAATCTGAGAAAATAATAAAATTCCTTTCATCATCATCTGCCGTCTCAACCCGATCAAGAGCAAGGAACAGAGCATGCAACTCTGCAGAGAATATAGAAGACTTGTCTGGAAGACGTTCAATGGAAGAATAATTATCAATGACTGCTGCTGCAGCAGCCTTGTCATCTGAGACAGAGCATCACTGGTTAATAGCGCATTGAAAAACGTTTCGTAAGTTGCGATATTTCATGTAGAAATATGAAATTTTTCAAAATTAATATTAATGTTCCGAAATCATCTTAATAGGCCTAAAGACAACTTATTAACTTAATTTGTTAATTTGGACTTCATTGCAGTTGGCGATGAGGCTAGGATTTTTTTCGTTTGTAGGTTGCAGAAAATGGTAAAATGGAAAACACATGAATACAGTCTAAAAATCAAAAGGTTTATTGAAGAAACCTGTCAAATACGAAATTAAAATATACATAGATATCACATGCACCTATCCCAACAATCGATGGCAAGGCTGAGCCACTTTGGTATGTTAAATTTCACCCAGAAGGCACTTCAAAGTATAAAAGTATAAAATGAATTAAAATGAGGTATATCTTCTCGCTTGGCAACACCTTTCAAAGGCTATAATGGTGAATTATATTGTACTACTCATAGTTATTTGACCTTTTCATAATGATGGAAACAATTTCCAACTGCATGAAGCTAGTTTGGACAACATCTCTTCACACTGACCTGCATTGAAGTTTTGACTAAAATAGTTTGTAGGTTTCAGGTCTGCTACCTTAAGTTGTATCTCAATGTGAAGCTTTGAAATTAGGTAGGTAAGCATCTAATGTCCATTCTTACCATATATATAGGAAAGTTATACATTGTGCTATTGAAATCACATCAAAATTATCGCTTTGGTCAGATCATTGATCATTGATCAGTACAAAATATCTGGTTTTTTCATGACACAGATATGGAATTATCACATTTATGATCACATAGCGGCACAATGGCACCCTTAAATACTTAAAAGTCCACTCATAAAAACAGAATGAGACAAACAAAATAAATATTGCACGTTTCCCAGCACTTTTACACTACTACTGAACTTCAAAATGGAGTGTTTTAGTAAGTTATGTAAGTTGCGCAGATCTTCTCCAAAATGATTGGACCTTTGAACATCATTAAAGGAAGTAAGTTAATACTTGCAAACTAAAATTCAACACAACTGTCACATTGAATAAATCACATAGATGGAATGTTATTGGAGATAAAACATCTTCACAATGTCATTTGTGAATCATTTTGAGAATTATACAATATATAAAAATGGTTTACACCTTAAACCAGCATCCCTAATACTTCAAGAACAGATGCAATGATTATGCATAGACGTTATGAAACCTTAACATTTAAACATCCAACAGAACATTTGAATTAACTTTGAAAATGAAGTGTGAATTTGTCAAAGTCTTGGACAAACTTGTCCTTGAATTCTGACAGTGGCATGTCGGGGCTGACAATCTTGACTTTGCGCTTGCCATCTCTCGCATCTAGAACTTTCTGCCACTGCTGGACAGTAACCTCAGTGGCTGTGACTTTATCCACCAACCCCTTAACTGCCTCTTCCGTCTGGTAAGATTTCACAAAGACATCAGGACTTGGAGTGAGGGGTTCTGTGAGTACCTTCTTCAGGGATCTGAGAAGCAAGGTGGAGTGTTCATTCTTCTAGCACTTGTAAGCAGTTGTTCGGCTTCAAGCAATTGGAATGTCTGATGTGCTTGGGTCGCAGCTTGTAGAAAGATGACTTGCTCTTCTTCACTTGTGGATTTTCAGCAATGAACTTCTCATATAAGATGTATAGGTAGTCATTGAGGATCCTTGTTTGGACCTTCTCTCCATCAACTGTCAAGCAGTCCTGCTTGCCAGGGTTCATCCTAGAGTTGTCGTCTCTCTCTAGGAAAGACCTTACCTGTCTCTTGAGCTCTTTCTGTCTGGCAAGTAGCCGCCTTCTCTCGAGACACTTGGGAGACTTGTCCTTCCTTGTGTAAAGGAAATTCTCTGAGACATTCAACTGTTGGCTGAGATGCTTTTTCATTCTGTATCTCTTGAGCTGTTTGCCGTTGAGAAGTGATACCACAACCTCCTTGTGTTGGTCACTTTTCTTTGCTGCAATTTGTAGTTCATCCTCCACCACATTCGCATAGATCAGTTTCTTCTTGATGCCGGCTGGGACTTTCCTTGGGGTAAGGCCACTGTCTCGAATGAGCTGGTTGGTCTTGCTGCATGGTGTCTGAGCAGTGATGCCTTGCTCAGCTTGCATAGCTTCGAGTGGTTCTAGCACTACCACTGGAACTGGATGAAACACTCGAGGCCACCTATCATGTACTGTAGTCCCCTGGCTTGGAGATGTGACAGTACTACTACAAGCACTTGTAATGTCACTTGATCCTTTCTTCTCCATCAGTTCCTCCAGCTTCTTGCATCTCCTTTGGAATTCCTGTTTCTGAGCTTTGATATTCTTAATCTGTTCCTCATGCTTTGTAACCTGTCGGTTCAATTTTGAAACAGCCTTTGCGACACGTTTCTTCTTCCTCTTTTGAGTAGTAGACTTTGGACCAGTACCGACTTCGGCGACATGTTTCTTTCTCTTCTTTCGAGGAGACTTTGAAGTGGCTACAGCTGCAGCTTGTCTTTTCCTCCTTCTGGGGAATTTCACAATCAGTGTACCTGAAAGTAGACAAATAAACAAATGTATGAATAAAAGGAAGAAAGAGTGTCACGAAAGCTGTTTCAAAGTTTAACTTAGACAAATATCAGGTAGGTATGTGGTTATAATATTTGCAATTGTAGTCATTAACAGATCAATTAATATCAGCATCAGTTCAGAACATTACTCCAAGTGGGATTCAAGACAAATATCATTAATTAACAGATCAATACATATTAGCATCAGTTCAGAACATTTCTACTTCTAAGCAGATTCAAGACACATATCAGGTAGGTATATGTAGTAAATGATTAGCACCAGTTCAGAACAGTACATACATTCAGAAGTAAATCAGCAGGTTAACAGGAATATAAAACACTTACCTTATTATTCACAGCGAGAACATCTAAGTGCACGAATAAATAAATGAATGAATATTGAAATACATACCTCTGAGTTCCTGCGCTCCATCACCACCATCACTGCTGTCACCACCATCATCCGTCTCATCATCATCATCATCATCACTGTTAAATCCATCAGTTGACCAGTCCTCATCTTCCTCCACATCAGCCTCAGCAGCCAGTTTCTCTTCCCGCTTCTTCTTACGGTGTCTCCTGACCCCTATATTGGTAAACCTCCTGCTATTTGCCTTCTCTTCGTCGGTCATGTCTGCTACCATCTTCTGATAAGCTTTGACCCTTTCACTTTCTCTTTTCAAGAAGGTATCACCCATTGCAGCAATTTTCCTCGCCCTATATCGCCGTTGCCGCTCTGCATTGCTTAGGGGAAGGGGTCTGAGCCGTGTAGAATACATTATCCAGCTGAAAAAGTAAAGAAAAGTGTCAAAATAAGCCATGTCCTCAAAAACGTAACGCACAAATGAAACAACACGTAACGAAAATGTCCTCAACTCAAATCGAGATGTAAATACCCCCCCGCCATGTTGTTTTGATTCATTTACGAGCAAAACATTTCAAAGTTGTCTAAACTTACGGCAAATTACGCACAGACATCTTAAAATTTCTGTTAGCGGAGCTTCTATGCTAGCCTACCCCTAAAATGACACCAATTTTTCGAAGATCCCATGATTAGAAATCGAAAAATTTTATGAAAAAAACACTCACCGCTGATTCTGACGAGTCTGGCAGCATGGCCTAACATCCCTTCTTGACGTCAGAAATGAAAACGAGGCCATAACCTCATTATTTTAGTCTGTAGGCTTGTCGATAGATGGCAATGTCGGATTGCCTAGAAACTTACACAACGTTTGTACGTGACGGTTTTTCGAACTTATGCTTCCCTGCAGGCTTAGAAATAATTCTTTCTGGATTTGTTACAATCGTTATTCGTACTATGCCTGAAGGTCTTTTAGATGCAAAAAGAAGATCTTCCACGAGTACATGTATAGGGAGGTATAATGCGATCGTAAGTTGCGCTTGTTATCGATACGCACCAACCTTACCCCATTTCGAGGTCTGTGGGCCTTTCTTAAAACTTGGTCTCAGACTTTTTGTTATTTTATCGAAAAGTTGAGATGTTTCCGCAGATGTAGAGACCAAAAAATCATTGAATACTATTTAATATGGTACATGTCCCGCCTAAAATAGCTTGATGCGAAATGTACAAACAAAAATTGAAGACACGTGTACAGACCTACCTAAAGTATATTTCAAAATGAAATATTCTGTTCTTGCGTCAGAAATATCAAAATTCAAAATATTTCCAATAAATATAGATGAGGTTTTCCTAAAACAATCCGGTTTTTTAATCTTTTCACACAAAATCATATTTTAACCTTTGCTGAGGACACGTTAGTCCGTTTCGCCTTGTTGCTCTTCCGGCCTCAGAAAAAAAAATTCTACTAGAGTTAGGACACTAGTTATGCATGACTCTGATGCACATTGATCCTAGCTACTGGCTGATACCAAGTAAGCCAGTATTCATGCAGTATTTTTCCCTAGGGGGTCGAGGGTCACGCAAATCTCGTTATGTGGACCCTTAAGGGAGAATGGCTGTTACCCAAAGGCAAGTAATTCATGTTACTGTGAATGTACAACCCACTCGTGGTAGCTTTTCCCGCTTCTATAATCATGACTTCTTAATTGTGAGCATTTGTTGCATGTGAGAATTTCTCTGTTTGTTGCATAGTTGCGCGTGTTGCCTGACCTTCGGTGGTCAAATCACTATTTTGATACAATTTAAAGGAAACAGTCCATATCTATTATGTGATAAATCAATGTTTAAAACATGGAAAGACATAGCTATATTCACAAATAAGCCATAATGTGGGCAATCACTGGCTTAAGTTTAAGAAAATATACTCAAAAGTTCTAACCCATGAAAAAAACATCAACAAGATACAAACATGGCAGCAATCAGCATCAACCAGGTGTTAGGTATTAGCCCTAGATATTTCACACAGAACTAAACACAAACTTTTCGTAAACATGCATGTCAGGATAATTCCAGAAATTTTATTTTCTCTGCTTGCCATGCCAAGGCTGAAAATCTGGTTAGTCAGTTAGGGTGGTGGGGAAACAGGAGAGCCCTGGTTAAACCACTGCGAAACCCATTGGCAACTTTCTCTCATGCTGCTAGTCAGATTTGATGCTAGACAGTCGGCGAGGGCAAAGTCTTAGGCCACCCTCCTATTAGCAGCAAAGTTTTTTTGTGTACGTCTTGTCTTGAATCATTTTTTTATTATTATTACACGGTTGTCTTTCACCAACACAAATGTTTTTGTTTCGATTCCTTTTAAGATTATTCATTGAATCCATTATGTAATCTTTGAAATAAGAGCTTGCTCATTGGAAAATTTTAAATTTCGTTGCAATCGCCCACTTTTTTTGAAGAATAAGTATCAATCCACTCAAAAGTCAAAAAATTGACAATGCATTTATTAAATCGTGAATATGAGAAGTAGCCTTTTAAGCACAGGAATGTTTGAACGACAGTGTGTTCTCTTGTATCCCCGAGGTGGCAAATAATTTAAACTTGTATCTCAGTAAATCTTTCGTTCAATTTGATAAAGGACAGCTTTTATACTGATAATCACAATACTAACAAGGTACTTTTTGGCAACAAACTTTTCAGGGATATTAGGCCCAAAACAGCTCTACAGGTAGGGCCTTAGTTAGTAAATAGCACCGCTGGTTCAAGTGTTTATAAAAGTGCAGAGCATTGACTATTCTACATCATATACTGTGTTGGGTGGCTGTTCTTCTTACCTCGTGTCTAATTCTTCGTATGTAAATCGGCTAAAAAACCGTTAAAAATTGTCATCATCCCCCCCCCCCCCCAGTGTCTAGCGGCGTTGCAAGCAGCAGTGGCCGACATTTTGAAATCCCTCTCTTGCTATGGAATACCCCCCCCCCCCCCCCCCCCCCGAACGGTCGCTAAGAACTACCCCAGTAATATAAATCAACTGGGGTTTTAACAATGAACGTTGTGACAATTGCTAAATGACATGTGTCCAGTAAGACAAAGATATTGACCAATCAGCTGCTAGAATCAGAGTGGAGCAGATGATAAGTTACATAATACAATACAATACAATACTAAATGATATGATACAATATGATAACACAGTGATACATCAGCTTTAAGAATACAATCATTGTTCCAACTTTATTATTTGGATATTCGTTGAAGACACATCCGTCTCCTGTCCAGAACACGTGACGTCCAGTAAGTGATAGACCTATAGGTAACTAGGTTATCATGCATGCATTGTTTATCTTTACTAAACTCACTACACCTTTCCATGTGAAATCCGCCCACCTTACCAAAGACATCCAATGGTCTAGTATGGAACATTTGAAACAACAAGTTTTAATTGCGATTTTTGAACGCGCCGATGCCTTTTCGGTCTATCTATAAAAGAGAGCATGGCAGACATACCTACAGTCTGTAGGATATAAATATATATATATATATATATATATATATATATATATATATATATATATATATATATATATATATATATATATATATATATATATATATATATATATATATATGTATGTATATATATATATATATATATATATATATATATATATATATATATATATATATATATATATATATATATATATATATATATATATATACATATATATATATATATTTATATATATATATATATATATATATATATATATATATGTATTTTTGGATGTATGTATTTATGTATATATATATATATATATATATATATATACATATATATATATACATATATATATATATATATATATATATATATATATATATATATATATATATATATATATATATATATATATATATATATATATATATATATACATGTATATATATATATATATATATATATATATATATATATATATATATATATATATATATATATATATATATGGATACATAATGTGTGCAATAATTATTCTTGTTTCGTGTATATTTGTATGAGTTTTTGTTTGATTTTGCAAGTCTTATATTAGTGTGTATGTATGATGGGAGTCGCAGTCAACAAGATACATACATACACCTGCGCCAACGTGACTTAATGACCACTCGAATGCATAATGGTGCACAATGTATATTGAGAAGTGATGATAATGCACGATGTTTATTGAGACGTTTCGACAAATAGACACAGGCGAAAATTAAATTTGATATGCTCTAAATGTTGATACAGATTTTGGTTCACTTCCTCAATTTTCTTACGCAAGAGATTCGATGGCTTGTGGACTTCAATGTATACATTATTGGTCTGATTTGTCCTGGTTGCGGTGGCAAAGGAATTATGTCTAGTGCAACCTTTTATGCTAATACCGTACAAACATGCACACACCAAATATTATCCTGTTTGCGTTCGATTGCCGGCAGGGGCATGTGAGGAAGTTTCAAGTGACTTGTGATTAGGCGTTGATTGTCGTCAGCTTCCTCATTGTTTTCCACCACTTACAACCTGCCACTCACGATTTAACTTAAGTTTGGCAAAAAAGTGACAATAATCGAAATTCCAAATTTCTTACACACACCCCATCGTTTCTATTTCTATCACTTCTGTGTAAATGTATCTCGTCTCTTACACATTGCAACAATAAATAATTACGTAATCACCCAAAGCAAGATATGTATATACTAGTATCAATATTGAGCGAATCCAAGTACAGATACTACCCTTATATCAAACGGATTGTAATATATAACAACAGCATCAAGGCTTATATTCA
>OZ012695.1:24837385-24842385 GCA_963942565.1 Maea johnstoni | reverse complement strand
GAATTCCACATCCGCAACATGAACTTATGACTTTCTATTGTGCTGAGGCACTGTTTGTCTGCAGCCGAAGAAAGATGAGGAAGGTGAGAAAATACTCTGCCTTGTAGACAGCCTCTTATTGGAGTTTGGGAGCTTCGTGCCTTTATGCAAAGGCTTTTGATGTTGTTCTTCTTTGTGTGTGCATAAGCTTAAAGTGTTTACTACATCTTCCTTTGAACAACTACAAAAACCAAATACTAGTATAGGCACTCTTTAGAAAGCTGTCAGCTAGAAGGAAGGACACCTGAGGCTCCCAGCTGTGATGTTGATCTGGGCACATAATGCCTCTTCCTCATCTGATATGATATGATATGGGGTCATCTACTACTAAACCTAGATATGTTCTTAAAAATCTCTCTTCATTCGAATAATTCTATAATCAAGTAAACGAACAGCCATGCATACATGTACATACAAACCATTAAGAAATTAATAGTTAACAATTTTCTTATTCGAAATTAGTCCTTAAGTGTTATTTGCCATACTTCGATATGTTCTTAAAGATCTCAATTTATTCCAATAAATCTATAGTTAAGTAAACGAACAGCCATGCAAACATGCGAACCATTGAGACAATAAAAGTCATCAATATTCTTACTCTAAATTAGTCCTTAAGTGTTATTGGAGGGTAGAGATACACATTATGCTAAAGAAGATGAGACACTGAATCAAAATGTAGTTTTGACAGCTTTCGTGAATCATCTTCGAAACCCATGAAATCGATATTGTCCCTACAACAATATAATTTTGCCAAATGATTGAAACATCCTTGGGTACTGTGCATCATTTCCCTTACATTTTGATATTTGCACTAGTTATTTTGTTATATGTGCATACTAATGAAGAAAAGTGAAACTTTCAAAAATATATTTATCACAACTTGAGCGCGCAGTTAATTCCTTTAGGAGCAAAAAATGAGAATAATATAAATAGATCATGCACGGGGATATTTTCTATGAAATGTACAAACACCATAACTGTAAAAATGGTTTAGTTTAAGGCAATCGTTCTACCAAAGATTTTTCAGACATTTACCTAAATCCACCAAAAATAGATAAGAGGTTGTTAAGATGGTGCCATCAAATAATAAGGGCCATGGTTTAAGACGTTAACCAAATTCATACCTTCAAAGACGACTACCCATTGATTCTGACTGAAAGGAATCTTCTGAGACAGCTTAGTTGTAAGGCATCATTGCATAACGAAGGATTTTACAGTTTTACAGGTCCCTAAACCCATATATCAGCCTCTAAAATCTCCTCACGTATTTAGGGTTTGTATTAAGTTATAGGAAACTGCTAATGAAACTCTCTAGTTGTTGTAGACAGTATGAGCTTTGGGGAGGTAAGGAGGTAAGGTGTCACCTTAGTAAGAAAGGTTTGACGATTACAACCTTCCCATAATAGGTACATGTGTAAGATTGCGAGAGGTCCAGACCCTATCAAATTCTTTATTTCTCCAATCTGTTGTTCGATGTTGTCTTCCGAAACAATGCCATTTTTCTTGATGTTATACCTAATATCCATGAGGAGTGAAGGTGTGAGTCCATTCATAACCATACTTCTCCTCCCAGGGAATTGTCTACCTCTCGTTTTGTCACCTTAGGCGTATCGTTGTTATTACCTAAACCGGGCGCTTTTTTGAACCATTGGAAAATATGGATTGTTTATTGCTCCACGGATGTCAACCGATATAATGACACCAATTTTACCATGTGATTAGCTGATAAATCGTCATATCTCATTGTTATATGACAATGCGGCTAGCAGACTGGCTCTCGAGCTACGCTACGCTACTGCCTATGAGCCAGACTGTCAGCCTTCAGGCCTACGCCAAATACAAGTACCATATCACCCACTGCAACAGTCAATAATGCTTTATTAGTATAGATAGACTGCCAGGATTTTCATCAAATAAAACAGTTGTATCATTGGCAGATTGTGCCAACACTTCCTTGCCAAGTATCTTTATACCTTTAACACCATGCATCCAAGACCAGATGGGATTAGAAACTCAGTGCACATGACAAGTTTTCAATAAGATATGTCACAGAAATGCACATTTTCCTTCAGCCACGCCCAGGGAAATTGCGAAGATATTACAAAATGATTGTATAACATCTGATTTTCCTAAAGTCTCGCCTTTTATAAAAAATATATAGATTATTGTAGTCGTCTTGTACATAGACCACACTATTGGACAATATTGACATGGTAATCTCACCCAAAGGACGAAGATTCCGAGCCCCCTTAACCCTTATGCTGCTGGTGGCTAATTTGGCCAACACATAATGACGCAAAAAAACTAAAAATCCCTGAAACACTGGCACATAGGTACTCATCTGAGATTGCCCTCAGTGAGAGCTATCCAATGAATACCAACACGGCAGGGTCTAAATGGTTTTCGGAAATCTTTACTTCCATGTGCTTTGGACAAAAGTAGCCTCAGCAATGGAAGGGTTAAGTTAACTACTGATCAGTATTCAAGGACCTAGTAAACGGATTTTGTCATGGTTCTAAAATGAATTTTCAGTTTACCTGCAATACCTTTGAGTAGGATGGTCAAAACCAGAGACAGAATCTTATGATCTCTGTACAATTAGAAAATAAATCATTATGAACCTTGTCCCGAAAACGCTGATAGTAGAATAGTTAAGGTACAGCCGATTAATACCAACTATGCTGTAGTATTCTCGAATAATAGTTATACACTTACAGGAATAGACCGAGGGGTTCGTTTCCATGACTGCATAGTCCTAATTGTTTTCTATTATACTTTTTCTTGTTGTGATAATTCGTTATGTTCAATTTGTATTCTTGTGTTCAATTCCTAACCCTGTATCTTTGTATTTTGTGTTTCTATGATTTATATGTACGAATTTTGTAAATGCAATTTACAGCAAATAAACGTACTTTACTTTATCTTTGTAGAAAACGTACTTGGAATGGGGCGTCTGCGTACCTACTACCTGTACCGAAAATGATGTCAAGAATGTGTTTTCGTTAAGTAAGTAAAATTTTATTCTTAGCAAAACAAATGATAATTCTCACGACAAAAAGTGTTATAAATGTCTACGTAAACATTCTCGCAACCTCTTAATATGTATCCGTAGAGTATTCGAACCTGTCCCTTTAACATACTAGTAGTTATGTGTATTGGCCTGATGGAATATATCTGAGAGTATCAGAACGAACTTCGGAGAAATTTCACAACAATGAATAATGTATACATAGCCAATGCAAAGAAGATTATTCCGATACACATTTCATGACACATTTCTGGGACCACTATGGAAATTAAGTTTCTAACTCTTAGTGTATATATCCTATGTCTGGTTAGAATTCTATTGCACAGCAGTTAATGACTCTCCAACTAGTCACCTTTATATATGATTTTTTTGTATGCCAAATGCTATGTAATACGTATCGTAGTAGACCGAATAAAATAAAATCAAATCAAGTCATAAACATTTTTTTACTATGAGGAGAGATTTAATTTGAAGTGTTGTTTCCTGAAGATTTAAAAGTATGACGGTCTCCAGTGCTTGATCTTATTTCTTTTAAGGTGACTTGCAGATTCCCGTTATAGACGCATTTTGCGGAGAGAAACGAAAGTTTTCAACTGATTCTGTTGCAATCGTTACAACGTGAGTAGTGAAATGTCATTTAGATCCACGAGACTCGTACATAAAAGAACTTGATCGTGATATAGCATACACTTTGATAGGGAGATGTAGTTATAGTTGTGTTTACCGTTCCTTCTTGGGAGGTTTTCTCAACAATGCTCTCGTGATAAAATTATTACGAATACTATAACTGGTTAATTTGGGGTGTACTTAAGTTGGCGTTTTCTAAAAAAGGTATTTTTCCTGTATTTATTTTGGCGTCTGGAGCAGTCAGAACAACGCTATCTTTATGTAGACATATTTTTATGCGATCTTTAATTTGGCGTTGATGGGCATTCGCCAAAAAACGCCAAATTAAAAACCACGCTAAATTAACCAGTTATACAAGGTCATCTTGACAGCTGGAGGCATATATGGGTAATGTTTGGAGGCCGCTAACCTATCGGCCTTGTTTATAGTGTGGTGAGTAAGATATCCACTGTTTATTGTTATTCGATAATATTGTCGTAGGGTTCAAGGGGGTATCTTATTACTATAGGTGGTTTGTGCAGAACATGATATGATAACTTATCACGCCATTAGCGCGATGGACACATTAGACGCATTATACACACTGACCAGATATGCCAGGGCACTAAGTCCCTGTGTACCTAGATCTAGTGTGAGCACTGTGTTGTGCTGAGGTGTTGGTGGTGATGGTGGTGGTGGTGGTGTTGGTGTTGTTGGTGGTAGGTGGTGTAGTTGTAGTAGTAGTAGTAGTAGTAGTAGTAGTAGTAGTAGTAGTAGTAGTAGTAGTAGTAGGTAGTAGTAGTAGGAGTAGTAGGAGGAGGTGAGTAGTGGTAGGTAGAGTAGTAGTGGTAGTAGTAGTAGTAGTAGTAGTAGTAGTAGTAGTAGTAGTAGTAGTAGTAGTAGTAGTAGTAGTAGTAGTAGTAGTAGTACTACTACTAGTCGTACTACTACTACTACTACTTCTACTACTACTACTACTACTACTTATACTACTACTATATATACTACTACTACTACTACTATACTATATATACTATATACTATATATATATATACATATATATATATATATATATATATATACATATACATATATATATATATATATATATATATATATATATATATATATATATATATATATATATATATATACTATATATATATATATATATATATATATATATATATGAATATCTATAGTTTATTGATCACTCAAAACAATCACACAGAGAAAGTAAAACGAAAGACAAAATCCCACAAAAGTTTCATACATATCCAGATTAGTAATACCAGTTGTTGGAATCCGTAACAAAAGATCTCAACC
>OZ012695.1:24816574-24837185 GCA_963942565.1 Maea johnstoni | reverse complement strand
TATATATATATATATATATATATATATATATATATATATATATATATATATATATATATATATATATATATATATATATATATATATATATATATATATATATATATATATATATATATATATATATATATATATATATATATATATATATATATATATATATATATATATATATATATATATATATATATATATATATATATATATATATATATATATATATATATATATATATATATATATATATATATATATATATATATATATATATATATATATATATATATATATATATATATATATATATATATATATATATATATATATATATATATATATATATATATATATATATATATATATATATATATATATATATATATATATATATATATATATATATATATATATATATATATATATATATATATATATATATATATATATATATATATATATATATATATATATATATATATATATATATATATATATATATATATATATATATATATATATATATATATATATATATATATATATATATATATATATATATATATATATATATATATATATATATATATATATATATATATATATATATATATATATATATATATATATATATATATATATATATATATATATATATATATATATATATATATATATATATATATATATATATATATATATATATATATATATATATATATATATATATATATATATATATATATATATATATATATATATATATATATATATATATATATATATATATATATATATATATATATATATATATATATATATATATATATATATATATATATATATATATATATATATATATATATATATATATATATATATATATATATATATATATATATATATATATATATATATATATATATATATATATATATATATATATATATATATATATATATATATATATATATATATATATATATATATATATATATATATATATATATATATATATATATATATATATATATATATATATATATATATATATATATATATATATATATATATATATATATATATATATATATATATATATATATATATATATATATATATATATATATATATATATATATATATATATATATATATATATATATATATATATATATATATATATATATATATATATATATATATATATACTCACACATATATATTTTATATATATATATATATACATATATATATATATATATATATATATATATATATATATATATATATATATATATATATATATATATATATATATATATATATATATATATATATATATATATATATATATATATATATATATATATATATATATATATATATATATATATGTATATATATATATATACACACACATATATATGTGTATATGTGTGATGTGTGTGTGTGTGTGTATTCGCACGCGCTCACGACATACTGTTTGTAGGAGTCATTTCGTACAGAGTGTATGCAAGAGACACAGATGCCCTTAGAATCAGAGCATAAATCTTGCCTTAAACGTGATCCATAGAATTCACCCGACGACAAACAAGAATTAACGCGTTAATTATTGTTATCTACATCTGTGTCCTTGCGCGTCGTAGATTCTACACTGCACCTCAAACTAAGACCAACTGCCCATATATGCCAGTGTAAAATTCCATGAAGGTAAAACCAAGTCATGCTTGACCAGTTACTGAAGACCACCAGTCTGTAAACATTCGGTTATGGTTTATGTCATTTGATGGGTTTCCTTGCCAGCTTTGAAGCCTAAACTTACGAATTTCTTTATAAATCCCAAGTGCTATTGGATTTAAAGAGCGTACTCTAAACAAACTTGTATTATATGTTTGCTTTGATATAATCTTTCATGTGAAATATGCTCCGAACTATGGTACACAAATATGAATATCACACGCCGCGCGTGATAGTTTCTACTATTCTATTTTTATCCTCCTACTTTGAGAGTATGAAAAGTTTCATGCATGAATATTTCATTCTCGTGCATGAAACTATGACATTTTCATGTATGAGAATGATATTTCCTTGCACAAAAATGAAAATTTTGCCCCTCGAATGATTTTTTCGACCTAAAAATATTCATGCGTTAGTAGGCTGTAGACAATTTTATGCATGCAATTCTCATTCCAATTAGTGGGAAAATCTGTCATTTTAATGCATGAGAATTTTCATTTCCATGTGTGGAAATTTCATTTTCATACACGAAAATGGAAGTTTCATGCTTGAAATTTTCATGCCACGATTTTTCCATGCATGAAACTGTTTGTACGAAAAAGACAGCCATTTGATGATATCCTAGGCATTACTGTGTTAGGGTGTCAGCATATGGCGTTGTGGAGAGTACAGTGGTCCTATAGGTATAAGCACCGTGCTAACAGCTGGCCTGCTGAATATTGCAGTGACTTGTCACTAGGGCTAAGTGGCTTCTCCGATGTTAACCCATTAATGCTCACAGCGGCCAAAACCAGCCGGACACATTTGATGAAATCTTTCAGTCTTTAGCACAATTGGCAAAAATATTTGAAGGAGAAATGTTGATCAGAACATCACCAACAACTCTTCATCAAATATTTTTAAAAATTATTCTCAATTCAAAAGTTATCGTCAAAAGTATCATCGATCAAGACGACATTTCCTGGATGAACTCTGAAGTATTAATGGGTTAAGGGCCGGATTGCCATGGACATAACGTGCAGCAGGTATAAGCAAGTGCTCTTATTAACGTTTGCTGTGTCGTAGACTAGGTTCCTAGTCCCTACAAAGTTGACATCCCCTTCTGTGCAGGCCAAGCAGTGTGGTGTTGTACCAGATATGGTAGATAGATGGCACCACCTGATCCTCTGATCTCTAGAGGTTGTCATACTCAAACTTAATCCTGGTGAGATAAGGGTAAACTAAATTGACCTCTATGGCCATGCACCTAGAATATTTGATGCTTGGTAACAGAAAATGACATGACAGAAAAAAACATATGACAGCCTAGAAATCTAGGCTAGCTGTGTCGTAGTGGTGCGCAGGTCCGAGGTCCGAGAACATCTTATGGCGAACACCTAAATGAGCGCTTCTATGAAGCTCCATATTTGTTTGTTTCTGACCCGAAAACACACATTCTTCATCTTTTTTTACACTAAATCTAAATTTGTTCCTTTTATATTCCTTATGCGCAAGTTTTAAGAAAAATTCTGATGTTCAACTGTTTAACAACATTTAGGGCATGTTATGCCAAACATAACAAAAAATGTTTTTCTTTCCAAAAAAAAAGCACTATCACAGTAGGTTATTTCAACTTACCTCAAGGATGCATATGGTATCTGACACCTGCAGTGGGTGATTTTTGGGTAAAAACATCTTAGATAGAGGGACTTTTGCAGTTGGCCAAGGTTCTAGCTTGGTGCCATTACTGCAGAAAATCACCAGACAAAGTGAGGATAAGGGAAATCAGCTGTTAGGACTCTTTGATAACATGCAAAATTTTGAGGCATTCAATTGCACAAAAATCATCAAAAATATGAGGTTGTCGGAATTTCCTTCTCGAATATGCAACCTTCAAAGTTGGTTTTCAAGGCCTGTCACAAATATGCTTAATGGCCAGTGTAACTGATTTCATAAGGAACATACTTTTGAATTGTGATATTTTGTATTTACATGTATTAGCTGTAATCCTACAGACGGCATCAAGACAGATTTTTCAAAATTTGGCACAAAATACCAAGTGTGCTGATAAGGGGTCTTAGTTTTTGCATTCTATCATGCTAAGTAGTGTCCCTTAGCCTAATAATCACGCTAGCCCCATATGGGGGCACTTAAGTTTAATATATATCTTTTATTGACTGTACGGTATATCGAAATACAAAAGACAACATATGTGTTGAACAATACAAATAAACTTATAAACATAAATCCAAGTGCGTCTTGATTTTTAAGGTGGATTAATAAGAATGTCCGGAGGGTCAATGTGTCGTTATACCTTAAGGCATACAGTATCTATAAGGCGAATTATCCTATCCCTCTTTTTTGTTTCATGTTTTTCCTGTACATGTCAGGGATATACTTGAGAATAATTAACAGAATTCTCTCAATTTGAGCCTCATTAAGATCTCCATGCGGGCTACCTAGGGGTCTATATACCATATCTACGTTATCATCAAAATAAACAATTCCGGAGCCATCACGTATCTGCTCAATTTCATTGAGCATATTAGTCCTTTCACAGTGAAAGTATGGACATCTGAGCAGAAAGTGACGTACATCCTCAATTTCGAAACTATTGCATAGAGTGCACATTTTAGCAATGCCTGCCTGGTTTTTGAGTTTAAAATCATCACCACGAAGCGTACTAGCATGACATATGAGTTTTACAAGTATTTCGCAGTCTCTCACACATCCTGGATATTTGTCAGATATGGTCCACCAAGGTAGGTAGCGAGTACTCGTACTCACTCCACAAAGTAAGTCCAGGCTTCTATGCAATTGTTTCTCGATTCTCCAATACACATCTTCAAGTAGCGTCTTTTGACCCACATCCTAGAGATGGTATTCCTGCAACTCTACATGTAATACTTCTGGATAAAAAAGTGTTTCTGCCTCTGACAATTTTGGTACATAGCATGCTTAGCATTTATCAAACTACTCAATTTAACAATGACGTCTACCACAGTGGACTATGTAACACAGCAAAGAACATCTCATGGCGAACACCTAAATGAGCGCTTCTATGAAGCTCCATATTTGTTTGTTTCTGACCCGAAAACACACATTCTTCATCTTTTTTTACACTAAATCTAAATTTGTTCCTTTGATATTCCTTATGCGCAAGTTTTAAGACCAAAATAATGGTTGTGCTTACTATTTTTATCCTGGAACGAGAAAAAATAACCTTTTTTCAATGGTTTTGGCCTCACCAATTTTCACATTGACCTCAAAATGCTTCTGATTTGACCTTGAACTTGAGTTCAAGGTCAAATCTTGAAACTTGCTTGATTTTATTCAAAAGCCTGATTTTTGGCAAATGTAACAAGGGGTCATTTGTAACCGTCAGTTGTTCAGTTCAGATTTTATGGTGGATTTTGTTACCCCTACCCCATTAATGTCCTATATTTTGGAAATCTGCAATTTTTGATACACACAACTTCAGGCCTCTGTACAAACTTAACGTGCAAGAGATAAGGCTGCCAACAAGTAGAAAATTGAATGGGGGATGCTGCTCTTTCATTTGGTACCAAGAAACCTTCCTCCCCCTCTCGGCACGTTTTTCCAAAAAAATCCGGGCTTGGCTCATGGTGTATTAGCCCATATGTCAGGCTAGCCCCATGTTTTTTTTTTGTTTTTTTTTGTTTTTTTTGGGGGGGGGGGGGGTTGTTGTCTGAGTATCAGTCAAGCAGCGTTCCTCAGCCTAGCTATCAGGCTAGTCCCATAAGGGGTCACTTTTGTGTATCAGTCAAGCAGCGTCCTCCAGCCTAGCTGTCAGACTAGCCCACATGTCAGGCTAACCCCATATGGTTGGGCGGCTTGCTATCCGGCTTGCCCAGTAAGGGGGGGGTCACTTTTGTGTATCAGTCAAGCAGCGTCCTCCAGCCTAGCTATCAGGCTAGCCCACATATCAGGCTAGCCCCATATGGTGGGGGGGGGGGGGGGCGGCTAGCTACCCGGCTTGCCCCGTGGGGAGGGGGGGGGGGGGTACTTCTGCGTCCCTCGGCCTAGGTGTCAGGCTAGCCCCACATGTGGGGACGGGGCATACTTCTGTGTATCTGTCAAGCAGCGTCCCTCAGCCTAGCTATCAGGCTTGCCCCATATGTGGGGACGGGGCATATTTCTGTGTATCTGTCAAGCAGCGTCCCTCAGCCTAGCTATCAGGCTTGCCCCACATGTGGGGGGGGGGCTACTTCTCTGTATCTGTCAAGCAGTATCCCTCCCCTAGCTATCAGGCTAGCCCAATATGTGTGGGGGGGGGGGGGGGTGACACTTCTGTGTATCTGTCGGGCAGCGTCCCTCAGCCTAGGCTTTCTCCATATCGGGGGGGGGGGGGGGGCACTTCTGTGTATCAGTCAGGCAGCGCCCCTCAGCCTTGCTCTCCGGTACTAGTGTGTATCAGTTCTGTCTGGCAGGGGAGTTCTTGGCATACGTTAAGTACTATAGCATACCCAAATTCAGCTATCAGACCCGCCATATATGGGATGGTACTATTGTGTATCAATTCAGTTGCGTCTATCAGTTAATGTTCTACATCTATTAAGTAGTGTCCTTTAGCTTTGCAGTCAGACAAGCCTCATGTGTGAGGGTATTGTTGTGTATCAGTTAAATAGCGTCTATCAACCAAGCTATCAGTTAAGCCCATGTGGGAGGGTACTTCTATGTATTAATTAAGTTGCGTTTCGCTGCCCAGCTATCAAATGCGTGTGGGAGGGTACTATTGTTTATCAATTAAACAGCGTCTATCAACCAAACTGTCAGAGCTGCCATTTCTGAGAGAGTACTAAGCGTGTGGGAGGGTACTATTGTTTATCAATTAAACAGCGTCTATCAACCAAACTGTCAGAGCTGCCATTTCTGAGAGAGTACTAAGCATTGTGTATATAGTTTCTATTATCGGGAGTCAGTTGGGCCGCCTCCCTCCGCCTAGTAGTCAGAGCAGCCCTGCATGAGAGGGTACTATTGTGTATAGGTTAAGTTGCTATTATCGGGAATCAGATTCCCTCAGCCTGGCAGTCCGAGCAGCCCTGCATGAGAGGGTACTATTGGGTACTAGTCCTGTAGCTAAAAGCCTGCTCTCCCTTCCAGCAGCATAGAGCACGGTCACACAGCAGAGCCGGCTCCACACGTTAACTCCCAACCAAGGAGTATCACAGAGACCATCAGCAAGAGTGGTGAGTAGAGATTTCAATGTAATGGTACATGCTACATGCTACACGGATTATGTACTTGTCATGGATAGATCACGGTCCATTTGTAAGCACATGGATGTGAGCTAATCATGGCTGGTAGTGATCACGTTACGAGTAGCTGTGGTTATAAGATTGTATATTTAGAATCACTACCAAAAGGACTGAAGGGCCGGCTACCATTTAACCCATTCACACTCAGAGTTCCCAAGGAAAGTATCGTCTGCTATTTTCATACTTTTGAAAATAACTTGGAAACAAAGCAAATTCTCACAAAATATTTGAAGGAGAGTTGTTGGTAATATTCTGATACACATTTCTCCTTCAAATATTTTTGATAAAAACGCTTTTGTGAGGAAAATATCAACAAAATAGTCAGGCCTGTTTTGGCTGCTCTGAGTGCCAATGGGTTGAGCAAGGGTCAAGAAGGCTCATGATTACGTAATGGTATGGCCTTTGAACCGGTGTTGCAGGTCTTGCCTGGTGACCTGAGTGGGTTTTGTAAGCAGTGTATTGCCTGTGACCAATATAGCATACTGCAGTGTCCTCTACGCAAGAGTTACTTCAGAACCAGGTTCCGGTTGTACTAGGCCTATGATAGACTTGCTACAAGCCTGTGATATCTGGCTCTTTCACTGATCTGACCTGAGTTGATTTCACTCCAGGTTTAGTGTTGAATACATCCTCAAGGGGGACACACTTGAGCTCTAGTCTGTATCACTATTTCAGTCAGAGATCCTTAAGTATACCGCAGAGCCATCTATCCACAAGGGAGGACATTTAAATTTGGCCTGGGAGGCAGGCTAAGGCCTATGCGTGCCCGATACTCATTGGTCGATCGGTCGTCCAGGTCCAGCTGACAGAACCTGTCACAAGCGGGTTCTGTGTGTGAATGGGATCCATTAACTATGGCGGCCATACTTCAGCTCGACTTGTGTTTCCTCTCTCTAACTAATGGTATTCTAAAGATCCGTGTGTTCACATTACATAGACGTTACACTGCCAAGCATGTGATAGTGCAAGTATGACTGATCGACGTTTATTATTGATATCAGGGGATTTCGCAACAAAACCTGGTAATACGTCCAGTCGTCCAAAAAGTACCAAAGCCAAATAGGATACAACTAGCGATGTAATAACGACATACATTGGCTGACTTCAAGTATGGTGTTAACACAGATGTTAACATCCGTGTTAGTGTTAGCAGGGGTGGTAACACGCTATTTGAAGTGATGGGCATATGTTAGGTGGTAACACACATCTATCCCATAATGCCCCATAATATGTGTGTTAGCACAAAATGTAACAGAAAATGTTAGTGTTGATCTGTGAAAGGTGTTGAAAAGAGCATGGTCCCAATATACTTTATGAAGGCCTGAACAGTAACGGCTTAGGTGTTAACACCGTTTTGACTTCAAGTCCTATGTTAAGCCCCATTTACACTAGCCGAAATTTTGCTGGCAACGTACTGGCGACCATTGGCGACGGGGGGCAATAAGTGAGTTAGTAAGTATTTATTGACTTTATCTTTGATATAAAAAATACATTGTACAAACTTGATTCAAAAGAAAATTATGGGGGTAAAAATGTGGTGGCAATCCCCCGCAACCATCTTTTGCCACCACGTTGCGAGCAAGTTGCCAGCATAGTGTAAAAGGGGCTTTAGTGTTGGGTACCATCTTCAGCTACTGACGACCCATTGCACCTAGTTAAAAAGGTTGTCTGAGTGAATAACAATTCACTTCATTTCAACAGTTCATTTATGATGATAATAGTAATAATGATAATAATAATGATAATAATAATAATAATAAAAATTATAATGAGAATAATTATAAGCTATATATGAAAATGATCTTAACAATAAAAATGAAATTAATGATTATTTTGTTTTAAAGTTTGTATTATCCTAATAAAATATATGATATGAATGATATGTGTCTGTATTAAACTGAAAGAGACTAATAGTTAAGGTGCTTCAGTAGGGGCTTAAAGAGTGTTAACCGACTTCGTTAGAATACAGCCTGTATCAGGCTGTATGCCCATCCTATCAGAGGGTCTATATAATGCATAGGTGCAGAGCACGAAGACACACAACCTGCATGAAAACTATAACATCAAACTGCTGGATAGTGCAAAACAAACGAAAATATTGATCAAAATAAAGGGAAAATTACAACATCCAAACGTTTAGATTTGACGACCAAATTATGCAACAGTAAGGTTTTTGAAGTCCAATATGGGTTTGTTTGTAATCTTACCCACAGGCATACCGCAAAGTAAACTCATATCATGCTGCCAACTCTATACAGTTCATGCCTGAAGTGATCATGTGCACCAAAATACTCACTCGGTCGCCATTTGCATTGTCAATGATCGTGTTTCATGGCCCCACACTCGAGTTAGCAACTGTCTTATTAATTACGATTGTGGTATGCCTGTGCGCAGTTATACAAGGTACATATGACGCCAATAAAACTAGAATTTCGAGTTGTTGTTTATCTGAAATTCGCAAAACGGCATATTCGTGAATTAAATTGGTACTGCCATCTAGCGGTCTTACGGCAAATCACCTGGACCATGTTTTCTATGCAGTAAACCAAGGGTTGGTTCTTGTATAGCGGAGAATGGTAGTTATTGATTGCCAGTGGTGTGTCTGTCTGTTATGCGCACATCGCAGACAGTTTCTGTAGTATTGCATTTTCAACCACTCAAAATTCCTTTGCTGTAATTTATTTGGATACATAGAAAATATACATATATTTATATAGAAATTAAGATTGAAATTGCCTGTGACCAAAATAAACTTAATTTCAGTCATGCATTAATAGGGCTTGCAAAGGAGACGTTCTTTGATTTTTAATTGGTTTTCGACCAACAGTTCACTTGTGGCTATTTTTTCAATAACTCGGAACACAGGAGAATGCCTTCATTAACCAGGTCAATGTTTGGGGTCACAGGCATGAATGTGGTCAAGGTTAAAAAAACGCGCCCTTGCTGGAGATTGGGGTGTCTGCGGTCAGGACGGGTGCAGCCTATCTGCAGCCGCTTGAAGAGACCAGTGGCGGCGCTATGCTGTACTGAAGGACCTTAAGTATCACATTCCCAGCATGTTGCTGTTCTTTACTATGACAAACATTATTTGCTGGAGCAGGACACACATCTTCAAAAATATAACATCATTGCTAACATCTCTGTTGGCCTAGGTGTTAACATCTTGCACTGTGTTGGGTGGCTGGGATTAACAGATCCGTTAGTGTTACCATGTGTGTTAAATGTAACACCGTACTTGAAGTCAGCCATTGTGTGAACAGAAAGAAATTCTCAAATGTGGTACAAAGTCTGCACTCATTCATTCTAGGTGCTTTTAAGATTAGGTGTGTAGATAAGGTTGTTTTGTGGTGTCGTTTGGTTGGTGCAAATGCATTTATATAAGAGTACAGATATGTTTTAGCCTTACCGTATTACCCCGCATACAACACGCACCCCATAGATAATACGCACCCCCTCCCCAAGTCCCTTTCCCATATGTAAAATACAATGCCCTGTTTATAACACGCAGGCGGAGTTGGGGATTGGGAATCTTGACCCCAGTACCGTAACCTGCGTTGATTCAGAGAATAAGAGGCTTAAATCGTACAGTGTTTATAGTGCTCAGAGTCACTGTGCAAGTGATACCAATTAACAGTACGGGAAAAGTCTATTTTTAAACATCATCTGGGACATCCAGGGTATCAGAATGGCAATCATCATAACTTCGTCATGGTGACAGGCCAATAGACAATAGGAACCCACCAAAGTATTTTCCACCATGCCCCACACGTCCATAGCATCGATGTAAAAATATTCTGGTTTATGTACCCGTTGATAACACGCACCCCCTCCTTGACATAGGTGCTGCAGTGTATAAAAGTGCGTGTTGTATGCGGGGTAATACGGTAATTGGTTGGTTGCTATCACGTGGAACCGAAACATCGGTATTGATAACAAATTAAGGTGGCTTGTGGGGTTGGTTTGTGAAACTAGAGCCATTTCTTTATCTTTATAGGGCTCGAAATTAAGATTTTATCCAGGGAGCCAAATTGCATCTTCTAAAGCTACCTAGAGATGTTGTATATAAAAACCAGTACATCCTTGGGCTCTCTGCAAAAATTTGAGAGAGCCGCTAGAGAATTCAAGGGAGCCCTCGGCTCCTGGCACCCCCTATTTTCGAGCCCTGGTTTACATATATTAATGTCTACACCTTTTTCACATAATCAGACCAACTATGAAATGGCTAGGCCGTCACGAGTAAGACACCAATTGCTATAGATCCTGACAGATCTTTGGGCAGGAAAGGTTATGGCCCTCTTCTCTCTATTGAAAACATGCACTTTGGCCATCACATGTTAACTGATTTACTTAAATGTTGTCCTAGATACAGGAGAGGGTATCACAGTTTATCCAATAATCATAACATTTGAACGGAAAATGTTTTGAAAAATTGTGATACCCTTCTTTCCGAAATGCCTTTTTCTCCACTTGTATAGTATTTAATGGTTTAGTTGTGGCATACATTCATACATACATACATACATACATACTTGCAATCATGCAAACATACATACATGATACATACACACATGATACATACATACATAAATACATACATATACACACGTACTTATAGGATGTCAGTTATCTACTTAAATAAAAATCACTGTTACATTTAATAGCCATATGATACCCTTTTGACCTTTTTTAGAGGCATGAAACACGTAGACATATACCAATAACATATACTGTAGATTCACAAAAGATTGTGTAGAGAAAATTTTGCGAATTTACAGAAAATCGATTTTTACGTTTTTTGACTTTGCGAATTGGTCGCAACATGGAGTGCCAGCTATACGCTTAGAGTGGCAGCACTAATCATTGCGAATTTGCGTCCGAGGCTTAACGCAAAAAAACACGCAAAATTTAACTAACGCACTTTTTCCGAATTTCCAGTATGCCATCTAACTATAAGCAGCCGACCAGTTAAATTAATATGCATGGATTGATAGAGCTCAATATCCCAACCTCATTCCCGTAGTAGTGTTCAGATATAGGTGGCTGCGATTTCCATTGACTAGGTTCCTAGTCCCTAAAAAGTTGACATCCCCTCCTGTGCTTACCAAGCAGTGTGGTGTAGTACCAATTATGGTAGATAGATGGCACCACCTGATTCTCAGATCTCTATAGGATTCAGTGTCATACTCAAACTGAATCCTGGTGAGATAAGTGTAAACTAAATTGACCACTCTGGCCACCAAGAGTATTTGGTGCCTGGCAACAGAAAAAAACATAGCAGAAAAATACATAAGACAGCCTAGAAATCTAGTCTACGATTTCCATTGCTTGCGGCATACTTTATAGGTCTCGCAAGCTACATGCCTGTCAACAAGGGCAATGTGCACTATTAAACACCGAGACAGGTGAAGAGATAAGGGTATAAATATGAGTAAAAATCATTGCCTCCTAGTACCTTCTTGAACTTTCTGAACTGTTTCTATAGTACCTTAGAAGACCATACACATGGAATGGAAACCAGCCGGTCAACCTGAACATGCTAGCCTCAACTAATAGTCGCTAATAGGTGCTGTGGGCACCCCCAGCAGGTGGTGGAGATAAGGTTTCTCTGTAATGTAATCGATGCAAGAGCCCTGATTGGTCCTTGTTCCCACGTGACCTCGCCCTGCTGCCTTATCTGGTAGTCCTGGCATGAGGCCAGCATGTAACTATAGGGCATATAGTAATTGGTCTCTCGTTTCATATCCATTCTTTTCTTAATCCAAGATAGTACACGCCAATGGCTTGACTTAAACGATGCACTTAATTGCGATAGTTGAATTCTCAAGGCCAATCAATACATCCTAATTGCAAACACCTTGCCCCGTCCCGTCCCTCTGAGCTGAGCATATTCAGAAATATTCACCATGAAATAAATCAACGTGTGGCTTATCTGTCAGACTGCATGTTGATAACAATGTGAAGGGATCGCTGTCATCTGCACATCAGTTCAAAATACACTAATTCTTTAGGCTGTCCTATGTATTTTTCGGTCATGCATTTTCTGCTACCAAGCAGCAAATAGTCAAGGTGGCCATGGTGGTCAATTTAGTTTATACTTATCTCACCAGGGTAAAAGAGGATTCAGTTTGAGTACCTAAAACCTCTAGAGGTAGGAGGACCAGGTGGTACCATACATGATAGCATACCCCACTGCTTGGTCAACACAGAAGAGAATGTCAAATTTTATGGACTAGGAACCTAGTCTAAGAATGCACTTGCTTTTCATCGAACTACGCTTAGGAGGGCCATACCCGGTTGCCGAATGGTTCAGGACGCTGCTGATTAGTGCTAGCTGCTTCTAGTCTCTCTTTTGTTTTGAATCTGACTTAAGGCATGTGGGGATGTTGCCAGTGACTTATGGCAAGGTGGTGGTTTTCCCTGGTATATGGGTTTATTCTACCACTTTCAGCAGCCGGATAGACACGCTTCACCGTCGTTTTCTCAGGCGGGAAAAGTGACGATAAATAACTTTATTTCCAAATATACATGTACGTGTATCTAGCAACTAAAATCAACAGGTCGCATTTACCATATACAGATACAACATGGCCATTTTATCTCATATATATCTTGTTGGAAAACTAGTAATGAGAGCCTAAACTATGCGTTTAGCTGTAGCACTGATGCTTTAAAGCACGTTAAGATATGGATATGATTTAAATGATTACAAAAAGGATTTTAGTAATATCTTTAAAGTAGATATCGAATGATCTGTGGCTAGTAGTCAGTAGTAGTAGTAGTAGTAGTAGTAGTAGTAGTAGTAGTAGTAGTAGAAGTAGTAGTAGTAGTAGCAGTAGCAGTAGTAGTAGCAGTAGCAGTAGTAGTAGTAGTAGTAGTAGTAGTAGTAGTAGTAGCAGTAGCAGTAGCAGTAGTAGCAGTAGATGTAGTAGGAGGAGTAGTAGTAGTAGTAGTAGTAGTAGTAGTAGTAATAGTAGTAGTAGCAGGGGTGTCCAACTGTCGCATTGTCGCACCAGCGTGCGACAGGGGCTTTAAAACGTGCGACAAACCAAATTTTCTAAGCACTGTTCAACTGGGAATTTATCAGATATTTAACTTGAATTATTTTTGACACAAATTGTGTATTTATAAACCAGTGAACTCCACTGAGTAAGATTGATTTTGGTCTTAACTATTGCAATTAAGGCTAATATAGCAGTGTAATCTGGTGACAATATTCATAGCCATTATATAACCTCGGTCACCCAAAATTGCTGTGCTCCAGTTCTTATTGACTGTGCTCCAGGGCAAAATTATATGGACACCCCTGAGTAGTAGTAGTAGAAGTAGTAGCAGTAGCAGTACTAGTAGTAGTAGCAGTAGCAGTAGTAGTAGCAGTAGTAGTTGTCGCTCACAGTTATAGCATTTTCGACAGCATTTGCTCATTCAGCTGTTTTGTTTTGATATTAATATATCACCTTAGTACGTAGGCTACAGGCGTTATTGTGATAAGCATGTGTTTAAATCCATTATGGGTTTTAAAACAAGCATTTGTACCAATCCCTCTTGCGGCACCATGTAAAGTTTTAAACGTGGGCGGATTGATCTTTTCATTCCAACTATAAATTTCAAAGTGAATGGAGAAAATGTTGTTAGCTTGGGGTAGCTTACCTATTATATTTGATCCATTTGTCAGTTCTTAATATACATTGGCACGTTGAGACAGGTGGCATACCACATATCTCTTAAAGTATGCAACCTTGGGGGTAAATTAGCGACAAGTGGTAGTAGTGGTCTCTCATAGTGAACAGCGCAGAGGTCTAGAGGGGGTGGTGCTCGTTGCTCCTGTTTGCATTAAGCCAGTGCTCCCGAGGGCCTGATGTGTAATTACTGTGGAGATGGCTGCCATCGAACTGAAGGCACACCGCCATACCAGGCAAATAATTGTAGTAGGGAGTTCGAGATTTAACTCACTCATGCAGTTACAGAGCATATATGTAATTCCTGCACCAGTCGACCGGACGTCTGGAAGTGACTGGTTGTAAAAACATCCATGGATAGCATGTCAACAAATAAGAACAGCGCATCTATGACCCGCGTAGCTTGCGAATCAAAGCTAGACTCTGTTGTGAGTTTATGCATGCATCCATGCTCAGGAAATTACGTGGCAGTCGGACATGCAGTCGTGTATTATACCGGGGCTGCCCACGCATTTAGTGCAGGAATTAAATGCCGGTACTGTAGATGTCATGTTAAGATGACACACATCCATTGCTTGCTGTATATCAACACCTTTAAGACCAGGTGCTGGCTGCACCAACGTGACTCTAAGTGGTGCAACTAAGTCATTAGCAGTTACCTTACTGCTAATGACTTAGTTGCACCAACAGCCTGCTTAGAGGCTATTAACATGCTGAAATGGCCGCCTCCAGTGCCTCTATTTTGTGTCTGTTAGGAGGTGTTTAAACAGCAATATACTTCTTGTATGAAGGTAGGCACTGGTGGGAATTTGGGTTTAAGTAGAGAATACCATAAGAAACGATTTGGGCTTCCGTTTTATCCATGGTGGAATTGTACTTTAGCTTAATTGTCTACAGCTATATATGCTATTGTTGTAGACAAGGGATTTACATGTTGAGTTTGATTTTAAGCCTAATGCATTGTTGGTGCAACCGGCCCCAGAAATATTTGGAAAAATAGTCAAAGGAAAACTGTTGACCATAGCTCAACATAAAATTCTCTTTTGAACATTCTATCAGTGTATGCCCAAATCCAAAGATTATTTTTAAAGTATGATTTGGTGCAGACGACACTTGAACTGAAGATATCATCCAATGGACGGGTTGTGAAACTGGAGAGTTTGTTCTTTGTGCAGCTGAGAGTAGTTATGAGCCCTGATTTATTTATATAAATTTGGATTTGGAATTTCGTTTTTCATCACTTTTCTACCATATTCTGTCGTAACCAGCCAGTTGTGCCTGGCCGAGGAAACTGGAGTACCCGACGAAAACCACCGCCTAACCCAATGTCACTGGCAACCTCTCAGTACCCAGTGGGCACGGTAACATTCATGGAACATTCCAGGAATGTTTGGGCGAACATTCAAAAGTGATCCCGTCATAGTTCAGAATGAAAATTATATGAATGTTCAGGTGAGAATGTTTATAGAATGTTCAGAGCTGAATGCTAAATGAAGTGGAAGCACTTGGTAACAGTTCGGTTTTCATGAAATAGGAAATATCTCAATTTAATGTTTATATACATGTAATGTCAAATCTGAACATTCCAGGAATGTTCAGACCTAAAGGATGCATGAATGTTCATTTTTGGTGCATGACATTCCAATCAAAATTGAACATTCATATGACATCAAATAAGAACATTATAGGAATGTTAGGACCTGAACATTGCTGAAATGTTCATGATTGGTCCAGAATATTCCGACCAAAAATGAACATTCATATAACATTCAGGTGATGTTTGTGCCCACTGGGTATGAACGAAAGAGAAAACGTTAGTTACAGATGGGCCCTGATAGGGTTATTGTAATGGAAATTTCATTCCACTCCATACCACATGATTCCTACAGCAGCATGTTGCCTTCTATGAGTGGCGGCTGATGCCTAGTCTGCGACTCAAGCTGACAGCTTCAGGAAGCACGACTTAAAGCCAATGCATTTATGAATAGAGTAGCCTAGGGCATGCCGTTAACCCGTTGAGGCTTATAGCCGCCGAAAGCAGCCTAACAACTTCAGTGAAATCTTGCAGGGAAAAGCTAGGTTTGAAAAATGTTTGAAGGATAAATGTTACTTAGGATGATACCAACAACTCTTCTTTTAATATTGTTTAAAATCATTCACAATTTCAAGTTATTGTCAAAAATATCATAGGACCACACGACAATTTCTAGATGAGCCCTCAAGCGTCAACCGCATGCTACCTATCCTGATTCGCAGACTGTTTTGCGGAGGGCCTACCCTGAAAGCTGAGTGGTCTAAGGCATTAGGCACTGGATGCTAGTAGGATCTGTCCTGATAGCCGAGTGGTCTATGACGTTGCCATTAACTGCTCCTGGGATCTCGAACTCGTGCAATGGTAAGAGACAGCGGGCAGTCAGTGGCAATTGCCTTAGACCACTCATCCATAGGGGCAATTGAAAGGGTTGAGACAATGAGAGATTATTTTCTAATATAACTGAACAATCATTGATGAAATAGCAAAGGCATATTTCCCAATATTACCAAAGAATTGACCTATACCAAAATGGAAAAAAGTACGGGGCATGTGAGAAAGTTGCCAGTGACTCGGGGTTAGGCGGTGGTTTTCGCCGGGTACTCCCGTTTCCTCTACTAGTTACAATTGGCTAGTCACGACTTGGCTGCAATATGGCAGAAAAAGTGACGAAATTCCTAATTCTAACAACCAATGGCCTATATATGGCACTTTCATAGTCCTATCTTTATAATGGTTTCGATTCATTCTGAGACAGAGATATCAGGTGAGATGAATCTAAACAATATTGCCCATCCTGACTACCTGGCCACTAGCTATCTGGGAAGAGAAACACTTGAAGAGAGATGATTTTTATAAATGGCAGCCTAAATTATACGCTATAACAAAACGTAATATTTTAGTTCATTTCCAAGGAATCCCCGGAAAAATCTGTTTTCTGACATTCCGTGAGAATCGGGAGCCGAGCACGCTAGGCGCGTTTTCCAATCAATGCTTTTAGAGCAACCCTATCAAAGCATAATTGAGATGGAGCATGGCTTAATGCTCAGTGAATGATCGAGGTATCAAGTCAAGAATCGATTTCTGAACTATTCAAATTTTACCTCATAGCTTGTAGCCGGAAGTGTTGCTATGGCGACTGTTGAAAGAGTGCAGACGCAAGTTAACATCGAAGAGCAGTATGAAGCCCGACCCCCTGCATCGCCTTAAGCGTACCTGTGAGGGGGGGGGGGGGGGGGGGGGTGGGCGGGTAGATTATGATATAGCACTGGAGTGCGGGCTCCAATCTCATTTGATGGAACGGTAAAGTTTTTGAGGATGTATGTATGAATGTATGTATGTATATATGTATGTATATATACATATATATATATATATATATATATATATATATATAATATATATATATATATATATATATATACATATATATATATATATATATATATATATATATATATATATATATATATATATATATATATATATATATATATATATATGTATGTATGTATGTACTTATGATCGCATGTATGCATGCATATATGTGTTTGTATGTGTGTATGTATGTGTGTATATATGTGTATGTATGTGTATGTATGTATGTATGTATTATGTTTGTATATTTATACAGAAAGAGAGAGGGGGGTATTGAGGGTATCGAGCGTGTTAAGTGGGGTGGGGGTTATTATTGATCAGTTTCATGACGAGCCCCGCGCACGGAAGCTGGAGTAGTGGTCGCCATCGATGTGTGTGCATGACGCGCCCAGTACTCCTTATTGGCTTGATGACTTAATGAAGATCTCGCCTTGTTAATGTTTACTGAGTGTAAACCCAGCATTGATTAATAATGCCTGTCTGCCGTGGGTTACATTATTATATTAATAGAGAGTTGGAGAGCAAGCAATTGAGATTCGCCATCTTGTATGTCTATAGGAACGTGCGGTGGTAAGTACATGCTCCTCATTCACGTGAATCATCATCATTATCGTCGTCATCATCATCATCACCATCATCATCATCATCATCATTGTCATTTAGGGTCTGCCCTGATGGCCGAGTGATCTAGGGCGACGTCAATGACTGCTCGCTATCTCTCACCACTACCCAGGTTGTGGTTCCGTCAGAGCATGTGAGAATGTAGCCATTGACCTAGGGCTATGTGGGTGTTTTCAGCCAGGTACTCCGGTTTGCCTCCATCACGTAGGCCTGGTTAGGCAGGATTTAGCCTTGATATGGTAGAAGGGATGACGACAAGATACATCTCATCTCGACTTTTTGCTTCGTCTCTGAAGGTCCTTTCCACACTTTCCGCTGATGAGGGACTGGCTTTCTCTTTTTGCTTTAGTAATTAATGGCGATATCCTGTCTTGTCTAATGCTGTCTAACATTAGCAGTGTATGTTGTGCATATAGGCTGCTATTGTGTCTTGCGGCATCATACGATTTAACGGAGTTCTTTATCTATGAATAATTTTTGTCTAATTTAATAGTGCATTTCAGTGTGATTTCTATTTAATTTTCTGTTGTATTTTCCTATGCTCTGTATCTGTATTTTCATATTTTTTAGGTATGGCCAATAAACAATACAATACAATTAACATTATTCCTCCGTCTTAACCCGATCGACGTTCAGGGCCAGAGCTATATATTTATATATATATATATATATATATATATATATATATATATATATATATATATATATATATATATATATATATATATATATATATATATATATATATATATATGTTATTATACTGTGGAACCTTAGTATACTGAGCACTCATGAGGGTCATACCGTGTTATATGTGCGCATGCGCTCATTGTCCAAAGGTTTGTAAGGGCCCGCTATTCCCAAAAGGGATCCTAGATCATATCCCATACATGATGGGTATTTACAAAGCCCCACAGGAGGATCCAAAGGGACATAACCCCGATATGGCAGCCATGGGGGCTAGGCCTATGTGAGAGAGTTACCGATGACTTGCTGTAGTGCTTAGAGGATGCCAAAAACAGAGTGTATCACGGGTTACATGGACGCCCCCATATGGCTGCCTCAGGCCTGTTACTTGGTCACTTCTGTAAGCTATATCTCAGTAGTGCTGAAGAGGACAGGTTCGGGGGAGGTCTTATTTGAAAGGTGATATGTATAAGCTCATTTTGGACCTAAATCGATCTGATGGTGCATTTTCCCGTTAAACAGTGAAAATAACTTGTTTTCCTTCACCATTACCAACCGACTTGTCAGTGTTCAACAATAATAAGAGCAGGAAAAGTGACGATAACGAAAATCTAAATCTCATAATTATAGTTATTTTATTCTTATTGTATTTAATCATTGTTATTTTCCAATACTTTGCAGTAATCCTACCAAGAACTCAGAAATACAATGGACGCCGATGAGTTCCGTAAGCGTGGGAAAGAGATGGTGGATTACATAGCTGACTACATGGAGAATCTCCGCGATAGGCGTGTCTTTCCAACTGTCAAGCCAGGCTACCTGCAAGAGATGATTCCTGACCACGCCCCCGATGATTCTGACCAATGGGAAGACGTGTTTGCTGACATCGAGAGGGTCATTATGCCAGGGGTAGGTAGAGGATCTATCCGCGCAGTCGAAATATATATATATGTAAATATATGTATATATATATATATATATATATATATATATATATATATATATATATATATATATATATATATATATATATATATATATATATATATATATATATATATATATTTATATATATATTTACACACACATGTATATATATATTCATATATATATATATAATATATATATATATATATATATATATATATATATATATGTATATATATGCAAATATATGTATATATATACAAATGTATAAATAAATATTCTATATATATATATAT
>OZ012695.1:24798133-24813133 GCA_963942565.1 Maea johnstoni | reverse complement strand
GCAATGCAATAAAATGATCCAAAACCTGAGACTAGTATAAACTGAGAATAAGACAGGTATAAAATATAAATATCATGATGCTGATACAAAAATTCGGTCTGTACCTTTTGAAAGTCATAATTCAGTTACAATATGAAGTTATGTATTTGATTTCCAAAAATACTATGAAACATACTACCTAATTCCGTTGCATTTCGTAGAATTAAGTGTTACATGCCTTGGTTGCATGACTATGCAATTGGCCATAATGTTGACACCTAGGGTATACCACTTAGGAAAATCTAATATTCTGAGAGAAATCCTTCATTTGTTGCAGCTCTGTGCTACTCTTGGAACGACTAGTTCATTAGCCTTCGACAAACTGCTGGAGCTAGGACCGATATGTAGGTATCTTTTTAATTACCTAATTAACCCTGACATCTACACTAGCTAAACAATGTACCTGAAGTGTATACTCAAATCTATACCAATACGTTGAATACTTAACCATCAACGGCATCAGCGTACACAGCATTGACCAGAACGGTTAGGATTTTATCCATCGTAGCGGAATTCTGTATCAACTGGTCAGTGGGTTCAGGAAGCGTATTTTAGAAAAATGTGAAGAAATCGACTTAGTCTCAAACATGCCTTCTATAAAAGTGCCATTTTCTCCATATACTCCGATTTCCCTGCATCCAAGCAGTCACAGACTGTTGACGAATAAGGCTGCAAAACCGAAATTAGCTCTCTAAAAAGTATTAAATAACGCATTAGAAAACCGAGTACATGAAGGTATGTTCGGTTTATGATAAGTTTACTCTGGCACTCATTGTGAACTTACCTCTGGCGGAAAAAATGTTAACTGTTCTAATGTCACCTTTGGGAAATATAGAAATGTTATTTTGTCTCAGGAGTTTCAAATTGTGCTACCGCACTTTGACCGTTGACAGCTCGCTAAGTATTCACTTATAAATCTTGATTTGAAGATTAAGGTGGTAATGATATAAACTGTGATTTTTCAGGTGAGAAGGAGGAGGTTTGGATGCACGTAGATGCTGCATACGCCGGAAGTGCTTTTATATGTCCGGAATACAGGCCACTGCTGGACGGAGTCGAGGTAAGAAAATGAAAACTCTCTCACCCCTGCCATTATACTCGTTTTTAAATCATGCTGTTCACAGATCTTTAACAGCTTAGGAGCGTATGTCGTGTTAGACTCGCTACAAGTCTGTGATATCTGGCTCTTTCACTGATCCGACCTGAGTTGATTTCACTCCAGGTTTAGTTCTGAATAAATCCTCAAGGGGGACACATTTGAGCTGCAGTCTGTATCTATTTCCAACTGACCTCCTAGTATACCGCAGTGCCACCTATCCACAAGGGAGGACATTTAAATATGGCCTGGGAGGCAGGCTTATGTTGTGTTCTTATGGAAACATGCTTAGAATAAAGATGCACGCTTGCATATGTAAGTATTTTGTACATACATACATACATACATATACATACACACATACATCCATACATACATACACGCATGCATGCATGCATACATACGTATTTACATACGTACATGTATTACTTACATGGCACATGTTTGAATGCATAAAAAGTCACATGCATGAGAAATTAACAGTCCCTTTAGAAATAATGCTTTCAAAAGGACTGAGCGTTTGTAAGTATGCTCACTAACATTGGAAGATGTCAATGACAACATGTTTGTATAACTTACTCCTTACAGTGTGTTTTGCTATCATACTCCGTCAGTCTCCTTATTAAAGAAAAACCCTTTTCTCTTTTTAGTTTGCCCAATCCTTCAATTTCAACCCCCACAAGTGGATGTTGGTCACGTTTGACTGCTCAGCAATGTGGTGAGTTACATGTATTTCTATGGCGTTATAAACACCTTTACTTCCTTATGAGTTCATTATAGATACTGTATAACTGGTTAATTTGGCGTGTACTTAAGTTGGCGATTTTTTCATAAAGGAATTTTCCCTGTATTTATTTTGGCGTCTGGAGCAGTCAGAACAACGCCATCTTTATGTAGACATATTTTTATGCGATCTTTAATTTGGCGTTGATGGGCATTCGCCAAAAAACGCCAAATTAAAAACCACGCCAAATTAACCAGTTATACAGTACTCAAGGAACTGGCCAAGTTGACCACCTTACAGTTTAGAGTAGAGAAGGCAATAATCCGCCACTTAATGAAGAAGCACGGATGGGATTGGCTGTGTAACTAATCATTACTGATGTGATATTCATTCTTCGAAACATTAGTAATTTATCTGAATACTTAGTGAAAACCGACTTGTAGCTAATTCGACAAATTTGGGATATTGGATTATGGAAAAGATGTGACCATCTCCATAAGAAAAAACTAACCCTTTACTAACATTAACCTAAAGAAGCCCTGGAATAAAAGTATATATATATATATATATATATATATATATATATATATATATATATATATATATATATATATATATATATATATATATATATATATATATATATATGTATATATATATATATGTATATATATATATATATGTATATATATATATATATATATATATATATATATATATATATATATATATATATATATGTATATATATATATATGTATATATATATATATATATATATATATATATATATATATATATATATATATATATATATATATATATATATATTCGTCAAGGGTTTTTGTAATCACTGAACTGCAATAAGTATTAAAACATATGTCGAAATAATGGAAATATACTCTTTTTGCATTCAAATCAGGATCAAGGACAGTTCGTTTTTAGTGAATGCCTTTAATGTGGACCCTCTCTATCTCAAACATGAGCACCAGGGCAAGGTGCCGGACTACAGGGTAAGATCATAACACCTTTCTATTTATTTATGCCGCAGGGATATCGCACTAATCAGCATTTCTGATGGTTTTACCTCACGCATGAATACAAGGGCACGGTACAGGAATAAGGGGTAGTAGATATCACATGCCCTTTTAATTTATAATATAAAACTCACAATAATAAGCATTATTTGACTGACGTAAAAAGGATGGAGTGAAAGACTATAGGTTAAGTACTTTTACATGCTCCTTTTTGCCACTATTCTGATAATCTCTCAATTATAAGCATTGGCTGAGCTTCTTCCTCAGACCTGAATAACACGTATACTAGGAGAGATAGATTACAGGCCAAGTAGTTGATTTATACCCCTTTCCCACAATGATAGTGATCTCACCTTCTGCCTCAGAAATGATCAATGCAATAAGGTGAAACACTTATGCAAGATTGATATTCGTCTAATGTATTATTGTATATTATTGGCTACATGTCCAATGCAAAAGTATACATTTACAAGATTTTGGTTAGACAATTAACAGAAAGTGAACAAAATATTACAAACAAAATAAGAAAAGTATAAATCATTGCAAGCAACACATAAGAGAATTTAAATGTGCGATCATACAAAAACAAAATTATAATGTTGATCAAATAACCAAACATAAACCTATTTAAGGTAATACATATACTTTATATACCTCCTTTGACTTATAGTTACTTTATACGTTCCCTACTTTCTTTATTCAAAGTAATGGTAGATTTGGTACTTTTTCACTTTCATCAATCAAATTTTTTTACATATTGAGACTTTAAGGGCTAAAAAGTTTTTTTGCGCGATGAATTGGTTCCAATTTTTCTTATTTTTCTCTACTGGAGACTGTTGTTTTTTCTGTCTTCAGCACTGGCAGATCCCATTGGGGAGACGCTTTAGGTCGCTTAAGATCTGGTTTGTTCTGAGGTTATATGGAGTCAAGAAATTACAGGAATACATCAGAAAAGTAAGTAATCCAGACACATATGCCACCAAATATAAATATTTAATCAACGATTTAGAGATGCATTCTTTAAGATTATTCTAAGAGTTTTTTTTACTAATCCGTGTAAGGAACTAGAGAATGTTATGATAAGCCTTTGTAGGGTAGTCAGCTATTGTATGTACAACCATATTGGGAAAGCAGCGCATTGTTTTTTATTCCAATCGTTATTATTTCTACACATAATAATATAATAAGATAAATAATTAAAAAGATTATAATGATAACAATATCACTACTACTACTACTACTACTACTACTACTACTACTACTACTACTACTACTACTACTACTACTACTACTACTACTACTACTACTGCTGCTGCTAGGTACTACTACTACTACTACTACTACTATTATTACTACTACTACTACTACTACTACTACTACTACTACTACTACTACTACTACTACTACTACTACTACTACTACTACTACTACTTCTACTACTACTACTACTACTACTACTACTACTACTACTACTACTACTACTACTACAACTACTACTACTACTGCTACTACTACTACTACTGCTACTACTTCTACTTCTACTACTACTACTACTACTACTACTACTACTACTACTACTACTACTACTACTAAGAATACGCATAAGAATAAGAATGATGATGATAATAATGATATATGTTGCTGTTTCTATGAAGAGAATGCGTGTCTCTAGTAGTTTCCTGTAACTCTTTTAGCATATCGCACTAGCCCACGAGCTGGAGGAACTTGTGAAGAAGGACGCTCGCTTCGAGATAACAGCGCCTGTTACTATGGGATTAGTATGCTTCAGGTTGAAGGTACGTAAATATCAATCAAGGCTAGAGAAAGGCGTGATGATTATGCTTACTCAATTGATGTTTTGGTTAACCAATGCAAATGTATGAAATGTATAAGTTCAGGTGACCTAGAATTTTTTTGACTGTTTTACCAAAAACATCAAAAAAATATTTCTGCTGTTTTCCACAAAAACAGCGGAAATTAAATTTTAAAAAATTCTGCTGTTTTCAATTAGTTTGCTCTTCTCCCGCAAGATGACTCTCGATGCCAACCAACTGGGCCAAGTTTTCTTTGGTTTGATTGAGCCTCGTGTTCGAGTGGGCGTTGTTCAGGACCATCAACGTTGATCAACGTGGTGGGAAAACGGAATCTGAACGGTATCAACGTTTACTTGCGATGACGATCTGAACGGGATACGTTGGATCAACGTTGATCAACGTTTATGGTTTTGAACAAGGCCTACGTCGAACCCGAGGCTCTACCAAACCAAAGAAAACTTGGCCCTGTCTCAATATCAGGGACTGGTCATTGTATGCCCAATCGTTCCTTTCATGCACTGCGGCTGCTGGGGGGGGGGGGGGGGGGGGGGACTCGGAGCAAGGAGGGGACCACGAAGCAAAGATCACAAAGTTGAACTCTCAGATATCAACGCATATTACCCTAGTAATCAGATTATGAAATTATTTCCCCACCCATTTACCTTGGATGAAGAAAAGAATGGATATGTAACGAGAGACCAATTACTATATGCCCTATAGTTAAGTCCTGGCCTCATGCCAGGAGTATCAGATAAGCCATCAGCGCGAGGTCATGTGGGAACAAGGACCAATCAGGGCTCTCGCATCGATTACATTACTGAGAAACCTTATCTCCTCCACCAGCTGGGGGTGCCCAGAGCACCAATTTATGGCCTATTAGCGGCTATTAGTTGACACTAGTTGGCGCTTATGACGTCATTATTATCTGTGTACAATTTCTCGATTAAATTCAATGCTCCCTTAGAAGTGGTAAAGGGGGACAGGTAACCAGCTAGCACAGAAATGGGAGACGACATATCAAGAAAGAAAATCTGTCACTTTTCTAAAGAAAGGGGAAAAATGTAAAGAAAATTCAGTCGTATACAAAATATCCTGCAATATCGTACACTTTCAAGAAATATACCAAAGATGTATTTGTAAGATTTCAACAAATACAATCCTCAAACAGTAGTCATCTTTCCTCAACATATGTAAAGTTTGATGATTATTATCAAATGGAGATATATCAAACACTATGTCCGTTTTCCAGTTGTCAGCAGACGACTTCTCAGACCACATGAACTTTGTGTATGCTGTAAAATCCAAATCAAAATAGCTAAACTCCATAAGCTACATTAATAATAGAAGTGTTCTTACTACTACTGCTTCTGCTGCTGCTGTTGCTGCAGCTACCATCACTACTACTGGTACTACTACTAGTACAGGTGAACTTGGATATGACGGACTCAATGGGACCAGAAAAAATTGGTCCGTCACATGCAAAGTCCCTCGTATACATATGGCGAATACTTGATATGCATCGGACTGGGACCAAGCATATTGTCCGTCATATGCGAAAATCCGTCATACAGTGGTCCGTCATATCCAAATTCACTTGTACTACTACTACTACTACTACTACTACTACTACTACTACTACTACTACTACTACTACTACTACTGATGAGAATAAGCATATGGAAATGTGAATTATTCAAATACTGTACTTTTATTTTTAGGGTGCCAATGAGACGAATGAAAAATTACTAAAGGATTTGAATGATGACGGGCGAATACATTTAGTACCATCTAAGAGCAAGGGTACCTACTTTCTCAGAATGGCAATTTGTTCGCAGCAAGCCGAATCACGCGACATTGACTTCGCGTGGAAGGTCGTTCAAGATGTCGCAGACCGAGTACTAGCAGTACAGAATGGAAAATGATGTAAAAAGGACAGTATAGGATAGTAATTCATAGGTAGATAAATTTCACCCAACCACAGCTGATGTAAACACATCGTCCGACCAAGAAGTAAATATTTTGATAACCAAAGCTAATTTTAGAAATATTTAGACGGCAATTAATTTGCTCTCTATGGGTTTAACGATTGCTTTCAAATATTTTTCAAATATCGCTCTATGCTCAGCGAGCAATACGTAGAGATGTCAGTACGTATGTGTTGTACAGATTTAAAAGGATTAGCAAGTGATAGATGTCTATGAACCCGTGGTGTATGTTATATATATGGGGTGTTACGAGGCGAAGCTGGGTAAACTCATGGCTATCACTTTGACCACAGCCTCCATTCAAGGGATGTATGTAGCTTGTAGTACAGTTCACTGCCCTCCGCACACACACGTATATATATATATATATATATATATATATATATATATATATATATATATATATATATATATATATATATATATATATATATATATATATATATATATATATATATATATATATATACACACATATATATATATATATATATATATATATATATATATATATATATATATATATATATATATATATATATATATATATATATATAAATATATATATATATATATATATATATATATATATATATATGTGTGTATGTATATGTATATATAAATACAAAGAGGGAAATGATAAGGAAAGGAAATATATTTTGTGGTTATCCTATAAATATCATCTAGATGCTTTTCTACTAGAAAGGCATTCCCCGAATAGTCAGGCTCTAGATATGAATGGACATAAGTCCAATAGTCAGACAATTAACACTGTTGTAATGAATCGTTTTTTTTAAAGTAAGTAGATAATGAAAGAACGAAAACTCATATTGTGAGTTTGCAAACACATAAAGCTACTATAACTGCTGATCAAAACAAAGAACAACTAGATTGCTTGAGCGTATAAATGCATTGTTTATTTTTTATTTGTCAAATTTAAATTTAACAATGAAGAAAAATATATGGATGTAGGTTTCACCATCATACGACATGCAATGTCGTGCTTAATCTTCCTACACATTAGTGTTTGTTTCATATTGACACAAAAGAGGTCGCTGTTGTCCGGGAATTACCCTGAACGGAATTGTGGTCTCTTTATCAATTGTGAAGATCTTATCCCACGGTTTATTCAATAGTATGCATATTGTCAGATATCTAGTCAACAACATAGGAGAAATTGCTCTATGTAGACAAACAACAATACAGGATAAATGTGACGTAGAATGCAATGTTTACGAAATGAATATACTCATAATGTAGTTGCAACGGTCAATAAAGAAAATGCCGTACATAACATACACCAATTGTGTATTTCTTACATTTATACTTCGTACATAATACTTCGCTATGATTATGTACGCTAAAAAATGGGATACTCAGTTATATAAATATTCCTTCCATAGAAAATAAGCTTTAAGATGAGAAGAAACTATCAGTATTAAAGGACTATGTTTAACAAGAAATTAACTGTTGATCCCGATAACATTATATTGTCGGGTATATCTCTTTAATAACTATTGCAGGATATTATTAAAGAGATAAATGGATGAAAGACTAATTCTCAGTCCAATAGAAAGTTGTTTGTTTTGCTTTAAGTAAGCATTGGTTATGTAGTATTGGTGAACTAGAAATATATATTGATGTATGCACCATCACAATATAAACCATGCTGTGGTTGTTCATACCTACACAGAACAAATTGTTGGTTTTAATCGGAACAAAGAGGTCGGCCATTGTCTAGGAATTCCACTGAATAAGAATTGCTGTCTCTAGACAAACTATGAAGATATTTTTAACTTTTTGAAATCTTTTTCCTTTATTTCCAACTTGCATGAGGTAAATGACGATAAAGCATAGTACTACAACAGAAAGTAATGTGAGATTACATGACTCACCAAACATTATGTTTCACTGCATTGAATTATTTTTCAAAACAAAAGTAATATATCTATATACCTATATATATATATATATATATATATATATATATATATATATATATATATATATATATATATATATATATATATATATATATATATATATATATATATATATATATTTATACATATCTATGTCTATATCTATCTATCTATCTATATATACACACACACACATATATATATATATATATATATATATATATATATATATATATATATATATATATATATATATATATATATATATATATTATATATATATATATTATATATATATATATATGTTTATATAGATAGATAGTTATACATATACCGAGTTGACACCGTCAATTCATATTTTGTTCAAGAGCAGGTCCTAGCCCCGAGCCCCTCCCTCGATTTATGAAGCTTCTTCAGGAAATTAATCCTTATCAACATCAGACATGTAAGGTTATTTAGTTCTTCGGTTTTGTCATCGAATGCCATGATACGGATCCCACTTCTCGCTGTATGACACCTTGGAACACTAAATAGTTGTCTCATGATACTGAGACAGGCTATTGTTTAGGTTCGCATTCCGAACCTGCAGCGGAAGGTACCTTGCAAATCAAAGGGAAAAAAAGGAAATTCAGTGCGCATTCAGTGCCAACTCCAATAATGAACGCCTACTTATGTTATATCCACAACAAATGAAACCAAGATGTAATATCCATCCCTTTTGTAAATATAATCCAGCCACTTCTTTATCAAAGAAACGTATGGTAATAAAAGAAACACTTATGTAATGAGAGACGAATGACATCTCTTGGACGTCACTCCTTAAAGCTTGCTTGCCAATTTATTTGGGGCGGACAAAGACTGAATTGTACTCCCCTATCCCTCTCGTACCTGGCTGAACTGAGCACGTTATACCACTAAACTCAAGTATAGTTCAGATATCAAGAAAGCAAGTAAAATATTCTTGGCACTTTTCTTTTTCGCGGCGGAAAAATATATTATACAGACATACATGCATACATACATAACATGCATACATACATACATACATGCATACATACATACATACATACATACATAACATACATGCATACATATATACATACATAAATGCACCCCTGGTAAGCAGTGCTAATGTGAAGGTTGCAGACATGTTTACATCTGTGGGATTACGCAGGCAGGAGTTTTTCGAAAAAAGTCAAATATATATGTGTATTCTTGTGTAGACTTTTTTCAAATTTTCTGTAAAACAGATGTCTTTTATATTTTCTTGATAATTCACTCATTACCATCACTCATTAATACAATGAGTACCTTGTACATATATTGTGTCACAATGTTTACGTTTACAAGGAGGTTCCTAGTATATTGGAATATATGGGATGGAACAGAATACCACGAAAGCATTATGTGAATAGAACTATTTGAATATATCAAAGTGAATAAACTCTCATAAATCATTTACAATTTATTCCTATTTCCTAAAAAAGATATCTATTTCATTTGCTAGAAGACCAATACTCTTCAGATTTCATTTGGCTTAATAAACGCTATTTGACATGTTGATTGCTTGACTTGTTGACTATTGACTGCAGAATGCTACAAAGGTCCCACACATTAAAGTATAAACCAAAACAAAAAACAAGACCAAAACGCCCAGAAAGCACTTCACATACACAAATAGCAATAATACCTAAATCGAGAAAAGCAAGATCGTATCCTCACATTATTCAACTAGGAATGAAATTAAAAGAACTAGATAGGAACTAGGAATTACAATAATGCCGTTAATAATTCAGTGAAACATCCTATATGTGTGACGAGTCCATTATAACTCTTTGAACTTGCCCAGTAGTGCGATATAGAGCCTGCCCGTGCTACAATTGGACATATAAATTTTCTAAATAATAAAATAACAAAGAATTGAGTCAACTAAGTGACTCCAGAGCCTGAGGAGAGTGGCAGTTTCCTAGAGGTATCTACATAATTGGTATCTATATCCTTTATTGCACATTGTAAATACAAAAGGTTGGACGTGCTGGAGAAGGCCCTGAAAGAGGGCACCAAGGAAGAGCATATATAAAAGGGAATCATAAATACTCACAAGAAATGCATACTAGGTGCAATATACAACTGTCAAGACTGAGTGACTACAAACGTATTTTCAACAACAGCGTCCTCCATTAATAAACCATTAAAGTCCATTAGCATTTAATGTCACAGAGCTTACCCCTAGTAAACTTTTCGTTGAGCATTGCAGTCGATTCAATAATTGCTGATTAATCATCAATGCTACTTGTCAGACCTTACCCAAAGTCACGTGAGAGAGGATAGATAAGTTGAAAGTACGCCAAACCGTTCATGTTCAAGATGATCTCCTAATATTGTAGGCTGGCCCATCAGTATTTCCTTTGAATAATTCGGAAATAAAGCAGGAATTCACAAAATATATTGAAAAAGGTATTCTATTCAGTTATGACTTATCTCTCCTTCAAAGTGATTCTGAATTCGAAAGATGATAACAATAATCCAGCTTTGTGAGCTGCTATGGACATAAATATATTCATCCCTTTAGGTTGTGTGTCCCTTGATTAAAGAACACCCTAATAAGTTTTTTTATTTTTGTATATTTTTTATTCAGTTCTGGCATAAAAAAGTCAAAGCAATTACAAATAGTGTTGTTTCAATCAACAATACACTGGTGAAAAACATAAATCTGTATATGACAAAAAAAAAGGACAATGTACTATTAATGATTGTATTAGAAAAAGTATAATAACAAAGATTAACAATGTGACAAACAAAAATGGACAATGTACCATTAGTAATTATATTGGAAAGTTTTGTAGTAAAAGCACTGTACTTTTAATGATTGTATTGTAAAGGTCTGATCATATAGATTTAACAATTTGACTAACAGAATGGACAATGTATTTTTAATGATTGTATTGGAAAAAATCTAATAATAAAGACCACTTTCTTTCAAAAAGCATTTGCTTGTTATTAATGGAGTATTTGTATAGGTCATGATTGTATACCTTTCTGACGTTTGATTGTACATGTGATAGGTGTGGTTCTTTTTTTATCAAGTTTACAAAGATATAGAACCTTTTTGGTGTTTAGAATTATAATGTTAATAGAGTCATTATTTTCAAGATCACCAATTATTTTTCTTCTATCAGATAAATTATAGTCATTATGGCAAATGTGTCTGATCCAATTTTCTACCTCTTTTCATAATTCTTGAGTCGATGTACACTCTAGTAACATATGATAATTGCTGTCCTTAGCAATGTGACAAATAGAGCATATATCATCAGTTTGTATTTTGCATTTGACTAATAGATCATTTGTAAAGTATCTATAGTGTAAAGTTCTAAACTGAGTATACCGTAAATATGTGTCATCAATTTGTTTATTTGTAACAGTAAAAGATCTTTTGATATCATGGGGGAGCAGAATAATGCCTGATTTATTGTACCATTTAGAGCAGATATTAGGGATAATAGTATAATTTTTTCTATGTATTGATTTATATAGATTCGATACACCAGATGTATCCTTATTTAGAACTATGTTTAGGAGACTTTTGACTGGTCTTGTAAGATTTTCAGTCGGTTTTTCTAAATTATCCATGAAATTTTTTATTGTCAAAATAAAGTCTCCATATTCCAGAAAATTTGTTCTAATGTTAAATATTTCTTGAAAGTTTTCTATAGACATTATTCTGCAGTTTTCTGTTAAAACATCCCCTATTATGATTACACCTTTTTTAGCCATTTATATTTTAAAGGTAGTTTTAGTAAGTTATTGTACCACAACGGTGTTGTACAAACACGATGAAGAGTAGTACAGGTGTCACTTTTAAGTAGTATTTTTAAGCTTCCTAGTACATCTTTCCAAAAAGGAATATCAATTATTTCGTACATTCTTTCTACAAAATCAATACCAAAATTAAAAATTTCATGGAAGTTTTCCTTGTCTAGGAAGAACACCCTAATAAGTTGTTCTTCACTCCTTTTATCCAATGCATTCGTTATTCGTCAGCTGTGAGTTATATTTAAGAGGGTAAAAATATTTAGAAATCTTAAGACGAAACCTCCTTCTGACATGTTAAAATTGTTGTTATGCTCTTTGATGTTGTTATTTTCTTTGATGCTTTTTTAATTTCAAATTGCACACATGTGCAACAGGGGTTTTATTCTCCATAGCATGTCAATTCGAAGTGTAACAAATAATACAAGTAATAGGTATGTGTATAATATATGTAATATTTTCTGGTTGTTTCACCAATCTCACACAGAAATGCAGAAGAATCTGTTTTTATATAGTGTACCAACTATTACTTGTATGGATATCAGCTCTTAGTTCTGTAATAAAAAATGTTCCAATTTTCTTTAAACAAGTCTGTTTTATTTAATGAAATTTCCCTTGCTTTCAATATACTCAAATTCTTAGATAGACATCTTTTAACATCTGCTATCTTCATTTCTTTACCCTGTATTCTTCTCTGGTAAATTACATCCTTTACACTGGCATTGAGTAAATGAGTAATCTGGTTATTTGTTGAGCAACCACATATTTTTTCATGATCAGATATCATAAAATGTTGATCGTAAATGTTTCTTACCCATGATGTTGTATCTTTCTATAGCCTTTTTACATTACTTTATTCGAGGTAAATATATTCAATTGTTTCTAAATGTTCATTACAATATAAACAAATATCTGAGTCAGCAATACTCATTTTTAAGCAATTTGCTGTTCAGAGTTCTTCTGTGTATCCGTTTATATCGGTTATGATATTGATAAACAGAAAATGCAAACCTTTTTGCATATTTAAAATATTTCACCAAGGTGTCGTCGTTTATGTCATCATTTAGATTTTTAAACCATTTCTCTTTTGAGACATCTATCAAGCTCGATTCATTTTTAAGGCCATTATAACATTACAATGTTCTTTGATGTTGACGTATCCCTCACGTTATGTTACATGTATGTCTAGAGAATGTTAGATATAAAGACCAGATCGCCAAATGTCAGACAGGGAAAATGAACTAGATCTACCGTATGTAGAACAAAGTTTTCATCAATAACAAAGCAATACATTCAATGTTTCATTTTAGACACAGATAGTCCATAAGCACGGTACCGCAATGTATTGAGTTTGCACAGGGAAGTCTCCGAGTGTTGCCTGCACCACCATCTACTAGACGTTCTCTCACTTTATGCAAAATATTGTTGACACACCAAAGACTACGAACTCTGAATACATACATACATATATATATATACTTACATACATACATACATACATACATACATACATACATACAATGCAGAAATAGATCACCATAGTTTTGAATAATGTTCAGAACAATATAGGTACATGTACTTGCAAAACATAATTTTATAAGAAGAAATGAACCCAATCCTAGTGTTTCTTCACTTAATAAAGTATTATAGTTATTAAGTTATCAACAGCAAACATCAACCTACATCCATTTCTCATGATGAGACTATTGGCCACATGTGCAAGTCATAATCATATTGCTTTCCTATCCTACTGTGCAGTTGACGTCATTGTCCTCTCTCTCTCTCTCTCTCTCTCTCTCTCTCTCTCTCTCTCTCTCTCTCTCTCTCTCTCTCTCTCTCTCTATCTCTCTCTCTTCCACAATCTAAGTTTGGGAGTATTGAACTTATGCAGAATCTCTTGTAAATTGTCTCAACTTGCAAATGAATATCCTGTTTCGTTTCATAATCAGGTTTCCGGATTGATAGAGTTATCGTCACTGATTACAGCAACCTCACAAATCCTCGTCTCCTGCTGAGGTTTTAAAGTTCATTCACATGCCATGATTAATAAAAGTTCAGTGAGAAGTAAGGGCAGATCAGAATCGTTCAACGACCTCTATCACATGGGTAATTAATGGGAGGTGGGGGGCAACACTTCTGTGACTATTCTGTGACCCAAAGTCACTGGCAACTTTCTCACATGCCCAGGACGGTATTCAAACCCAGGCAGAGGTGAGAGACAGCGTGCAGTCAGTGGCGGCTATATATACATATATATATATATATATATATATATATATATATATATATATATATATATATATATATATATATATATATATATATATATATACAGTTGTTATTTGATTAAGTCAACTTGTTTGTCTTTGTGTGTATATATATATATATATATATATATATATATATATATATATATATATATATATATATATATATATATATATATATATATATATATATATATATATATATATATATATCATACTTCCTCTGCGTTTGAGGGTGGAGGGCTGATACAAGTGTTGATATATAAACTGATTTCATTATTTAATTCTTGCATCTTATTGATAT
>OZ012695.1:24783133-24793133 GCA_963942565.1 Maea johnstoni | reverse complement strand
CTGCTACAAATTCAAAACATAAAATCACCTTTTTAAGTTCAAGTTTTAAAAATGAAATTTGGGCCATAAGTTGTGCACTGATGTACAAAAGTATTGGCACTAAAAATGTTTCATAACTTTCCAAAATGAATGGAAACTAGATATTTTCTTTCAGAAATATCCATTTCAGCACGTTTCAGGTCCTGCGGAATATTCTTCGGGAAATTATGAGGTCAAAACAACATTATGTGACGGTTTCATACCCATTGTGAAAGTTTAGGGCTTCTATAGGTTTGCGTCAGGCCTGTTAATTTATTAATGGGCCCATGCTTTGGCCCCATAGAGGACGTGCCCATACTGGACTGTAGTAGGGCAAGACTTTATAACGATGCCATAACAGGCACGCTTTGGGCACAGAGAGACATCTTGTGGCCATACCAAACTGTGTAGTATATGCTTGTTTAATTTTTATCATAAAAAAACTCGTATTTTCAAATTTAAAATTTTTTCTTCGGATATAAAACTTTAAAATTGTTTTTAAAATATATTTTTATTTCCATACCTCCAAAAAGATCAATAGAGCAGAATCGTTAATTTTTTAATCTTTTTTATTTAGTCCACAAACATATCATAATCGTCACAGTGTATATACAAGATGCAATATATGTACTGGTACAAGTGGTTTTGCAGTATAGGCTAACATAGTGTTTGTTATCATTTGTTTTCATATGTATTTTGCAATAAAGAATACCTTCTCTCAAACAACTGTTTTTTGCCTTTATTACAAAATCTGTACTTTTCTTGAACGTAAAAGTTCTTCATCTCAATTTTGACCGTTAATACATAAGATTAATACATACATTAATCTTCTTTCATAAAATTATAAGTCACTTTCGTAGTGAGTAGAATGATGTTGTTAATACAGATTGATTTTTCTAATTCACCAGTTGCTATCTTGGCATCAGTTATAGTATATACTGGTATACCTAATTCTATAATCCAGTCCTGTACGTTACGCCTTAGTTCTTTCGAAATTGGACAGGTTATAAGCGTGTGTTCTACACTGTCATCAGAGAGACCACATAAGGCACATAGTGGCAAACTCTTAATGCCCATTTTGTATAGTTTATTGTTTGTATAAAAGCGTTTGTAGTACAGAACTGGATGTATTTTAGATAGGCATCTTTTTAACACGCATGATGTAAGTTAAAGGAGGTGGATAAATCGAAAGTCCCCACAAGGAGGTTTATTTTGCTTTCCCAAGCATTCATTGTGTTGACGAGAATATGATCATTAGTCTTTTAACTTTTTGTACAGATTAGAGCATCCTTTTTTGTCAATGTTGAGGATTATATTAACAGAACTATTCTTAGGATATGGCTCAGCATAAGACGCCCTTTTTCTCCAGTACAAGTAGTCTGTGATCTTTTTACTTATATTGAAATAATCTATAAAATAGACTTTGATATTGTAAATTGCTTCTAGTTCTTCTTGAGATAGCATGACTCTAGTGCAGGATAGCAAATCTGAGACCACATTTATGCCTATTTCTAACCATTCACGTCTATGAGGAAATTGGAACTCTTGATTGTACCACAATGGGGTATCAAGAATTACTTCCCGATTTGATATTGTGTTACTCAACCAAAGATATTTAAGGCTTTTTAACACATCTAACCAGAATTTGTTAGATGCCATTTTAGTTATGCGTTCAAGAAAATCAGAACCAAAGACGAAGCTCTTTTCCAGATCACATTCATGTGGAATAACAGTCCATTTACTTGCTGATACAGAAGTCTTTTTAGCCAACTAAGTTTAAGAGTCTTTGTTAAAAAGTTGAATATTGTGAAGTTTTTACCTACCATGGCAGATTTCACCTTCTAATATTTCTTTTCTCCATTTTGGAGTTTCTCTACTCCACAAGAATCTAGAAAAGGCATTATTCAATTCTTTAATACATAATAATTAGGGCTAGGACAGAAGCACCAATAACTAAGTGTAGCATAATTGGGTGAGGTATCATGGGAGTGAAATGACTGGTCACTTGGTACAAATGTTGATAATCGACAGGGAGCACTAATATGTGTGTGTTCCCTTTTGACTGTTCATAGCTTTAGTTGGCTCGGTCACTGAACCTGTTTGTTGCCTGGAGTTTATAAGCCTCTTGATAGAGTTCTGGATGCTGTGAGCAGCTTATACCTTTGGTGTGATTAAAACACTCGCAGTCATCACCTATTGTGTTTAGTAATCATCCTCTCACCATGATGGTCTCATAGGTGGAATACATAAACCGATAGATATCCTTAAACCAACCATTTCCTCGAGACCTCTGCTTCCACTTACACTAACAGTGTTTGGGCTTTTTCTAAGATACAATCTATATTTCTTTTCAATTCTCTTTATCAATTCTGACTCAATGTTGCCTAGGAGACTTTGCACTGATGGATCCCAAGGAGAAACTGGACTATATGTATGAATATGCTAAACACAATGAGAACATCATGGAACAACTGTGTGCTATTACAAACTGTACGAACAACAGTTATACGTGGGAGTACTATGACTATGACCTTTCGGCCCTGCCGTTTGCGCCGGAGAAGTACCTGGTTCCCACCTTCTTCGGACTCATCTTCATAATTGGGCTAATTGGCAATTCGCTGGTGGTCTATGTGGTGCTTCACAACGGGCCGATGAAGACAGTAACCAACCTTTACATTGTGAACCTGGCGGTGTCAGATTTGACATTTCTAGTCTGCTGCGTGCCCTTTACAGGCTACGCCTACGCCCTGCCCTACTGGCCTTTTGGAGAGTTCCTTTGTGAGTATGCAGTACATGTTGTTGTCCATTTCACCAAGAAAACGAGGCAATTAACACATTCTTAAGATGTTACATATGCAAATGAACCCATTAATGTCATCCTTAACAATGTCACTGTGTTATGTAGTTATCGATTACAATGTTTAAGCTTTTCTTCTTTCCTATTGCCACGTTTCGATTTGCATATTTCTTGATGAAAATTTAGATATTTTCTGGAAGTGCATTGTTGTGAATCCTCATTTCAAACGTTGATTTGTATTTAATGCTCGCCACAGGTCGAGTAAGATATATTTATTGGTACCTTTTATTTCCACGCTATGATTAAACATATGGTCATATGTCTAAACACGGTAAAATCATAATCTATATATAGAAGTTACCAATGCTTTAAGTACGAGTCTTGCAAGGAATTTAGAGACCTGTTTAACAATTCTGAAATTCATTTTTAGATTGTAATTTGAAGCTTAAAGTGGCAAAAACAGGCTGGGAATTTGATGAAATCGTGCAGGTTGCAGGTCATAGTTAGGATAATATTCGATGGAGAAATGTCATTTCCTATCATATGATGCCCCAGTTTGACGGCCACATGATTCTTTGCTTCCATTGTAGGTCACTTTTGCGTGATTATTGCAAACATGAAACGTCTCCTATTGTTGTACAAACAATCAATTCTCAATTTAGATTGGCACAATAGTATCCGTCTCTGATACGCAATCATATCAGATGCAGTCTATTTCAAAAACAATCATGAATATTTGAACATGATATGCAGAAAGAGTGTAACATCAAATAAGAGATTATCACACCATTATTAATACACATTATTACAATTGGTAATCTTAAACCATCTACGCTAAATCACGACCACAGTGAATGGCAATCGACAAGGTATCTTTGATTAAAAGACATGCATCCAATTTCTAACCTTTAGATTTGTCTGATTGTATCTTGCATATTGCAAATAAACACATAAGCAAAATATATTTAAGATAGAACGTAACTTTATAACACATACACATTCGTACCTGCCTACCTAACTTCCTACCTACATACACACATACAAACATACATATAAGCATACATATACATATATATGTATGTATAATATATATATATATATATATATATATATATATATATATATATATATAATTTTATATATATATATATATATATGTATATATATATATATATATATATATATATATATATATATATATATATATATATATATATATATATATATATATATATATATATATATATATATATATATATACATTAAGCAACAGCTCCAGGTGTGCAACCCCCTAATATATATATCCACGATTACTGCTACGTGTAAACGAGTCTCGTAAAGTAGCAAACCATCATATATATAGAAACAAAATGTAGGAATCCCCTTTCTAATTAGGGCTCAGGTAAGTCGCACACCGAGTGACTAGTTACTGATTAGCCGACGACACTTGATACTGTAGCGCGTGATGTTATCCAATCACAATCCCTGAAAGCTGGCACTCCTACAGCGCTGCAGGGGGTATTCCCACTAACATACAAGCCCCTATTCAGCTTAATCTGACTGGCTGCCCTTGGATACGGAAAAACAATGACTTGGGATTGATTGAGAAGTACTACGGTTTCAGGTTGGAATAGAAAATAAGATCAGATTGAGCAGTCTTTGAAATCGACGGAGTGTGAGGTATTTTGAGTGTGTGATTTTGTAAGTTGTTAGAATGTACATTGCGAATGGCATGTGCAAAGTGCAACCCAATGGCTGCATTCTACGTAGTACGCTTAAGCCACATCCGTATGAAGTTTCGATACTTAAATATTCCTACTATGATTAGGTATATAAATAAATTAGTATTGTATGCTATTGCTATATGCTCAGAGCACTGATACTAAATTTCTCCCTGAGACCTGTCTAGTGTATCATAATTTCTCGGAAAGTAACATTCCCGGAAAATAAAACTTCCGTATCGATAAAAGTGTCCCCTAGTTCAATACAGAATTGGTTATATAAATTTATACATATACACAATTTTACGCAAGCGTGAGGAGAATATAGAGAGTGCATTATGTCACTGCATGATTGATTATTCCCGTCTTTTCAATGTTACGACATGTAATTTGTGCTTTTGTGCTGAGGAAGAACAATCTACTCTATGATTAGTATTGCAATCCACAAGTTACACAATCACGTGGTTTCGGATGACATCAAGCAGCACGACGTAAGCGAGTGACGTAGGATTTGAATAGATAATATTGTAAATGACAAAGGATCTTCAAAGACCATTTGATTATCAATTACTTTTTCGGATTATGGCTCTATACAATGTAACATTGACGTCATCCACGTAGACAGATTCTCTGTACGTCATCAATGTAGACAGATCATCTGTATAGTCGAACTTTCCTTCCATAATCACAGAGTTTGCAGTTTGTGCCAGAATAGACATTATAGTCTAATAAGTCATTTGCCTTTCCATTATCATGCAATGATAATTGTCTGTGGAATCCATTGCTTCATCTCGAAGAGCCATTCCCTGTATCATATTATATGATAGTCCAAAAAACAAAGGACCATGGCTAATTATAGTTTTAGTAGTAGTAGTAGTAGTAGAGTAGTAGTAGTAGTAGTAGTAGTAGTAGTAGTAGTAGTAGTAGTAGTAGTAGTAGTAGTAGTAGTAGTAGTAGTAGTAGTAGTAGTAGTAGTAGTAGTAGTAGTAGTAGTAGTAGTAGTAGTAGTAGTAGCAGTAGTAGTAGTAGTAGTAGTAGTAGTAGTAGTAGTAGTAGTAGTAGTAGTATCATCAGAATGATTACAATTCAGTAGTAGGTACTTTAATTTTTTTTAAATCTCAAAGAGATGATTATTATTGCATCTATAAGTACATATGCGTCATTGTATTCTAATCCAACCGCAGTTTATTACATAATCCTCAAAGAATGTATATGGTTAAATAAAGAAAAATGCAATAATGATCCTGACCACTCCTTTTTTCTTATTACATATTCTTAAGCATGTATTCATGTGATCGAAATTGATTTTATCATTTCACTTGACTGTATATTTGATTTTTGTTATTTGCAGGTAAGCTGGTCAACTACCTAATGGTGGTCACTATGTCCGCTAGTGTGCTGACCCTCACCGCAATGGCTATTGATAGGTACTATGCAGTTGTACAACCGGTGCGATCGAAGATTTTCAGGTAAGCTTGCCTTGCAACTGTACAAGAAGTAAATATTGGAAGTATCTAAGAATAGTAATAGCAGATTAGATAAAAAAGCGAAAGTATTCTTCATTCCGTTGATGCAGGTATAAGTGTCGTTATGGTTAATGATACTGAATATAATTGTGTGATAATAATGAGACATGCGATTTAATCGAATTGGACGAGGAAGTGTACGTTTAATTTTAAATAACACTTTTTCTTGTACATGAATATATATATATATATATATATATATATATATATATATATATATATATATATATATATATATATATATATATATATATATATATATATATATATATATATATATATATATATATATATATATATATATATATATATATATATATATATATATATATATATATATGTATATATATACACCTATTTTAAAACGTAATGCTAAAACTATTTGGAGTTGTTTAAAGGCCAAACAGTGTCTAAAATGTGCAAAATAAATATTGTTGTCATTCGCCATTTATGGACACATGTTGATTGCCTTCCTTAATGAGAAAGTACTCAGACACACGCATTCGTTGTCTTCTCACTATTTAGATGTACGGATATTGTACAAATCATTTTTTACATATCGTTGAACTAGCATTCGCATTGTTTCTCTTTAAAGTATCCCTGTGGTGATAATGTATAACTGGTTAATTTGGCGTGGTTTTTAATTTGGCGTTTTTTGGCGAATGCCCATCAACGCCAAATAAAAGATCGCATAAAAATATGTCCACATAAAGATGGCGTCGTTCTGACTGCTCCAGACGCCAAAATAAATACAGGGAAAATTCTTTTTTGAAAAAAAACGCCAACTTAAGTACACGCCAAATTAACCAGTTATACAGTACCCAATTGCACAATTGGCTTTATCGTACCTCCTAAAAACAATGGTATGTCGTGCTTAGGATTGGATGAGAGATTTGTTTACAGTGTATGCAGTGAAGATGAGTTCAATTGGGCATGTGTCTGTAATAGTATATGACATCATTAATACTGTAAATCACTTAAGTATAGCGGGAACAATACGATAGCGATAATAGCGCTCTGCCCATATGCGCTATTGTATAATTCCAGTCTTTATAAAAATCTTAATTGAACTTGCTGCTGCTGTTCACATTCACCGCTATATCTAGATCACGCTATCAAGGGCAGTATCGTAATTGCGCTATTTAATGTTCACGCCATATTTAAGTGATTTACAGTATATCATGTCGATGATCTGCGTCAAGGGATAAGCCGGTGTTATTGAACTGCTTATCGTTTCTTTAGCCATTGGCCCTTTCCCGACTTTTCCGCGTCACCGAAACGGATTCTTTCCGGTTATTCAACTAGCAGAGCCATTAATCCGAATCGGCTTATAGGATTCCTGTTGCTTTTAATCATGGATGGCTCAGGTTCTGGTATAACACCGTTAGAGATAAGCTAATTAGCTTCGACTCCATGTTACCATGCTGAGTCGTACTTTACACTTTACACATCACGCTATGTTAGGTCCTCTGCTAAACACTATATTAGACCTAAAATGCCTTTTTAAAAAACGCTATTGGAACAAGCCATGGAATACGCAACATCTTTGTTAACGGTGAAAATCAATCTACGGGCACGTCTAGTTGATTGTCTGTTTCCCATGTCCCGACCGACCCTATTTTTAGGCCCGACCCTAAAAAAAATATATATATTTTTTTTTACTTTTCGATCGACCCTGTCCAGAGGAGCTTTTTTTTTCTTCTGAGAACTGCATTTTGAATGAAATAAAAAAAAAAAAAATCTGTACAAAAAACTGAGATTTTGACATCGTTTATTTATAATGGAGCCTGCGAATTCAACATTTTTCAAATCTGCACAATTTTCTGGATGAACAAGCTGAAGAATAATACAGAGGGAAATGTGTCTCATGAACATCATGTACACATAGTTGTACTTCTTGCCATGGCATTGGCAGCATTTCTGTCACAAATAAAGAAATTTGATACCCTATTATAGGTACTTCTGCCTTTTTTTTTCCTTTTTTTTTTTACCCGACCGACCGACCCTAATTTTCAGTACCTTGGACATGGGAAACAGATAATCAACTAGACGTGCCCTACGCCAAAGAGTTACCGAATCCATATAATCACAAAAGTATTTTATTATGCTAAATCATACGAAAAAAGGTATTCATATCTAAGGCAATTTAAGATCTCATTTTCTCATTAATCAAGTATTGTTTAACCCAAATATGGCTTTGAATATTTGAAGGAGATTATATCATCCATTTCCTCCAATTTCATTTTCAGCACTGCAACCAGTAAGCAACATAGTTCCTGAATATTTGCTGGTAATTGTTATTGCAACTAATTGTATTGTTGTATTTTTGTTGTAGGAACAATACACGTACCGCTATCATTTTGATAGGAATATGGACGGTTAGTTTTCTAACCCTTTTCCCCATCGCTCTGATTTCTCAGCTGGTGGAGCTCTGGGACTTTGGCACCTACCAGTACTTCTGCGTGGAGCACTGGGCCGTGGAAGGACAGCGCCAGGCATACACGATCATCGTCTTCTCCACGTCATACCTTATGCCTTTGGTCGCCATTGCTGTGGCCTACTTTTTGATGGCGCGCAGTCTTTGGCGCAGCGTAAGACCCGGATGTTCCGTCAACGATAACACGGTCAAGGCCGTCAGAGGGCGCAGGAAGATCGCAAAGATGGTGTTCGTTATTGTCGTCATTTTTGGGATCAGTTGGCTTCCTATTCACGTGGTCCATCTCCGTAACGATCTGACCTCTCAAGGATTTTCTAATGCGTTCTATATCCTAAAGATCATAGGCCACTGCATGTCGTACGCCAATAGTGCAATCAACCCCGTCATCTATTCCTTTATGAGCCAGAATTTCAAGAAATGCTTCAAGCAAGCCTTCAGTTTCCGCAGTTGCCGTAAAAACAGAAGCAGGGACATTTTTGTACTAACTGACCCTGAAAACCCTGATCAGAATCAGAATCGGAATCAGAATCGATATCAGAATCTGCACCAACGCAATACCAATGGGCGAAGAAACCAACCGATACAAGCAAATCCCCTGCCCATGGTTGTCAAGATGAACACACGAGGGAGTTCCCAGACAGCTCTGTGTGATTCCCCCGCTATACAGAGCACCCGAATGTAATGTTAAAGGCCATTCTAGATGAGAGAGAGAGAGAGAGAGAGAGAGAGAGAGAGAGAGAGAGAGAGAGAGAGAGAGAGAGAGAGAGAATTTCCTATAACTGGCCTGCCATGTCGTTTGCCAAGGTCTAGGGCAACATTTCCACGTGACCTGAACTCAAATGTAAACTAAGGCAGTCGCAAAGCCTCATACGTATGTACATACATACATACATACATACATACATACATACATACATACATACATACATATAGACAGACAGACAGACAGACATATAAACACTTTCACAGGAAATGAACTTTGGAGCAAGAGCTGTGTAGATCAGCATTTGAGCTGATTGCAAATCTGACTTGTTTTTGTCTATTTACGTCGTATTTTACCTGAAGTAGGCGAGAGACTTTAACGGTGTTTATAAGACAAGAATAGAACGCTCAGACACTTCGTCAAAGCTTCCATGTCAGCTAATTGGCAACAGGTGTGCCATTTGGCATTGTTGTGGCCGAATAGGTAATTATAGATGTTCAGGTGAAACGCATGTAATTTGTCTCGAGTCTTATGACGTCATTGGTATTCTAAGTATGGCAAGAAGAAGCTGATGAGACACAGATTGGCAAATTGCTGAATGCATCTGGCACTACGTATTATCTAATTATAGCGTATCATCTATTTATAACTCAAATAAGTGGTTAACGGTTCTATGATATGTTTATAGATGCAAGTTGTCAACCAAAACACCCAGCAAAATCGAGCTAATCATACGACATGATTAAAACAGATTTAGCACCCAAGAGAAAAGAAGATGCTTCGTATGAGTAAATTGAT
>OZ012695.1:24776697-24779197 GCA_963942565.1 Maea johnstoni | reverse complement strand
CTAAGAAAACCTAACCTGCACCGTGACAGTAAATTATTCAATGCTGAAGCAGCCGGGCTAATTGCATAAGATCAGTATAACTACTCACGACGATAGTATTTGCTTTCCTCACGAACAATCCAGTTACCAGGACAGTTATGTCGGTATGATGTAACGATAAAATGATGCACGTAATCGATGCTATTAATATAATCTTTATTTCTTGAAAGGGGTTATTACAAATAGCCATGGGGCTAATCGGGGTAACCACCCCAACAAAGTAATACAATATAATAAAATATATGATGAAGAAAGTTAAATACAAATAATTTGACATAGCAAGGTCAGTAAGACACTGAAATTATCTACAATTGTCAAACAGAGAATATATATAGTATAATATAACATAAGATGGATAGAAAAAATGCACAGACTAATATTCAAGTGATGTAACAATCCTATTTTTATATTAGAAACCTGGAATCCTGAAACGTTCACTTGAAACTATGAAATTTTGTGCTGCTACAAATATAAGTGAGTTTGTAACTTAAGAAAATGTACTTGAACCAAACAGTAGCAGTGAGCACAATTGTTCAGGAGACATATAGTTTACATTTGTTAGATAAGAGTCAAGCTGTTCAATCATCACAACTCTTAGAGCAGCATATTTCGGGCATATGGCAAAGAAGTGAATCTCATCTTCCCAATCATGGCCACAAGAACATGAAGGGTCAGCAACAATATTATGAGTATACAAATGAGCATTTAATGCACTGAACCGATAACGCAGTCTTGATTGAAGGACTGATGCTGGCCTAAGACCTGAGGCATAATATTTGGGGGCTTTGGCTGGTGGTTGGAGGGCATAATAATTAGATAATGCAGATTTGAACGAGTTTGTTTTTTCAATTCTACGTATCTCTAGAGGTAATGAGTTCCAAATTTTAATTGATGCATGGACGAAGGAATTTGCAAATCTGTTGGTAATGCCAGCTTTGGTGGGAAGAACCAATACGTCTTTATTTCTAAGATTATAGTTTGATGCCGTTGCACTAGTGGGCAGTAGTGCTATTTCCAAATTGGCCATTGTTAGACATTGGAAACCTTCTTATTGCAGCATTCGTATTTAGTCGTGTAGTAATGGAATTCAGTACGCTACATCGTTATTAATAACAGTAATATGAAACGTACCATTAACTTCAATTCTGTTAGGTCGCTCGATCAATCAAATACCATACCATTAGAGAGGGAAACAAATGGTATACACTACATGGCCGCCCTGCTGATTACTATAATAGCTCCCAATGTGAAGGTATGGCCGCTAACTACACTATTATCTGATAGATATAGATAGTTCTCACCATATAGAGTACAGGCCTTTGAGTCTATAGAGGTAGCCCTCCAAAAGATTTTATACCTACCCTCTAGTGCTAGTTCTCGGTTGTAAGTATCTATACAAAGCCCTGCACTGAGGACGAAGGGGCTAATATATGAGAGTAAATGCAATTATTCAATTTGTAAGAGCATCTTCCTGGGGGATTTCAACCACACCTGCTTGCCCTCAAAGGTTTACTAACGTACGTTTACTGCCAAATATAAACGCGACCCACAGCTTTAGGCGAATACAGTCTAGTTAATCGTCATTTCAAAATACAATTAGTCACCCATACAATAAGTCATCGTATACAATTAGTCACCCATACAATAATTAGTCTTTCGTAGCAGTTGTAATTTGATTTGAGGGGGTAACTGGTTGAGCCCATGGTAGACTGATTATCTTGAAATGCACTCGGTTATGTTCCATTGGAGTCTCATGTTTCGTTGACATATTTTCTGTCATATTAAGGGCCATATTTCGGCGAGCCAAAAGGTAGAGGTGGAGGAAACAGAGTAATATAATGATAATAATAATTGATATTTGATATAGCGCCCTTTCCACCTATAATGTTCAAAAGCGCTTTTGAGTCATTGGACAGTTGTCATGGTCCATATAGTCAATTAAACTCCTTTCGAAATAGCAATGTTTACAGCTGTTTCTTGAGGTTTTGCACACTATCAGCAGCCTTGATGTTATCAGGGAGCTCATTCCAAAGGCGTGGTGCATAAGCACAGAATGCTCTGTCAGAAAACTCGGAGAAAACCACTCCTCAACTGGAAATATCTAAAAGTAATTTTGTGATTATTGTAATCGAGCCAAGGACGTGAAGGGGTGAGAAACGATGAGCAGGCAAGGTGTACAGCCCCATTCTCACATTTACGATTTCAGCCACGATCGAACACACTCATGTGGTCGTGTTTGATCGAATTGAGTCTGCAAGTAGATCGGCATGGTCGTATTTCGGTCTGTCTGGGTCTTCACAACTCGTACTGAGGTCGGCGAGGTCCACGACTATTTTGAAAATTTCAAAATAGTCGTACTCGATCGGCAACACCTCAGCGGTCGTGTATGTGCCAGAAGCTAGCGTATGAGCAGCGTGAATGTGAGAATGGGGCTTACTGGTATGACCACTGTGCTATTGCT
>OZ012695.1:24756697-24771697 GCA_963942565.1 Maea johnstoni | reverse complement strand
CGCTTAGTGAATTCCAATTGCTAGTAGACCCCCGATATCCTGGGATGTCCTTTGCAGCCCTTATAGAAATACCTAGACATAAAACCATTAAAAGATAAAGTACACAACGCAAAACTGACTGCATCGTGACCGACACACTTCCGGCGCGAGTTGTAAGTAGGTTTGTGGAAAACAGGGACAATGATTACTTACACCTATTATATGCTCCCGGCCCTCCCACCTACTCCCATCACTTAACTCGTTATGTTCACGTCACAAGTGACGTTCTCGCGAGACTTCGTCGCGTGGCACATGTAACCTATTGTATACAGTACTATTACAGCGATAGACTGCCGTGACCAGAATATGATGCTGGCTTGGTCATGAAGCTAGCGCTGCTTCGAATATCATCAGGTGCCTACAATGGTATGATAATTGTTATATAAGCTGTGCACATCGGGCGACACGATGAGAAGAATGCCATTTATGGCTTATTACATTCACACAGTGTTCAAACAGCGCCACTTTGCACGCACTATCTCTTCAGACAGATCATCTTACTAGCTGTTTGTGAGCCAGAGCTTAATTGAAGCTACATGGTTCCTTTCACGTATTGGATGAGCTCCAAAATCATTCCCTTGTAAAATGTTTCAGTTATGCTTAATATCTGTATGCTTTATAATGTTTATTAAATTACAGTCAATGAATATACATAAATACGCTTAACCAATTATTTTACAAAAGATTGATTAAATTCATATATGTATAGTATTGACTGCATCGTGTATATATTTCATTGGCTCTATCTATTGGAGAGAAAAGCATACTCATAATATCATAAGGCCTAAAAAAAGTTGTTTGTTTCCTGTAACCCTACCCTAACAAGTTTTTATTCAAAGAAATCCCTACCTTAAGTTTTTTTCTGCACTCCCAACTCCAAATCAATGTAAAACATGCATAAAACACATATTTTTGACCAAGAAAATAATCAAAACATTTTTTTTCACCGACCTCTTCTACCCTATTTTTTCTGGGCCGTTACAGGAAACAAACGATATTTTTTTTTCTAGGCCTAAGGAAAAACGTTCACTACAAAAAAGTTGTAAATGACACGCAAGAGTTGACTTAAGGAATAAACTGGGTTCATAGGCTTATAAAAGTGGTAGGTCTTGTCCATAAAACCAAAAGTGGATAAACATAAAAGTGTCCATCTCCGGGGAAATGGCTATCATTCCCTATATCCACAAGCAAATTCTTTTAAAGGATAAATATAGAACACCCCAGCGGAACGTCCTGGACTTTTATTGTCTTTTAACGACATTAGCCACTTGTCTTATCAGTATCGAGTATGGGGTGCGATGTAGTCCCCGGTACCATCAATGAGAAAAACATATGATAAGCAGCCGCATGGCTTTAACAGGGGTTCTATTTATAGATCTTATCCGCCACACACTGGAGGAAAAATTGACTCCAATTGCTTACTTTCATGTCATCCACTTTTGATAAAACTTATAATAACTGGTGAGTTAAAGGCAGTTAACCAAGCCCATCATATGACTGGATGTCCTAAACGGTTGAAAGCTACATAAATTCTGATCAAAAATCGTAATTTTGTATTTTTTCTTTGCTGTTTGCATGTGTGTCATACACCTTTACCATTTTTCACAATTCTCAAAATTTCAGAAATATTGCTGATAAATTACACCAAAAATATAAGCGACAAGTTTGGCATCTATCACTTGTCAAAGATTTTTGTAATCTAGATCGTGAGTTTCTAAACAATTGACCCGCCCAAAAAGCATGCAGTTATGTGTACCTATCTTAATATATTACGCAAAACTTTTATTCAGCCAATATCAGGAATACTTGTGAAATGTGCATCTGTTCCACGTAATCAATACTGCATCTGTTCCACGTAACATCCTTGCCTTTGAAAGTAGCTTGCACGTGCAATCAACACGAACAATTACATGAGAAATCGTGATAAAGGATAATTTTCATGATTTCACAATCTTGCTTATGTCATTAGTCATAATCCTCATATAGACCTTCTCAATGGATACGCCATTTCACTGTATGTTGGTATCTCTTTCCATTCAAGGAATTTTTAGTCGCTGTACATACACTATTGTATTCCAGAAAATTGGTTTTGATGTGTTAAATTCAATGAACCCCTTGACACGAATTCTAATGGGATTTAGAAAGTCTGCACATGTGTTTATACCCTTTTGACGCTACTCTCCTTTAGAGGGGACTTATAAGATACTGTTCTGCCAAAAAGAAAGTATTAGAGAATTTTTTTTTCAAACACAGCATTAGTTTGCCAGAGGGACTTATGATGACGTCTTTCCAAAATGTATTGGAGGTGGCATCCATTATTCTCTCTAGGTAGTTTGAGCAGAAAACACCTTCAAATTCAAAATTCTTCGGTAATACATTCCATTTGCTATTAGATTAAGGAAATCTTTTCAGCCAGCTCAATTTCAAAGTTGCAACAAATAAGGAGATGTTACGTGATTTAGCCCCCCCCCCCCCTCGTGGTTTATTTCAGAAATTTAAGGGATCTTATGATAGTTACTTTGCCATAAGGTTCTAAGTTCCTAGTGCTCCAGATTATATTTAGTTTTGTTATATCCCCCATTTTCCTTCATACATTAAATTCCGTAACTTTACCCATTTTGTGATGTCAATGTCAGTGCCTAAAATTAGTAGTTGACCATTTAGAATCTCATTGAACCAATGCCCTGACTCATTTTAAACCACTTCAGAATATGACCTTTATATATGATACTTTGGAGATCCTCATCAAAAAATCATTGGTGTATTGTGACACTTTAAATTCTGTATCATGCACCATTATACCCCTAGTGTCACTACACTCTCTTATTGCATGAGGTAGGATCTCTCCACAAAGTACACAAACATACAGGGAGAGGGTATCACCTTGTCTACACCCAAGTGATAATTAAATGTAATCTGGTTGTTTTCTTCCACTTTTGAAGTAGAAGTTTCTTGGAAAAGTTTTAATATTTTAGAGAAATTGTCACCAAAGTTAAACATTCTGAGAACATCTGCAATAATGCTGTGTCGAAGATTTTGGAGAAATCTAATAATATTAACTGTAATATTCTCTATTCTGCAGGGGACTATTGTGTTGTGAACCATCTGCATGTTTTCACCAATAAAGCAACAAGAGATGAAACCTGTTTGATCCTCATTGATGATCTTTGGGAGACAATCTATCAATCTAACCACCATTGAAGAGAAGAATTTATAGACTGAGTTAGAAAATATCATGATACGATATTATAATCACTTCTTTATGCATTTGATATATCAGCTTTGGGATCCAATGCCAGAACATCTTCAGAAATTAAAATTAATCTGGACGAGATCTTTTACAGGGTATCTTTGATCCCCATGTAAATCTTCTCCTGTTTGGATTTTGTCTTCTCTAAATATCGATATATTTTTAGGAAATTGTTATATATGGTTTTATTTAGTGATGTGTTTCTAAATCTTGGGTAATTAAATGCATCAGACAAGGCCACGATATACTTGGTAACCTTTTGTACTTTCTCAAAAAAAAAGAGAAAGCCATTGAGGATCATTTTGATTCAGAGCATAGCCATTGATGAGGAATATATTCCTCACGTTGGCAAAAGTTAACTCAACAGTAATGTATCGATCATCCAGGCCGTAATGCAAGTTTAACGATATACCTAAAAGCCTAATAAATGAGAAAAGCCACTCCCATACACTTAGTAGAGTTGCCTGCATTAATATAATCCAAATTGTATTCCTTATTCCTTGTGTTCATATCCTTGAGCATTAGATGAGATTCTTGTAAACAGAGTGTGTCAGGTTTAGTCATGTTCAAAAAATATCAATCCTTTTAAAATGTTGTCTGACACCGCGTATATTGGCAAAGTAGTCTTTTAACATATCACTAACCATGGTCATTGCGAGCTAGAGGACAGTGAGGACAAGTTGACATGGAGGGAATTGTTTCTATAAAACAAAGATAAACTAATATAGTTGATGTTGTGTGGGTGGGTGGGTGGGTGGGCGAAGGAGATGGATAATCAAGCCTGACCAACCATACCTCATCACATAAAACATGACATGAAATCATCTAAGAAACACATAAGATACTGAGAGAACACAAACATACATATCAAAATAGAAACATCAAGTACTGTGAGAAACAAGCATTCGTGTCAAATAAAAAGAGGATAAAAGAGAATAAATTATCCAGTTATAACACAAAATATACCTTGATAACACAAGCAAAAATATCAGATCATATTCATACATATCAACCATACTTGATTGACAAAATATATTCTCAGGTTTTGATAATAAAAATATACACAAGCAGATAATCTAAAAAGTATGCTAGCACACCACTTAGCATGCCAGTACATTACTTTTCAGCATCTTGTAATTATTAGAATAATGGAAATACCTTATAGTAAATTCCCTTGATTGTGATACCACACCCACACAAATAACATAGAGGTATGATTTCCAACACTCCATTAATAATGGTGGGAGCACCAGTGGAGGAAATACAATGGCTGGCGAGACTTTAAAATTATCAAATTCCCTGTCACTACCTTCTTGGCCTTAATCTGCTTCGTCCAATCGCAGGTGGTTTGTCCTGCGCTAACAGAGATCTCATATCATAGTGTGTATTGTTAACTGAAGAAGAGATGCTGTCTCTTGTCTTTTCTCACTTCGGCAGCGTGTTCTAAGTGTTTGAGCTATACTAGAGTAGGGAAATTCAATCCATTCGCTGGATTTCCTTTTAACATTTTGCGTTACCCAGTGTTAACTTTAGGCATGCAATGCAATTATAAACCATTGTTTCAAGCTAACTCTCTTTAACTCAACTCTATCGTTTGAAAATGGCAAGGAAAGGAGTTTATATCTGGAATCACCAAACCTTTGCATGCTGTGATTCATTGTAATGGAGTTCTGTCGTAAAAGTTAGTGATATAACAGATTTTTATGCTGCCTAGCTTTAGGTTGATGTTAATGTTGGTATTATTCCCGAGTTTGTCTATTCCACAGAATATGCATAAGGCTTTAAATTTCTGTACCCAATCCAGATTGACTTCCGTAAAGAAGCAGCTATTCGTGTGCAATGTATATGATTTTGCCTATTCTCATCACCTTTGTTTTCTTTAACCCCAACCAATGCCAGCACTAGTTGAGATATGTTAAGTTAAATGTATATTCTTCTCCTTTGCTTCCATAAAGACAGATGTGACATATGCATACTAATTGAGTTTGTGTATTTTCTTAAAGATCTTGACACCATTTAACTCCTTTCGGTTAACCCTAGTGAGTCCAAGTGCTAATTTTGCCCATGAATGTCCGATGCCAAATTGAAATGAAGATTATTTGCCAAAATGCAGTACTAGGTTGTTGTTGTTAAGGTTTGACGATTTTATACAATTTGGTCAACCATAGTCGTAATACATGTCAAAATGATATTAAAATAGAGCACGACAATTTGACTGTTAACTACCTAATTTTTCGGTGAGCCAGGCTCTTCTTTAAATGTATTTTATCATCTCTCACGTATATATGCATGCACGGTTCTCTAGTTTAATTTTGCTACGTATGTATATACATGGGGTGTGGGATATTGGAATGGTTCAGAACAATGTATTAAGAATGAAAAAATAAGGTCGCCCTATCTACATTCTCAGTGAAACTCAAATGATTCTTAAGTTCAAATCTCAAATGAGTTTTGACTGATTCAGTTATATCTAGCCATCTGCCTGCAACACAAACATGAGGCTGAGTATTCAATTTCAAAACGAGATTGTGCGTAGGTATCAACCTTCAAGGGTTAGATACCAAATGCACATTATTCTACAAACTAAGTAGCACAGGGTAAATTCTTCATTTAAGTTGTTCGTATGCCTTAAATGAATATAGTCACTGCATTACTTTTTTTGTCAATTGTCTTTGTAACGCATACCTATTCTTTTTTTAAGAAATGCATTCACTGTCTTACTGAACCTAATATGTTACCTATGTATTGTACAATTTTGTATTCAGTGGTGTAGGCCTATTTTGACCAATTTTGAAGTGAACCAATCTTGAGAAGGCATTTAACTTTGAGAAAAGAATTCTTGCGATAGGTTAATTATCTATTTTATTTTATTCATTTTGCAGAAACGTCTTCTCAATATAATGTTTAAGCATAAAAGCAATACGAATTATCAATATAGACTGTTTGTACTGCCTAATGACAATTTTGATTACAAACCTTACAAATAATTTATTGCAGTCTGTCTATTTCTAAAACACTACAAACGAAATACTACCTCATAAAATCATTAATAGTTTTTGTCTTGATCACAAAGTACAATCCCAAACCCATGTGTTTCTATAGTATTTTGGACTATTAAGATTCTCAAAACCCCATAGCCATGCCGAATGTCTTCATAAACCCATGTGTGTTAAAAGCTGATAATCTCAGAGGCGTGGTGGAATTTGCATTGCAAATAATAGGGCAATACACGAGAGGGGATTTATATTCTAAAGTGGGTTTACATATATGAGTTCGAATTAGCTTGAGAGAATAGTATTTAATCATTTAGTGAAATAGCTCACAAGGGTGACAAGGCCACTGAAATTCTGTGCATAATGCCATTCCATAATAGCAGGGGTAGTAATGCATTGTTATATCTGGTCAGCCCATTAACCATTCCGGCTAAGATAAGCTTGACTGCCTCACTCAGCGTTTCCCAAGACACTTGAGTGAGGCCTCTCTTTAATTGTGGCATCTTTGAGAAGAAAGGCTTAAGACTGTTGTGTATGTACAAACTGCACACTCGTCGAGGCATGCGATTAATGGAAGTCAAAGTACTAATTTACAGCCTGGGAAGCTATGGTGTACCGTAATTTCGCGTGTATAAGACGCACTTTTTTACACTAAATTTTACACTCAAATAGGGGGTGCGTTTTATACACAAAGCTAGAAATCTAGGGTGTTTTACATCGAGTTACCAGGCCACTCGGAGATCGCCAATTACAATTATAATGCGGCGGCCAAGACAATGCCCATCGATGTTTGCCTCGTCATTGATGAATTGTAATTACCGAACCACTCCCCGCTAGAATTTACTGATTACAATCCATATGACATGCCTAGGACAATGGGTAGTGAGTACCGACACAGGGTGATACGCATTGATGTCACGGTGATGTCACATTTCACTCATCTCAATATGCTTTTTACTGGGTTTCTAGCGTTATTCATGAGGAGTTGATATCCTTCAATAATTCCGAAAAGGGGGTGCGCACTATACACAAAGCTAAGGTCTATACATCATCTTAAAGGCCTGGATAAGGGGTGCGTCTTATATACGGGTGCGTCTTATACACGCGAAATTACGGTATGTGATATACATGTACCTGAGAGTTATGAGGCAAAGATGGTTATTTTAACTTCGCAACTGCAGTGTTTTCTCCTTGTATTACATATATTGCAATTCATATAACAAGAACATTTTGTCGTAATCCCACAAAAGAATAACATTTTTCTATTAATCTCTGTATGTAAAATCTAGATATCTAGTTTACTTTGATCACCACGAAGATTGATAATTTCAAAGTAAACTGAGCCCCAAAACGTCATAATACTGTCGAATGATTGTACCTTCAGTATTTGCCCTATATTCTTCCATGCACATTTGTCGATAAAGCTGACTTTTAATAGGTTTAGTAGGGAATCTTTTTTTTTCTTCTTGTCATTTTGATAGAAAAGATTGTGACCATAATTGTTTTACCAATGATATGATATTTGGTATTTTGACTTGTGAGGTAGGGATCCTTAGCAGCCTTGATGTTGGTCCCTGTTAACCTTCCAAATTTTCGCAGGAAGGTACATCCAGTGATTTTCTCTTAGGTGCCCAAATGCCAGTAGTTCCTATGGCTTAGGATAAGTTTAGGTCAGTACTTACATCAATGTCAAGAAACTTATCTACAATGGCAATATTAGGGCTAGATGAATATAATGTTATCCGTAACTTTGTTATGAGTAGATTGGACGCTTCCATGCATGATCGAATACGGTGCAATATCAATAAATTTAGAAGGCCTATCTTTGATATATTTTTAAATTGTGAACGATTTGGGCTTCCTAAGTACGTACTGGACATGTATAAAGGCAACACAACCATAATTGGGAAAATAGAGGTTCTTCAACGTTTGTGCTAGAGAATGATATTCCTTACACGAGGGGATATAATTTTTATCTTAGAACGAGTCTCTGGTGAGTTCCAAGATGAAAATCATATCTCTGAGTGTAAGAAATATCATCCTCTACCACACGGATTGAAGAACCTATTTCGGCCACGACCCATAAGATAAGTAAACAGTAGATAAACGTTTACAGTATACAGAGGGGAGTGCTGAATTCACCGCGATGATCAACAGGAAGTAAGCGTTGCTGCCGTAGACACTCACGCTGATTGGCCAATCTCAGCACGTGCGACCTATATACTATCTAGGTCACACACGTGTCACACTGCTAATCAACGAAAGTAGGGAAATGTTCCGTATATGGCAATCTTTACCAAATATGGTCATAAAATGATTCCAATGGCCATTGAGAATGGCCATTAGGAATGGAATTTCAGCCCCATAGTGGTAGAAAAGTAACATTCTGAGTGGGTATGGACATAAGCACGGGGACTGGATGACTATTTGATAGCTTATAACGCAACGACTCTCTGATTTTTGACGAAATCATCTGTGTAACCTATCTGGCCTCTCGATTATATAATTATCCGTAAGATATCAATACATGCTCCCGTTTAGCAAGCAACGGATATGAACAGGTCATCGACCCTGATGACCAACAGCCTTGAAGCGTAAAGGTTACACTGCCTGCCCGAAATAACTACCCGGGTTCTAATTCATCTCAGGCATACACGTAAGTGCCCAGTAATCTCCTGGGGCAGTGGTGTCCTTCTATTGTTCGGTCTTCTCCACCATTGATAAATGATCAGTCACGATTTGCCAATTAAGTTCTAAGAAGGAACGAAATTCTGAATACGAATCACACACACACACGCACACAGACGCCATCCCGGGACGCCAGCATACATACATACATACATACATACATACATACATACATACATACATACATACATACATACATACATACATACATAAATACATACATACATACATACATACATACATACATACATACATACATACAAACATACATACAAACATACATACACGTACGTACGTACATACATACATACATACATACTTACTTACATACATACATACATACATACATACATACATACACCTCATTGACACAGAATACTGAAAGATATAGACACAGTTCAACAATTGCCCAAATCCCATTATTACATATAATAATATCTGTTCTCAAGGTATTCTCAGTTGCGTCAGACCACGTGTTAGCTTTAACAAGGCTTACCGCGTGTACACTCAGGATGTCATAGTGTAAACGCATTTGGCTTAAGGTAGAACCCTACTCAATATCCGGGTTATCTTTAAAACTTGAATATCAGAAAATTGAGTTAAATGAAGACGACGGCACTGCTGCTATTTTAAAAGGTATCTCTACAAGGTAAACATCAATATGTTGATGTTATGTGGCACCCTCAAAGTACATATCTGGATATGTTTTGTGTTTTGGCAAAATGTCAAGACTCACTCTTTACTTAAAAACAGACTCTACCATGTGATCATTCATGTCTAAGGTCCAAGGTCCTCACTCTATCGGGGATCTGCACGATGAGTATTTCAAAAACATTTTTGAATGTTCCCATAAGGTGATAATTTAGTACAGCAAGATCATCACCGCTAGGCGGTGTCTTTTGCTGGCCCCTAATTAAGCATGGATATCAAAACAAAAGATTGCACATGAGGAGTGGTCACCCGCCACGAATCTCGACCTAGCAACTCTCTATTGTGGTACGACCACGAGAACATAGGGCGGGCCCCTTTGGGCCCTCCGTGTTAAATTGGTCCCAAACAACATAGATGTCTGCTTCGACCATGCAGATTCCTTCGAGATAGACCATTTTGACCAATATTTTCATCTCATTTTTTGGCTTAAAGTGAATAACGATACGGTCTTCGAAGCCATTGTTTTAGAATACGACAGATATGAATCCCCTCTAGGTGCAAGGTCATGTCATTAGTACCTCGTATTATGACAGGACCTGAAAATCAGCATTAACTACGTAAACCACGTGCTGTTAGTAATCGTGAGGCAAATTGGGACATTCAAAAATGTTTTTAACATACTCATCGTGCAGACGTCCGGTTTAGGTAGGACCATGTACCTTACCAAAGACATAAATGATCAAATGGTAGAGTTTGGTTTTCAAGTAAAGGGTGAGTCTTGACATTTTGCCAAAAAACGAAACACAGACAGATAAAATGTGCGTAACGGGTGCCATATCAACTCAAAATAGCAAATTATTGATAAGTTTATCATTATTCTGTAACTATGAGATGTAAGCTATACAATAGCATAAGTGCCGTTGTCTACATTTAACTCAGTTTTCAGATATTTAAGTTTTAAAAATGACCCGGGTATCGGGTAGGGTTCTACCTTAAGGTGATGAGTACCATTGCAAGCTTGTTAAAAGCCCCATCCCAAAACACACCTCACAGCAGCGTATTCATATACCAAGGTGTATCTCCAGATTCTTGAGAGTTATCAGGTATAGAATATCATTGCCAACCATCCTTTGTCAACCCATATTCTATATTATTTCAATATTTACACCTTTTCACTCAAATGACATAATCTCATTACTTTCAAAGGTAATAGTCACTGCAAGTTCAGAATTACCTTAGGGATACAATTGACTATGCCCAATAAAAAGTGAATTTGAGATTGCTGACCGCTAAAGATTCTTACAGGCCATAACATTGAAAATCTTAGTGGATATCTCGTGTATGGAGGCATTGGAACCCAATTGATAGTAGTGGACATACATCGCTGGTCACTTCTGAGCACTGGAAAAAAAAGACAGTTGCACAAAGATACACCTCGACGATCTCAAGAGAATGGCATGTGGTCAGGATGCTATAAATTATGCTAGCTATGAGCCCGTGAGATTACCCAGTGAAGTTGGTGTGAAGATTTCTAACTAGAATTTTCATTGTTAAGGCCTATAAAAATCTTTAGAGGTCAAAAATCTCAAAATGACTTCTTATTGGGCATAGCCAATGATATCCCTAAGGTAATTCTGAACCTGCAGTGACTATTACCTTTGAAAGTAATGAGAATATGTCATTTGAGTGAAAAGTTGTAAATATTGAAATGGTATAAAATATGGGTTGACTAGGGACGGTTGGCTATGATATTCTCTTCCTGATAACACTCTAGGATCTAGCGATACAACTTTTTATATGAGTATGCTGCTGTGAGGTGTGTTTTGGGATGGGGCATTTCACTAGCTTGCAATGGTACTCATTACTTTAAAGCCTCAAAATTATTAACAGAACGTGGCTTACATAGTAAATACTGATTGTCATGCGCTGTCATAATTCAGGGTACTTGTGACATGACCTTGGACCTAGAGGGGTTCATATACATCTATTCTAAAACAAGATGGTGTCGTTATTCACTTTCAGCTAAAAGAAAATGAGATGAAAATACTGGTCGAAATAATGTAACTCGAAGGAATCTGCATGGTCAAAGCAGACAGCCAGGTCTAGTGGGACCAGTTTACAATGCCCCACGAGCCCCACACCAGATAGATGTGATACAGATGTGCAAATTAGCTACTTCATAACCTCCAATGGATTGTGACACTTCCTAATTTATGATGAAATACGTTTATTTGTTTGTCCATCTATAGGGTGTAAATATACACGATTATTGAAGGGGCAATGACTGACAGTTCTACCCCTTTCAGGAAAAGGTGTGTGTGTGTGTTTCACACTGACTCTCGGTTGAGTTGATATATAAAAATATAAGAAATAGAAATATAGGTATCATATAGAGACCGTCCCGCCTTTTGTTTTCTAGACCGCACGCCAATGAAAAGTTGCTTGGTCGAGATTCGTGGCCAGTATATAAGGTGTTTATCTTTTGTTTTGACATCCATACTTAAGTGCCCACCGCGGAGAGCCAACAACGCGCCTGCGACATAGATTTTCACCTCAATTTCAGCGTGCCCTTAGAGGACCATGTACATGCCTTTGTCCAAACAAGAGCTTCTTAACCTCGAGTTTCTATACTTAGCTCACTGCCTACACCTGGGCATCAACAGTCGCACGTTGGCTGGCATGAGGGCTGACCCTTATCAACAAATGGTACATGTAGGGCAGTGGGGGACCCCTTTTCTAAAGTAATGAGGGGACTAGTCAAGCTGTCCAGGGTATGCTTGCTTGCATATTGTTTACCCTGTCTGCATCGCGGGAGGTTTAATGTATGTATGTATGTATGTATGTATGTATGTATGTATGTATGTATGCATGTATGTATGTGTGCATGCATGTATGTATGTATGTATGTATGTATGTATGTATGTATGTATGTATGTATGTATGTATGTATGTATGTATATATGTGTGTGTATGTTTATTCGTTTGTGTGTGTGTGTGTGCTGAAACAATACCTGGACGTACCTGCCAGCATAGGATATACTTAGCTCACTGCCTACACCTGGGCATCAACAGTCGCACGTTGGCTGGCATGAGGGCTGACCCTTATCAACAAATGGTACATGTAGGGCAGTGGGGGACCCCTTTTCTAAAGTAATGAGGGGACTAGTCAAGCTGTCCAGGGTATGCTTGCTTGCATATTGTTTACCCTGTCTGCATCGCGGGAGGTTTAATGTATGTATGTATGTATGTATGTATGTATGTATGTATGTATGTATATATGTGTGTGTGTGTGTTTGTGCGTTTGTGTGTGTGTGTTGAAACAGTACCTGGACGTACCTGCCTATATAGGTGAGTGCCCCCCCCCCCCCTCTCCCACGCCTGCCATTTAGGTACAGCCTGAAAGGTCCTGTCCCCAATATGAAATACTTACTATTAACCATCACATCAACATGGACACAATGAACCTCTTGCGACAGTTTGGGAAATTAGTTATTGTTGGATTGATAATGGGACATATAGCGAGTTTCGGGTGAGTGACAACCTCTGTGATAAGTCATTCTAGTAAGTCAAATGTACGAGGGGAGCTGAAATTACATGTTTTTATAGTGTTAGATTTGCAGTGATGTGGACAAATTTCTGACAAGACAACCCGACAGAGGATGCATTAGTAACTGAAATATATCGATTTGTCACACGACACTGATAACTTTATTACTTTCATCAATGTAAATGTTTGTTTGCAAAGCAGTGTGTGATGACCCTTCTTTCGCGGACGCCCACGTGAGTTCAATGTTATTGTAGACAATTCACTGTATCGCCATGCGTCGAGGTTCACTCTTAGGGTGATGAGTACCATTGCAAGCTAGTTAAAACCCTCATCCAAAAACACGCCTCACAGCAGCATGACCATTTAACAAGGTGTATCTCTAGGTTCCTGAGTTTTATCAGGTAGAGAATATCATCGCCAAATGGCAATATTCAATCCATATTCTGTTTTATTTTAAAATTTACAACTTTTCTTTCAAATGACATAATCTCATTACTTACGCAGGTGATGGTTACTGCAGGTTCAGAGTTACTTTAGGGATATCATTGACTATGCCCAATAAGAAGTATTTTTTTTGATTTTTTACTGCTGAAGACTTTTACAGGCCATAACATCGAAAATTTTAGTGAGAAATCTTAACACCAAGTACGTTAGGGTCGAACGAGTAGAAAGCTTTTCAACTATGTATAGCAACCCGACACCCGACATCGTCTTGCCTGTGACGCGTGACCATTGAGGTGTGTCATTGCACGACTGTCTTTTGTTCCAAGCCCACATGGGATCAAAGGGGCCTGTCCTTTAACAACCACCACTGGGTTATAGGCTCCGCACACAAGATATCTCACTAAAATTTTCAAATGTTTTGGCCCGTAAAAATCTTTTGTAGTAAAAAATCAAAAAATTACTTTTTTTTTGGGCATAGTCAGTGACATCCCCAAGGCATCTGTGAACTTGTAATGACCATCACTTGCGTAAGTAATGAGATTATGTCATTTGAGTGAAAAGTTGTAAATATTGAAATGAAATAGAATATGGGTTGAATAAGGACTGTTGGCTATGATATTATTTACCTGATAACACTCAGGAACCTGGAGGTACACCTTGTTCTATGATAATGCTACTATGAGGTGTGTTTTTGGACGGGTCGTTTATCTAGCTTGCAAAGGTAATCATCACCTTAAAACAACTGGAGGAAATAAACTTAGGTCTGATCATGTCATCTGACACCAAACATATGACAGCAACTTGCATATATAATAATATTAGTTATCCTCTTTGTAAAATAGGGATACGGCCTGGTGTCTGCGCGAAGCCAGCCATATCACCAGGCCGTATCCCTTTTTACTGTAGCTGATTACACGTTTTGGGCCATTTTTGGGTGGAAATGCCCCAAAACTCGGAGTCCAAATGAGTTTATGCAATGTTAACATGCTTCATAAGATCCGGCTTGTCAAGTCCTATAGGGCAGTAACCAAGTAGTAGAGTACTGAGGGGGTGCTTCTGAAACCCTACCTAGCCATGAACTAGTAGAGAAAGGGCTGTGTGCCCCACCATCGAACACAGTTAACTATATATATGTATCACCACACATGTTCCTGAGCCGTCCAAGTCATTCGAGCGAAAAGTGGAAACGGTATAGGCCGCAGGTTGTTAGCCTCGGTCAGGATACCTCTGACCATCTTGTGACCTTTAAATAGGGTAGTTAACAGGGCCTTGATATATATATATATATATATATATATATATATATATATATATATATATATATATATATATATATATATATATATATATATATATATATATATATATATATATATATATATATATAT
>OZ012695.1:24728852-24753997 GCA_963942565.1 Maea johnstoni | reverse complement strand
ATAATCGGAAAAGGCTCAATAAAGTACAGGTACAGTTACCGTTAACGACATTTACCATATACCTGTTTATTCCTCGATATTAGGATAGGAGCCGGACTGTTTTCCTATCCAAACAGGAAAAGGTGTTGCACTTGCTTGTCTATAGAACATAATGACATTGCAACTAAATTATCCTATTTGAATACTAGGTGATCATTCTCTGGAATATAAAATAGCTTAGACACATTTGACGTTGACACTATCTCCGACGTGTGATACGTGTTCAAAAACAAGCAATGTCCTGATGACCGAGTACGGTGAAAACTTGACCGCTAGATGCCTCTCACAAGACAGATTATATATATATATATATATATATATATATATATATATATATATATATATATATATATATATATATATATATATATATATATATATATATATATATATATATATATATATATATATATAATATATATATATATATATATATATATATATATATATATATATATATATATATATATATATATATATATAATATCTCTGATTAGAATATATGCCCTGGCATGTGAGAAGGTTGTCAGTAACTTGTATTTTACACGGGTAGTCCATAATTACCAACTGGCGAGTCAGGATTTAACATTGATGTATAAAAGCAGAAAATATGACGATAAACAAAATGTCTAATTCTTGTTATCAGTATACGTGATTGTAAGTATTTATAGCACTTTACAGTGTCGTCTATTAATTTTGAAATGTGCTATCCCTCTTTACCTATTTTGTCCATTCTCTTTGTTGAAGGAATACCAACCTTGGTGTCTATCCAGATAAGATACAAGTGGAATCGACCACAGGGGACATCATAGTTGGTTCGCATCCCTTGGGCTGGAACATTTTCTTACATCTCGGAAATCCACATATATCTTCTCCGACTACGGTAATTCAGCATATCTTATATAAAACTGTATAACTGGTTAATTTGGCGTGTACTTAAGTTGGCGTTTTATTTCAGAAAAGTATTTTCCTGTATGTATTTTGGCGTCTGGAGCATTCAGAACAACGGCATCTTTATGTAGACATATTTTATCGCGATCTTTAATTTGGCGTTGATGGGCATTCGTCAAAAAAACGCCAAATTAAAAACCACGCCAAATTAACCAGTTATACAGTACTTTATGGTGTAGGGTGGCAAAAGATATTAGTGTTTCAAATTGTAAAAGGTTGATAACAAAAGCTAGAGCCGGTCACTGTTTACACGAGTGATGAGAAAAAACTAGATTCAAACTTTTATCTATGTACAGTAAAAATGTATCTAATTAATCTTAGGTAAAAACCATTGTATTCCATTGCAGTCACCATCAGAATTCAGTTTCTGGCCTATGGCATCAGAACGTGTGTGCGTGCGTGCGTGCGTGTGTGTGTGTGTGTGTGTGTGTGTGCGTGCGTGCGTGTGTGTGTGTGTGTGCGTGTGTGTGTGTGTGTGTGTGGGTGTGTGCGTGCGTTGTGTGCGTGCGTGTGTGTGTACGTGTGTGTGTGTGCGTGCGTGTGTGTGTGTGCGTGTGTGTGTGTGTGTGCGTGCGTGCGTGCGTGTGTGTGTGTGTGTGTGTGTGTGTGTGTGTGCATATTAATCGATGGTGATACAAAACAATGGGTCCATTCATGAAACATAAGAACAAAGGGAGCATTTAAGTCAGATGGACACGTATTAGTTCATTCATTAGTAAACTAATGCCCACGCCTTTAATTCCGCTATTCTGTGTAATTAATTTAGTAAATGGACACCAAAATATCAGGAAACTCGTTATATTTGCAAAAGTCGTGCATGTTTTTGAGATTAGTGATACATGTGTGAAATCAAGATCCATTTTGATGTGATTACATAAGAACAATAAAGAAACCGCCATTTGATTGGAGTTACTCATATTGCAAATTAACAAAATATAAAATTACTGCATATGTTAATCCTATTGTTACCATTTTCAGGCTTACCGACTCCACATGCAGGATAATAGAGTGCAGAACACCTCAATCATCTTCTCTGATCCGGGTACCATACTCAAGGCTGGCTCTGTAGCTGTACTGCACAAGCGCCACCTATTAGTCGGAACTATATACCACAAAATGCTGCATTGCAAACGTATTGACTCAGTGTGATATAGAGGGTACTGTCTTAAAAAGTCCCAAAAGTCCTGGGTGCGCCTGACAACGTTGGTGACATACATGTACTCCTGACGGATGCATAGAGGTGTTACAAGCACAATGTTCAATGCCCTTGGTAACACTTGCAATTTAGCCGCCTTAGAGAACAAAGGACTAAAAAATTAAGTGTGGGTTATGTCATTCACGGCGTACTTGGTGAAGACAAGCAACTGTGCATCAAATTTAAGGTTACTCCTTCCAACGCCACTGTAACACGCGTTCATGCTTATTATCAACACCAACCTAGAAAACAGTGCTCGCACTTCAGGGGCGGATCCAGATTTGAGAAGGGAGGAGAGGGGGGGGGTGGGTTCAATTCAGTTCTGAAAAGTGACACTGGTGGCGCCACTAGCTCTTATTTATTAAGACACCACCAGGAGTCAACTGTTGAGAACTAAAAAGAATAATTTCATAAGAGATATAACAAAAAATAATAATAATCTCATATAAGAGATATATTATGGAGTAAGAGTGAAATTTTAATGATTTATGCGTGAGAGAGGATCAAACACATTGAAAGAAGACCCTGGCTTGATAAAACGGCTATGGTGGAAAATAAGTGTATAAGATCGTTAGACATGCACACCCTGGTATTATACTTAATTCCCATTGCAATTCGGCATCAGACATTGATGGGTAACGTTACCAGTGAAGCTGACATTAGGGTTATACATATGGCAGGATGATTCTTTTCCGGGATATCACCGGTGCACAACATGGTGACTTGCACCTCGCGAACCTAAACAAAGGTCAAAAGTATTCCTATATCAAGTACCACATTACCATTAATTAGCTATATATGACAAGGTGCGTCATCTTACAGGAAATGTATAGGGTATAGTAATGTTGGGATACTCAGTTCGTCTACAGTTATCATGATATGTATATGTATATATATATATATATATATATATATATATATATATATATATATATATATATATATATATATATATATATATATATATATATATATATATATATATATATATATGTATATGTATATATATATATATATATATATATATATATATATATATATATATATATATATATATATATATATATATATATATATATATATATATATATATATATATGCTGCATTGTTACGCAATGATAAGGTTAACAACATGGGAATTGTTTCGGTTGGATATGTAAAGATTTGTTGTTATAACTCCCAGTTGTTTCGTACCACTGAATCCCTATCGGAGGATTGAAACCGGCGTACCGGGGAAAACCACCCTACATCACCACTTGTATCTTAGTTCATTATCGGAGAAAAGTAAAAAACTTCTCTAGCAGAAAATAGAGAGTTGTTAAGAGAAAGTTATTGTATTTTATTTTCTGCAGTTTAATTCAACTTTGATTTGATTCCTATTAGTACTAATTTATATTTTGTACGTTACGTGCTTTTATGTTAGTATTTTGTTGCTATTTAGTTATTTATGTTAAAAGAATTGTACCATGTATATGATTATGTTCTTTACCTGTACAGCCAATAAACATGTTTACAAATACTGGCCACTTTCTTGCTCTTTTCAATTCATAAGGGATACCTATGACTATGAGGCAGATGTACCCATAGAAGAAAGATTATGGCCATTCCCAATGGGAGTTGAGAATGGTTAATAGTTCCATATATGGCTTAATATGACCATATTTGAAACATTCAACATTCTAGTTACCACGCTTCATTCTTGTTTTTCATTGATATCCACGTTAGATGGATTAAGTTATCGCAGTGGCGTCTTGCTTTTCCATTATTTCCTTTTTCTAAGGGTGAAGAAATAGGTTCCCCACCTTGTGAGGTAAAGCATGGCATTTTTGACGTGCGGTGTATAATTTTGGCCTAGGAAACTCGTCATGACTCGTCCCCAAAGCCGAGATGTATGCAGCGTATGTCAGAAATGTCTCCTCCATAGTCGAACTCGCATGCTATGGAACCCCCTATTGAGATTCAGAAATGAAAGTGCCGTCTAAGGTAAAAAAAAAAAGACACAGGCACAGGTCTGCCATGCATTTATAATAAGCTACACCGTGCGTGCGGGGGTAACCGGAGATGAAGTGATTGGATACGGAGTCAAGTGTGGTTACCAACAAACTCACCATCCTGGAAATAAGGTCATTTAGGTACAAAATGAGGAAGCCATTTCGTACATGAAACTCTCATTTAGAACATGACCTTGAGGCTGTGATGCTGGTGACACACTCAAAATAAGACATCTCCTAGTTTAGCACTCGTGTCCCTTTCTAACAATGGTTATCGAATCCCTGAGGTCTTGGTGTTTCAACTATAAGTTTTCTTTGACTTAGGTGCTTCAGCTGACCTATATAGGACCACAGTTTCTATTTTACAGTGTTTTACCTCAAATTACGTTTTCTTGACCAATAAAGGTTACTTTGATTTGTAAGTACCATGCATGTCTGCTATATATATACTAGGCTAGGTCAACTTGTTGGAAAATTTGGAGTTCCTGCAAGATAGTACCTTACAGCACACAATAAACACAATAAACACAATAAACGCAGGCCAACATAGACGGGCCACCTCATAGTGCCCTATGTAGAGAATCTGCATCATGACTATAGTGACAACAATAATACGTTGTATTTTTCTCCTTGATATAGTAAAAACGTACCTCTTAAGTACTGTATCATCGAATTCGATTCTTTATAGAGAAGAGGGCCAAGCAAGGTACGACTGACTCACCTCATAACGCTTTTATCACGACTCAGTATATCGTTATCATGTATATTTATTGGTATTCCAACTGGCTGACTTCCATTCTGATGATCTGTTACAAGAGGATGTGGGCACACAAACAAGTGGGTATAGAATTAGATTATACCTACGGATTCTCAATTACATTTGTCTAAGACATAATTGTCTGAGTAACTCAGTTTACGTATCTTTCTAGTTCGTGGCCGGGCATCGCTGTTTGACCAATACTGAACCGCAACTCTCCTCATATGCAAGTATAGTATAAGATTATACCTACGGATTCTTAATTACATTTGTCTACTCAGTTTACGTATCTTTCTAGTTCGTGGCCGGGCATCGCTGTTAGACCAATACTGAAGATCAACTCTCCTCATATCCAAGTATAGTATAAGATTATACCTACGGATTCTTAACCCTTTCGCTGCCTGTTGCAAATATGGTCAAAATGAAATGATGACAAAAAGCTGAGAAAATGACTGAAACCATGGCAAATGGGTACTCATATGATAGTACTCAGCGAGAGCTTTCTAATGAATACCAACATGATAGGCTTAAAATGATTTTCATAATGTTTTTGCTTTTTGTGCATTGGATGAAAGTAACCTCAGCAGCAGAAGGGTTAATTACATTTGTCTACTCAGTTTACGTATCTTTCTAGTTCGTGACCGGACAACACTGTTTGACCAATAATGAACAGCAACTATCCTCATATCCAATTTCTAAGTAGGGCTGCTCGCTATCCTGTAATCCATCCAAGCCTGTGATAGATGGCCTGTGAAATACTCTTAGCAACTGGTATACCAAACTTCATGGATATCCGTTAGTATTTCATACCCCAAAATGCTTGTTTGAAGAGACCGTGTTTTGTTTTTAACCCTAGTTGGTATTTTTAATACTGAATATATTGCAAATAAGCTGAATTATGACTGAACATGACCAACATGACAGGGTAAAGATGGTTCACAAAAAGCTCTGTATCCTTGTGCTTTGGATGAGAGCAGCGTCAGCATTAGACCCGGGGGGGGGGGGCACTCAGGTACAGAGGGGGGGGCGCACCTTCGTTGCGTATTTCGCGGAAGAAGGGGACTTTTTTTAAGACCTCCGCATGTCCGCGATTTTGTAAAAGAAGGGTACTTTTTTGTACCCAGGTACGAAGTATGGGGGTCAAAATCCCCTTACAACCCACGAAATATACGAGGCTCTGACGCAGAGTGACTCCCGAAGTGACTCAGGGCTTCTGAGTTTGCTGCCGCCACTTGCTGCCGCTTAACAAGCAGAGGATTATAAAATCTTAAGTTAAAATACGTGTTCCCGTTCATCCAATGTCAGTGTTTTGATAAAAGAATGGGTGTTTATTTAGTGGAAAAAATCAGCGTTTTATTAAAATAAGGGTGCTTTTTTGGCCAGAAATCAGTGCTTTAGGGGTATTTTTTAAATTTGATAACGAACGTATGCACCCCCCTAAATACCCAAGTGCCCCCCCCCCCCCCCCGGGGCATTATACTGGTTACATTGAATGTAAAGAAAAGAGCAAACATGTTTTTAGTCAGCGTGCAGGCTTTAGGTGAGGTTAAATGTTAAATTCTCAAAATGACCCCATATTCACAAATTAACCTCATTAGCCACCTTACACTAATATTTGAACGAGCTTAGTTTTCTGAATAACATGTTCCTTTAATTCCTTGATCAAATTTCCATTTTGCCTTAAATATTTCCTCAAAATATGTGGGCTGCTTTTTTTAAACGGGTCAAAAATTCACGGGTTATTAATCGATAAACACCGATCCGTAAAGCAATTTGTGACGTTGCTGCAGGTTCGACCCAGGTCTACAGAGAGTTCAAACACACGCCTTAAACGACTGACCTATAAACTATATAAATATCTTCACCGCCAACGGCATTTCATGTTCCGCTGGCACTGACCAATCAACCGTGCATTATTTTCACATGGAAACCCTTCTCTATCAGTAATAGTGTCACCTCTGCTTTAAGTTTGTATATAATCTACCCTTGCGTCACCTGAAGTTCTTGAACATACCTTTCATTGTGTACATTCCAGAAATTACGATGTAAAATATCACTATCAGACACAATGTGAGTAAGATATCTCATATGTGAGTTTATTAATATATACCCTTGAGACGCTTGAAGTCGTTGTATTCACTGTGTAATATCAGTAACTTCCACCACTCTCTGAAGGACGATATTATACATGTATATAGATTATCTAATATTTCTTTATTTTCACTATCTGTACTATTTATATATCTATACCCATACAGGAGTATGTGTTCTTTGTAATTCATCATTACAGTCAATAAACATATATATATATATTAAGATGTCTTCGATTTCACAATAAAAAAGAAGTTATAGAAGTTGTCCTTTTGATTCGTTTCATGTACGATTCCAGGCACTTGTACTGTCCATATATACAAAAGACAGTGCGCTAAACAGCATCCGTAACCGCCACACTGCGCACCTGGCCCAATGTAATTGTATATATGGTATTTGCCACCCTCCCCCGCTTCATCACCTCCGTACGTTGCTCTCTGCAAAAACATAAGAAAAGTAATAAATTACCACAATCAGGTACTAAACACTAAAATATAAATATATTTCTGAATAGAGATTCGCTTGAGAATAAACCAAATATATTATATTCTTGAAGGTAACTTTGAATACACCGTGAATTAATAAAAAAAAAAAAGGCAGATGAGTTGTAGATTTAGTTCTGAATAACATTTACCTCTGAAATGTTCCACTAATGTCGCCTTTGAAGGTAACTTTAATGAATACACCATGAATTGATTAAAAAAGGCAGAAATGTTGTCGATTTAGTTCTGAATAATATTTACCTCTGAAATGTTCCACTAATATCGCCTTTGCCGGAAAGAATTATCACCAAAACAGTCAGTTCTTTTCGGCCGCTACATGCATGATGGAGAAGCGAATGTTTGACAAATAGCCAAAAATGACTGGTCCACTAACCAGAAGGATTATTGTAAATCACTTATGTATAGCGGGAGCAATAAGATAGCGATAATAGCGCTCTGCCCATATGCGCTATCATAAAATCCCCGTCTTTATCAAATTCTTAATTAAACTTGCTGCTGCTGTTCCCCTTCACCGCTATACTTAGATCACGCTATCCAGGACAGTAACGTAATTGCGCTATATAATGTTCACGCCATATTAAAGTGATTTACAGTATGGGTTATGATCTCGGGTACGAGCAAAAGTAATTTAACTGCTTATAAATGATTCAATTAAGCGGTTTTAATTTGTTTTATCATTTTCCACTAATTCATTCAATAGTAAACTCACATTGGTGAAAAATGGGAAGACATTCACTGAACACTTCACGAAACACAAAATGGTAAACCAAATAATCCTTTATAGAAATAAATTGAATAAATAACAATTTCAACAAGTACGGTTGTAGATGCAAAGCATCAATAGTCAAAAGGCGGGGCCAAGTTATTTATGAACTTGTGAGGGAACCGGATGTATAAAGAGCATTAACATTATAGAGGAAAATAATTTATAATGACTAGATTTGTATCATTTTTGTAGAAATGAAACAAATATCGGAATTCTAGGCGCAGGCTGGAGACTTCGAAATCTCTTGGGTGCGAAGCTACTTGGGTACGCATCAGTTTGGTTACGAAGTCTCCTGATTTCATTCTATACACATAGTAGACTAGTGCCAGTCCTATGAGCCGCTTCACGCCAACAATATATGGTGGGCGATAGCAGTCTCTAATCCGTGACGTGATTGTGAGACTGGCGCTAGTCTATACACATAGTAATTTTTTTCTTAGTAATTTTCCTTCCTATACTGAAAAATATACTTTATGTCCGCTTAAAATATTTTATATATTTGAAACGATTTTCCTCGGCAAAGGCAACATTTATAGTATAACCAATCAGAATAGAGAATTATATTCAGTCCGGCCTCAGGATTTCGAGCACGGACGTCTGGCCCATGAACATTTCAAATCGGCTTCCCAGATAGGCGCGGCCTGAGGGCCCCGCCAATGAGGGCGTTATCTGGTTAACACGTTTGACCCAACCCAACTAGATTTTGCCCCTCTTAGGCTTCAAAATTGATCCGAAGCCGGTAGTCTCATTTCTATGTAATTAACTAAATCTTATTCTAAAGGTGAGCCTCCTGATCCTACAGATTACTGTGAAGTTTTATTTGCGATACATTGATGCGATTGCTTATCTTGCCTGTCTTCACAATATACATGCTAGCTGATTTCCTTCAGTACTACGGTTCAATAATATTGTACAGGTGAACTTGGATATGACGGACCACTGTACGACGGATTTTTGCATATGACGGACTGTATGCTTAGTCCCAGTCCTATGCGTATCAAGTATTCGTCATATGTATATGATGGATTTTGCATATGACGGACAAATTTTCCTGGTCCCATTGAGTCCGTCATATCCAAGTTCACCTGTACCTTACTCTATGCAACGATATCGTATTGGGAATGTTCTGTGTTGCACATGTCCTACCGTTCATATGCTATCAGAAATGGGAAAATAGGTACTGTAGGGTTTATGTCTGAACTACTTCAGTACGTGATATGTGACTGTCCCCATTGATCGAACTTTTTATATTAAGGGAAAGCTCTTTTTTCAGAAGAAAATTTAGACCATGTGTGCAAAATACTCGTGTGTCTCCTGTTCGTGTGAAAGTCATTCAAAAGTAACAATGACTGTACATTCCGATAAATCTATAAGAGACAAGGTTCTAATAAAACACGCTCCAATTGTTTGTTAGGGTGTGCGGCGCTTTAACACATTAATACTCATTAGTTTCTCTAAAATTGACGTCTGCATCTATCATTCTTTTGACAATAACTTTGAAATCAATAATAATTTTACAGAACATTTGAAGGAGAGTTGTTGGTATTGTTCAGATTAACATTTCTTCTTCAAAGATTTTACTAACTAGTATGCTTTGGCCTAAAAAGATTTCATCAAAATTGTCAGGCTGCTTTTGGCCGCTGTAAGCATTAATGGGTTAAAGCACGCGGCGCGTCATAATTCGTACTTCGATAGAACCCAGAAGCGGCACGAAATCCTTTATTTTCCCTGCGACCCGTACATACTATAGTAGTCTCAGTGGGCCTTGTCGTTGCATACCACAGCCAAATGTTGGCAAAATCGACTTACGTTCCATCCGTGTTTGCGATATAAACCACGAATAAAGTTTGTTTTATCAGAGATGAAAACACTGGCTTACGGGCTACTCAAATGGTGTTCAGAAAGACAGCAGGAGTGGAATCGCAAAGGAAAAGCAACAGAAAGGGTTAGTTGTATAGTACGCCATCTATTGGGAATAATGATATCTATTTTATAGATTCAAACAAAGAACGCTTTACACACACACACACACACACACACATATATAAATATATATATATATATATATATATATATATATATATATATATATATATATATATATATATATATATATATATATATATATACTAGTATATATATATATATATATATATATATATATATATATATATATATATATATATATATATATATATATATATATATATATATATATATATATATATATATATTGTTTTGAATGTTACGTTGAATCTTCTTTTCTTCATCTAAGGTTGAATAATACGTTATTTATTCATTTGGCGTTTCCTGACCATCAAACCTATACAAATTGTATATTACCTGAAATCTGTCCTTGTGTGGAAAACTGACATATATGCATCATGATTTCAAACGGAGCTCCTCTTTCCATCTATGAGTATGTCAAACTTCGAGCAAATGACAACTTTGATGAATTTAGGTAAAAGTAAGGCAAGTTTGGAAAATATTTGAAGGAGAAATGTTAATCAAAGCACTATTCCAAAAGAACTCCTTTGAATAATTTTTGAATTCCAAAATTACTTTCAATAGTATTGTAGATCCGGACGGTAATTTAGAGTGGAACCTTTACCCATGGGCCGGTCAAAGTCTAGAGCGAGTATCAAGAAGCATGCAAAGGTTCTATTACCGTTCTAGAAACATTGGTACCTTTCAAAGTGACCATTAAACAACCGTAAGGCAGTTCTTGGAGGTTTTGTACCCAAGTGATTTCGCCACCAAGAGAGCGCAACTTCAACAACATGACATAATATACAACTCCAAAACACTGCATAATGCAATGAACTATTCTGAAGCGGTAAAAACATTAGTAACTTGAACTTGAGTTTTTTTATGCACTTATCTAGGTGTTTTTTTGTCATTGCTCTCGATCTATCTTTCACCTAATGAGATCAGTGAAAATCTCCCTTAAGTCGCTTACATTTCATGAAAATGTGTGTGGAGACGAAGGTTCTTGGGTACGAAATCTCCAGAACCGCTTTTCTCTGTACAGCATTTCATCAAAACAGAGTCGTTTCAAACATGCATTATATGTATATGTATTCAACGTAAACGGATTTGCTCGCAATTTTTGCATATTTCTAGCTAAGAGTATTACATATAGCACAAGTGTCGATCATGATCCATAGAGGAAAGGATATCACCAATCTTCCAAATTTGAATTTGTATAAAATTATGTACTGTATGAGTTGAAAAAATACCTTCTTCTCATTTTCAACAAAAACAAAGAAATGGTTATAGAATTTAGATGGGGCGAAAATTGGAAAAGTGTGATAGTCATACTTCTGATCTTTTCTCCACATCTCTGTAAATTGATAGTCCCCGGGGCATAATGGTGGATATAAGCTGAAATTACTATGATGTTTTTATTCATCTAAGGTGTGTTATGTCATTTCTACTTTGTGCAGGCTAATTACTAATATAAAAGCAATGTAAGGGAAAACAAAGTAAAAAATGACCCCACAAGTTACATTAAGTTTGCAAAAAAAACCAGACCAGACGGTTTTATGATGAATCTAATACAGCCATAAGTGAAAGAGAGTTTTTTTTTAATGCTGTCAGAATTTCTACGGTGGATTGCGTGCGCATATATCGCAGGAATCATTTGAGGAAGAACTGACGTCGAGGTACAAAACCGAGTTGCACCGCGGCCAGTTGCGTTGATACCGCTTTACGACGGCTTTCATGTTATCGCCGAAAGTAGGTCACGAATCTGTGTCAGGAGAAAACCACTACCAGCAGTAACACTTGCACTGGACGAACACTACCCGAAGCAAGCTTAAATGTGTACATGCACACTACCAGCATTACAAATAGACAGCTTCAGTATATAGGCAATTTGAAAGATGTTAACGTGCACAAAATGCAGTTGTCCACAGGGTCAGTGCGTTTAAACCTCGGGCGAAGCTGAGCCTAAGGGTTTGATGACAAGGTAAACAGACCAAAATTAGAATTCACATAGGATGATACGTGTGACAGGTGGATGTGGTTTGTTTTTTTAACATAGGTGTACTGTTCAGGGGTACCATATGACATAGTGTAAGGAACATACAGGTGAGACAGTATTAAAAGGTCCTATAGTCTGTCTGGTTCGAGTTTGGCAATCACTTTTGCCACTTTTTTGTGACAAAACGTTCGAGTTTGTTATCCAAACTTGGCAAACATGTTAGGAGCACTACTACGTGTATGTATAAACATATTTTTTGTCTCAACTCCGCAAATGGTGATTTTGCTCATTAGGTCCCATTGTAAAATGTGTCCATTGCAAACAATACGATATCGCGTGTTTGTATTGTTCGCAACAAACAAACACGCGAGATCGTAGTGTCGGCAATATGAACATTTTACAATAGGAACTAATGAGCAAAATCAACATTTTGCGGAGCTGAGACAAAAAGTATGTTTGTACATACACGTAGTAGTGCTCCAAAGAGGTTTGCTAAATTTGGATGGCAAACCCGAACGTTTTGTCACAAAAAAGTGGCAAAAGTGATTGCCAAACTTGAGTCAGACAGACTATAGCTGGCTTTAGAATTGGAGGGTTACAGTGGCATTCATACATGTACATGTGTTTTACTAAAAAGTAGGCCTACATCTGTGGCTGTGAAGGTAACAATTGGATCTAGGGAGTTGCGGAGGGGCTCTGTTGGAAGGGGGTTTATCAAAATACTGCTGGTTTTAAAGCAAGTAGTGTAAGGGCAGGGGTGCGGAGCAGGAGGGCTACACCCTTACATGAGGGTTTATATATTCCTGGAAAAGGGCAACACTTGCTTACTCCCCAGCAGAGAAATACATCCCCTTGATCCGCAACGCCATAGGTACTGCATGCTAGCCTCTACGGCATCTGCGCCTCGAGTTACACGCTGTAGCCTGGGGTTGTATTGGTCACGTGATCTGTGCAGTAAGCATGCTGACTGGCTGGCTGGGGTATGTCATCCTATCTAGGTCAGATAGTGCGAGGCAGCGAAATTTGATGATGCAAGACCAGTGCCCACTCCCTGTCTACTACTCCCAGCTCCCCAGGAAATGGGTGACAGCCCTGTCCCAGCTGTCTGGAAGTCACATTTTTTTGCACCATAAGTTATAAAATTATTTGCGCTCTAAAGCGTATTGGGGTAGTATGCCGCAAGCAAATTTCCACACTTTCATTAATCAAATCAATAAACTTAAACACTCTTGGGAGCACCTGCTAAATATGCAGATCATGGCAAGCAGGTTCAATTCAGGATATGGAACTATCAATCGCTTCCAGCTGGAATGCAATTGGTCATCGGTATCCCCTTAATCTACTTCAAACCCTAAGCCTTATTCCGACTACATTTTTGGGCCTTATGGGTCAAAAAGGGAAATTTACACTTCAGCCATGTCCTAGAAGAGAGTTTGTTAGGAAAATATTAAGTTGACCATTACCCAATAAAAGCCAAAATTGAAAATTCTTAGAAATTTTGCCTGTCCAAAAAGGAGGTATATATAGGAACCTACCTGTCGAAAGACAGGCTGGAGAGGTACTGGCCAGGTCCCTGTCTCCACTATCGCATATGGCGCACCCTTTCTCCTCAGTCATGAAGGATGAAGATCTATATCCCCGCCGAACTGGTGACAATGTTCCATGGTCGACTATGGTCCAAACATGGTCAGGTTGGACATGGTCGACCATGGTCCAAACATGGTCAGACCATGGTCAAACTCAAACCCAATAGCATATCTGACCGTGTTTGACCATGTTTTATACATCAACGTTAAATGGCCACCACGGTCAAACCATGGTTGACCATAGTCAATTCTGACCATGGTCGACCGTGGTCAGAAGAACATGTTTCGACCATGGTCAGAATATGGTCAGAGGAACGTGTTTCGACCATGTTCTGACAATGGTGGCTATTTAACGTTGATGTTTGAAACATGGTCGACCACGTTCCTTGACCATGTTTCAACCATGGTCTGAACATGGTCGACCATGTTTCGACAATGATCCAATTCGGCAGGGATGTGTTAGACTGGCAAAGGGAGGATGGGTTAGGGCATAGTCTAAGCCAGCAGGGTGTCTGGGCGTCATTTGGACACCCAAACCCTCAAAAACCAGCCCCAGGACACCCAACCTTTTTGTGATTAATTTCTTGAAATATCAATTTCAAGCATACAATCAAAGTTTTTCCACCTTAAAACAATTCCTATAAGTAGATGGTGCCTTATTTCAATAAGTAAATATGTGTTATGTGTTTGTAATCTGACTATATTGTGGTCTCCCTTGAAAAATATGTATTTACATTTGCCAATTTTGGGCACCCAATTTCTATATCCTGGCTAAGACCCTGGGTAGGGGGTGGGGGCTAACTGAGGCATTGATCATGCTTGCTAGGGTGACAAGTGGCCTAGACTGTAAGATCCTTCTTCATGTTATAAAGTTGATGCCACAATACAAATGCAGTAACGGATCTAATTCATCATTTTGATCATTATTGTAAGATATTTCTTGATCACCAAACAACATTGGCCTCAACAATACCCAATATTTCCAATAGCCCCCAGTTTCTTACCCCTGGCTAAGACCCTGTATAATGGTGCTAAGGTTATATTGTTGTTGTTCACAGGTCGGGAGTGTGGTCAGTTCCGGGCTAAGACCCTGTATAGTGGTGCTAAGGTTATTTTGTTGTTGTTGACAGGTCGGGAGTGTGGTCAGTTCCGGGCTAAGACCCTGTATAATGGTGCTAAGGTTATTTTGTTGTTGTTCACAGGTCGGGAGTGTGGTCAGTTCCGGACTAAGACCCTGTATAATGGTGCTAAGGTTATTTTGTTGTTGTTCACAGGTCGGGAGTGTGGTCAGTTCCGGACTAAGACCCTGTATAATGGTGCTAAGGTTATTTTGTTGTTGTTGACAGGTCGGGAGTGTGGTCAGTTCCGGGCTAAGACCCTGTATAGTGGTGCTAAGGTTATTTTGTTGTTGTTCACAGGTCGGGAGTGTGGTCAGTTCCGGGCTAAGACCCTGTATAGTGGTGCTAAGGTTATTTTGTTGTTGTTTACAGGTCGGGAGTGTGGTCAGTTCCGGGCTAAGACCCTGTATAGTGGTGCTAAGGTTATTTTGTTGTTGTTCACAGGTCGGGAGTGTGGTCAGTTCCGGGCTAAGACCCTGTATAGTGGTGCTAAGGTTATTTTGTTGTTGTTTACAGGTCGGGAGTGTGGTCAGTTCCGGGCTTAGACCCTGTATAGTGGTGCTAAGGTTATTTTGTTGTTGTTTACAGGTCGGGAGCGTGGTCAGTTCCGGGCGGCAGCAGCGACTCCGTGAAAACCATGCTGTCCAGGAAGTGGGAGCTATGCGCCAGCAGGTTGACAGACTTCTTCCAGGTAGGTTTACATACTAGGATTTGTTTATTATGTCTCCCCCTCATCAGGGGAGACATTCAATGTGTTTGGCACAGTGCCAGTTCACATGAGGATGGGCATCCACATCCAGGCTTGTCTGCAAGATATCTCAAAAAGATGTTTAACAAAATCTTATCAAAATCTTGTCAAGAAGATCTCCAGACATTAATTATTATAATTAGAATTTTGAAAATGGGTGCCCAAAATGGGGCAGTACAAAACTTTTGGTTCTCCAATATTTTGGGGGAGACTACATACAGGGTCTTAGCCAGGATTTCAAAAATGCCTGTCCAAAACAGCTAGTTCAAAACTTTTGCCCGTCCAGATTTAGCTACTTATCTACTTCAAATCCCTATAACAGCTACATTTAATAGGCTAGTGTGTCAAAAAGGGCATTTTACACTTCAGCTATGTCCTAATAGATAGTTTGTTAGGGAAATATTTGGTTATTGCACCCAAAAAGTCAAAATTCAAAAATCATCAGAGAAAGTTTTGCCTGTCCAAACAGGAGGTTTTTAGAAAACTACCTGTCCAAAAGACAGGTAGGACGGGTCCTGGCTAAGTCCCTGACTACATATATCTCTGCATTACAACCATAATGATACATTCACAGAAAAGAAGAAAATGAGAAATTCCTTGGACTTTTGTCCTTGCAATGAAATTCTAATGAAAATTATTTTCTAAAAATTAAGATTATATGTAATTCTTGAACTAAGTATTTGGGTGCCCTTAATTTTAAAATTTTTAAGGGTAAGGTGTTCGAACAGTACTCAGATACCCTGCTGGTTTAGACATTGAGGTCAAATTAATTCAATGCATTTTTATACATTTCCCTCTTACAATACCCTAATTATATAGTTCTTTTTTCTGCTAATAGATGGCATCTTTGTTGTATGAACATTTATCTCATTTACTTCTCCTGTATTATATACTCCAACATACTACTAAGGACTATGTATCTAAAAAAGGATGAGAGACAATATTAGTATATATTAGATATATACAGGTATAAGGGGGTGTGTAGACAAAGTAATATTATTCTATTGGTTTATTTGGTTATTAACCCTTTCGCTGCTTGTTACTAATTTAGTCAATATGAAATGATGACAAAAAGCTGAGAAATGACTGAAACCCTTGCAAATGGGTACTCATCTGAGAGTACTCAGCAAGAGCCTTCCAATGAATACCAACATGAAAGGGTTCAGTTGACTTTCATAATATTTTGCTTTTTTGTGCATTGGATGAAAGTGACCTCAGCAGCATAAGAGTCCAAATTGTAATTTTCCCCAAAAAGTCCAATGACAAATTGTAATGTGATTAACTGGCCAAAATCCATTAACAGGTTGTTCTTGTGTGATGATATTATAAATCTTTGGTCCACCAAAATCATGTGACATATCAAAATGATCCTTGAATCGAGTCATTGCCTTTTTTTGAGGGGGTCTTTTAGATTGGCGAGTCAGGCTCTTCTTTATGTACATTTGCTTATCTCACACAGCATGTATGCATGCATGGTTCTCTAGGTTATGTTACCACAAAGGCATATATGCGTGTGTGGCATTGGAAGGGTTTATTACCATTCCACTGTTATTCTGGTTATAAGGCCAAGAAAAAAATATTGTTTGTTTCCTGGAAAGGTACAAAAAAATAGGGTAGGTAGGTCGGTAAAACTTTTTTTTTGCATTATCTTTTTGGTCAAAAATGTTTGTTTTATGTATGTTTTAGGTTGATTGGGAGTTGGGAGGGTGGAAAAAACTTAAGGGTAGGGATTTTTAAAAATAAAAACTTGTTAGAGTAGGGTTACAGGAAACAAACAACTTTTTTAGGCCTAATCTGGTCCAGTCAGCCAGTCTATAACAACTGCTCAGGCCTAGAAAAAAAAATTGTTTCCTGTAACGGTCAAAAAAAAAGGGTAGGTAGGTCAGAATTATTATTTTTTTTTATTATTTTTTTGTTCAAAGTTCTAATTGTGTGTTTTTTTGCATGTTTTTTAATGATTGGGAGTCGGGAGGGCTGGAAAAACTTTGGGGTAGGGATTTGTTTGAATAAAAACTTGTTAGGGTAGGGTTACAGGAAACAAACAACTTTTTTTTTAGGCCTTACATAGACCATAGTCACTTGACCAATGTCGCCCAAGAAAATTTCCTTCTTTCCACGCTCCAAATGTTATAAAACCATAGAACAAATTCTTAGAATAAAAAAGGAGCTATGCAATGATTCTATTAGGTATTTCAGTTCCTACCATCAAGGGCTAGGCCATGTTCTCATACTGACAATACTGTGTCAGAGCTGAGAGTAGTGGACCGGGAGTGGGCACTATGCATGCATCATCAAATTTCGCTGCCTCCCATCTCCTTGGCAACTATCTGACCTAGAAAGGATGCTGCATGCTAATTGCACAGATCGGATCACGTGACCAAGGCTACACCGCGTAATCCGAGGCGCACATACCCTAGGTACTAGCATGCTGTGCCTATGGCGTTGCGTTTCAAGGGAATGTATTTCTCTGGTCAGAGTAATAGAGCTCTGGGTTATTTCCTCCCAAATATTACCAAACATATAGTCAACTCTTATTTCACCAATACAAAGCACAAAAAATACAGCAATGATAGTATTTTCATGTTGTACATTTCTGGTGTTACGTAATACCGTATGTGTTTATACAGTATTGCGTTAATTTTGTGCTTATAAAATAATGTGCTCAGCAGGCAGCTGCCTTTGATGCACAGTTTACTTTTTGTGCACTGCTGTCAAATGGCAAGCTATCACTTCAGTGTGTTGAATGATGCTAACACAAAGTCTTAGCCAAATGGTGTCATTTGGACACCCAAACTCTCAAAAATCACCCCTCTGTATACCAAAATTTTTCCGTGGTTGATTTCTTGAAATGTCAATTTAATTACACAATTGAAATTTTCCCACTTATGCCTGAAAAAAAAGTCGTTTGTTTCCTGTAACCCTACCCTTACAAGTTTTTATTCAAAAAGATCCCCACCCTACCAAGTTTTTCCCCCCTCCTCCCTCCCAACTCCTTATTAATGTAAAACATGCATAAAACACACATTTTTGACCAAAAAAATAATCCAAAAAATTTTTTTTTACCGACCTACCTACCCTATTTTTTTCAGACAGTTACAGGAAACAAACAATTTCTTTTTCTAGGCCTCATATAGTGGTGGGACAAGTAATTGGAAGCTCAAGCTTTTGGTCGCTGGGGCCTCCGATCTGAGCGCTCGAGTTCAAAAATTGATCGCTCGGAAATTACGAGCTCATTACATTTTGATAGCAACATATGCTCCCGATGCATGTGTAGCCTAGCGATGGCCAAAACGTCCAAATTTGCACCAGATTTCCAGAAATAAAATGCTTTTTCTTAAGTCTCCTTGCAAATGTGTAGTACGCCATTTTCTGGTGCACCGATTCTCAATGCCGCGGTACATCGTATGTGTGCCTGGCATATGCCGGGGCGCAATTTTGTATTAAATCGTCCGCCTTACGATCTCGTCAATGTGGCCGTAAAACTCGATATTGACTCGAGTTTTAGTCGCTTGATTTGGCAAGCGCTCGAGTTCATGTTTTTGGGCCGAGTCCCAGCACTAGCCTCATAACATGTGTAGTTTGAGGATAGTAAGCCTTATTTCAAGGAGTAAATGTATTCATGTTCATGGTTGTAATCTGAGTATATTGCGGCCTCCCCTTAAAAAATAGGATGTGCCAAAATTTTACAATTGCCAATGTTGGGCACCCAGTTTCTAGATCCTGGCTAGAAACCCTGTACCAGCTAGCAATGGGATAACATGTACAAATATTCAAATAATGGTGCACAGTTTGATAAATGCGGACTCCAGGGGTATGTAAAGCAAGCATTAATCAAACTGCTGCGTTATTAACATGGTATATATACACTTGTTCTGATGATATAGCTGCATGTTACAGGGCAATTATCAGACACATAATCCTACCTAATAACCTTGTTTCTGACAGCTATAAGTATCTCACAAATTATATTGATTTTTCGGTTAAGCTGAGCAATTTCTCATTAATCTTTTTGTATATCTTGCACACCCCCTTAACCCATTTATATGGGCCTGCCCTGATGGCTGAGTGGTCTAAGGCGTTGCCACTGACTACTAGCTGTCTTTCCCCACTGCCTGGGTTCGAATCACACCTTGGGACATGTGAGAAAGTTACCTGTGATTTGAGGTTAGGGGGCGGTTTTCGCCGCATACTTCAAGTTTCCTCTACCAGTTACAACTGGCTAGTCACGACTTCTATCGCGATATTGCAAAAAAAGTGATGAAAAACGAAAGTCTAAATTACAAATTAACCCATTTATCTCAATAGAGCTTTGGTATGAACTGGCCAATTAGACGACATTGTTGTGAATTATGACGTTAATGCGATTTATGATATTTACACTTCTATTGCACTTGTATCGATTGAAACTTTACCAACAATTTTTCTTCAGATATTTCTTAGTCATTCTTTATTAATTTGGAAATACCAGGGCTGGATGCTAACTCAAAAAGTTACTGGCCCCGTAGGACCAGTAACACTGAGCACAGGAGTACTGGTTCTGCAAAAATTTTACGGGCCCTACAAATTTTTCTTCAATGTAAAGGAAAAAACATTGCATAAAATATACCAACAACATATATTCTTATTTATTTTATCTTCGTTTATTTCAAAAACATTTGGGACATTCTTGAGGGGAAACTTGTTAACAAGAATGTCCCCAAATGTTTACTGGCCTTGTAGGACCAGTTGAGGTCTTTTTTTACTGGCCGGAAGAAGTTTTTGGTAATTTTTACTGGCCTGGGTCCAGGAGACCACTGCTAGCGTCGAGCCCTAAATACTGAATAAAGATTATGCTAAGATGTACCACTCACCAGACCGAGGGTGTCAATGAGTTAACCCATTAACACTCAGAGCGGCCAAAACAGGCCTGATAATTTTGGAAATATTTTTCTAACAAAAGCATTTTTTGCAAAATAATTGAAGGAGAGATGTAAAAGAGAAGTCAACCAACAACTCTCCTTCAAATGTTTTGTGAACTTTTGCTTTATTCCCAAGTTATTTTGAAAAGTATCAGAGTAGCAGACGATAAATTCTAGTGGATCTCTGAGTGTGAATGGGTTAAACACAGTACTTATTATTGATCAGTTGCCCCACAGTATTAACAACTGATGTCAGTCATTCTATGGTGGTAATACTGATTTACGCTGCACCAGCTGTGCAGAGTTTATGTATCAATATTAGCATTTCTATATTTGTAAACATGTTAATAGCAGACTTCCTCCTGTGCCCTGATAGCCTAGTGGTCTAGGGCAAAGCCACTGCCACTGACTGCCTGCTGCCTCTCACCACTGAGGGCCTGCCCTGATAGCCTAGTGGTCTAGGGCAAAGCCACTGCCACTGACTGCCTGCTGCCTCTCACCACTGAGGGCCTGCCCTTATAGCCTAGTTGTCTAGGACATTGACACTAACTGCCTGCTGCCTCTCACCACTGAGGGCCTGCCCTGATGCCTAGTGGTCTAGGGCAAAGCCACTGCCACTGACTGCCTGCTGCCTCTCACCACTGAGGGCCTGCCCTGATGCCTTAGTGGTCTAGGGCAATGCCACTGCCACTGACTGCCTGCTGCCTCTCACCACTGAGGGCCTGCCCTGATGCCTTAGTGGTCTAGGGCAATGCCACTGCCACTGACTGCCTGCTGCCTCTCACCACTGAGGGCCTGCCCTGATGCCTTAGTGGTCTAGGGCAATGCCACTGCCACTGACTGCTTGCTGCCTCTCACCACTGAGGGCCTGCCCTGATGCCTTAGTGGTCTAGGGCAATGCCACTGCCACTGACTGCCTGCTGCCTCTCACCACTGAGGGCCTGCCCTGATGCCTTAGTGGTCTAGAGCATTGCCACTGATGGCCTGCTGCCTCTCATCACTTAGGGCCTGCCCTTATAGCCTAGTGGTCTAGGGTATTGCCACTGACTGCCTGCTGCCTCTCACCACTGAGGGCCTGCCGTGACAGCCTAGTGGTCTAGGGTATTGCCACTGATGGCCTGCTGCCTCTCACCACTGAGGGCCTGCCGTGACAGCCTAGTGGTCTAGGGTATTGCCACTGACTGCCTGCTGCATCTCACCACTGAGGGCCTGCCGTGACAGCCTAGTGGTCTAGAGCATTGCCACTGATGGCCTGCTGCCTTTCTGCACTGAGGGCCTGCCCTGATAGCCTAGTGGTCCAGGTCATTGCCACTGACTGCCTGCTGCCTCTCACCACTTAGGGCCTGCCGTGACAGCCTAGTGATCTAGGGCATTGCCACTGATGGCCTGCTGCCTCTCACCACTGAGGGCCTGCCCTGATAGCCTAGTGGGCTAGGGTATTTCCACTAACTGCTTGCTGCCTCTCACCACTGAGGGCCTGCCCTGATAGCCTAGTGGTCTAGGGCAATGCCACTGGCTGCCTGCTGCCTCTCACCACTGAGGGCCTGCCCTGATAGCCTAGTGGTCCAGGGCATTGCCACTGACTGCCTGCTGCCTCTCACCACTGAGGGCCTGCAGTGACAGCCTAGTGATCTAGGGCATTGCCACTGATGGCCTGCTGCCTCTCACCACTGAGGGCCTGCCCTGATAGCCTAGTGGGCTAGGGTTTTTCCACTAACTGCTTGCTGCCTCTCACCACTGAGGGCCTGCCCTGATAGCCTAGTGGTCTAGGACATTGCCACTAACTGCTTGTTGCCTCTCACCACTGAGGGCCTGCCCTGATAGCCTAGTGGTCTAGGGCAATGCCACTGACTGCCTGCTGCCTCTCACCACTGAGGGCCTGCCCTGATAGCTTAATGGTCTAGGGCAATGCCACTGACTGCCTGCTGCCTCTCACCACTGAGGGCCTGCCCTGATAGCCTAGTGGTCTTGGGTATTGCCACTGATGACCTTGTGCCTCTCAACACTGAGGGCCTGCCCTGATAGCCTAGTGGTCTAGGGTATTGCCTCGACTGCCTGCTACCTCTCACCCCTGAGTGCCTGCCCTGATAGCCTAGTGGTCTAGGGTATTGCCTCGACTGCCTGCTACCTCTCACCCCTGAGTGCCTGCCCTGATAGCCTAGTGGTCTTGGACATTGCTACTGACTGCTCAATGCCTTTCACCTCTCACCACTATCACCGATGGTTATCTGTTTGAATCCAGTATGTGGCCTATCAGTGACTTGTTTGATGTCTGTGGATGGTCTATTTCTCCAGTAATAGCTGTGTTTAAAATTGAACGAACCATGGCATAGCAACCAACACATTATTGGTCTGTCTGTGGCTTTTTACATTTATATATTATAAACATACACTGTCTCTCTTCCCCCAGAGTTATTAATTAAAGCCTGACCCATGTAGATGTACATTGGACCTAACCAGACTGGTGATGACAAGTAAAACAAATAAACTGTTGTCCCCAAATGATGTTTAGGGATCAAGGCTAGAGGGGAGTGTTTCTTAAAAAACAGGTAAATGAACTGAATAATGAACCATGTCTCAGGTGTTTTATAGGGGACATCTGTTTTAACCCATTGATGCCTTTAACCCATTAATGCTTAAGATTTCCTCAAGCAGGTGTCGTCTGGATCTATGATACTTTTGACAATAACTTTGGATGTGACGATGATTTTACAAAATATTTCAAGGAGAGTTGTTGGTTATGTCCTGGTTCACATTTCTCCATCAAATATTTTCGTAACTATGCTTTTGCTAGCAAGATTTCATCAAAAATGTCAGGCTGCTTTTGGCCGCTGTAAGCATTAATGGGTTAAATGGCAGTGTAAGTTTGTGTCAGTTGTCTGAATGAGTTGAGTAGCAGGGTTTCATTTAGGTGGCCTCTGAGCCAGGGAAACAATATGTGTCAAGATTACCTAATGTCAGTATTGTAACCAACTGATTATTACAGTGTAACAACTTCCTCATAGCGTTCACCTGCTATTAGGAGGAAGAGGATAGACTGGCACACCAGTCTATGAATAGACTGGCAAGCCAGTCTAGTATAACACAGCACTGTAACTAAGGAAGATCAGTGCTCTGCAGTGTGATCGGCAGAAGTGACTGCACCGTGAGAATTGTTGTCAGGATGAGGAATGAGCCATGACTTGAAGGGAAGGACGGCCAAAAATATATATCCTGGCACACTCTTGTCACAGGCTACTACTGTTACTACATGTATTACCAAGCGACAATGAATAACATGGGAGACTACTGTTAATGAAAGACTACTGCCATGGACTGCGGATGCTACTATATGCATAGGACTACAAGTCAGCAAGTCCTGGAGCACAGACAATTAGTCCTGGAGCATTGACGATCAGTACTGGAGCACTGACAATCAGTCCTGGAGCACATCAACTTAAAGTGACTAGCATACGACATTGACACAAAAATTATTGCTAGGTAGCATTCTACCATATAACCCCTCACCGGTAGAAATATACATTTATAAATTTATGATATCAAGAGTGAAAAGCTGGATCAATCAATAGTCAAAACCAGTGGAAAGAGTTCATGAATAGTGATATCATATAAACCGATCTGTGGAGAAGGCTCAGCACTCCATCAATGTATCGAACATGCTCGGGACTTACACAGGTCGCCTGTCACATGGTTTGCAGCGTCTTCTGCATGGTGATGTGACGATGTGACAGTTGGACACTCGTGTAGAAGTTGTGCTGAGTTCTCAGGAAACTTGAGGGCAGGACTCCAGTATGAAGTATCGGAGCGCAAAACTCAGGGCAAAGGTCAGTAAATAATAGTGTTCGGAATCGGTCACAATTTTCAAGATCGATCATCTGAACGACCGATGACCGATTAATAATCGAAGTTGTGTACATGGTTTTCCGTGTCGCCATTGCTGTTTACTTTAGTCATAAGGTACCGCGACACCTAGCGGTATCAACACACACTAGCGTAATTGTGTCATGCGCATTTGCGCTATGGTGTGCCGATAACCACAACAACAATGGCGGCATCGTAACATCGCCTCAGCACGCTCAGAGAGGTGGATCTGGAGCGGTCCAGCAGTGTTTCCTCTTTGGTGGGGCAATAAATAGGTAACTAAACTTTTTTTCTCAGATTTTCTGACAGGCATGGCTACCGAAAGTCCAGCTATTTCTTTGAATAGAATTTTTATCCATGTTCGTTTTTTTGTTCGAACATGTGAAATTGTGTTCGATCATAGTAATCGGAGGCACAAACGAACGCTGTTTGGCTTGTTCGAACAATCGGACGAACACTAGTAAGTAATGGTAAAGATAATGATATTAATAATAATAATAATGATAGTAATAATAATAATAATAATAATAATAATAATGATAATGATAATAATGATAATGATGATAATAATAATAATGGTGATAATAATAATAATAATAATGATAATAATGATAATAATAATGATAATAATAATAATGATAATAATAATAGTAATA
>OZ012695.1:24685094-24728652 GCA_963942565.1 Maea johnstoni | reverse complement strand
TTCAAATATTTACCTAAGAATACTTTTGTCACAAAATATTCACTGGTCAAATAGATTGGGACAGACATTATTTGGCATGAATGGGTTAACCCTTTCCATGCTGAGGCTACTTTGGTCCATAGGTGAAAAATGCAAAAAGTTTTGAAAACCATCTAAACCCTGTCATGTTGGTATTCATTGGAAAGCTCTCACTGAGTGCTCTCATATGAGTACCCACATGCCATTTTCCAGCTTTTTTGCATTATTTTGTATTTGACCAAATTAGCCATCAGCAGCCAACGGGTTAACCAATGCGTGCATAGTTGTAGGACCCACAAGGACTAAGATTCTATGACACAATTTGAAATATTGAAGCAGCCCTGACTCTGCAGAGAACATTAGGCACAATACATTAACCCATTCATGCCTTGAAGTACCTTTGATACACAGGTCTGTATCAAATGAGACTTTTGCGAATAATCTTAAAATTAAATATGAATAAAACAAGTATTGGAATGGGGAATTGGAACTTAGTTTCTGATAAAAGTTTCTCACTCAGACATTATCATATCACTCCTGATAACTCATGGTAAGTAGGACTGTCATTGACATCCATTTTTTTTTCGATTCGATCATTGACATTTTATTTTCGATTCCGATTATTTCGATTCGATTTTGAAGAACTGCACTAATGGAAAATCTTCACATGTTCCACACTATTTTGTGGCTAGGATCCTAGAATTCTCACAATGCAAAGACAATGAAGATTTTCTCAACACTTTTTGATTGAATACTTGAGTTTCTCTTCAAAATTCTTATTAGTATTGGCTAACAATGGCGTAAAAGGCTGAAAAAATGTGTTTCGATTAATTGACATAGTATTTTTTTCGATTAATTGGAAAAATTATTTCGATCGCTCGATACTTGTCATATCAATGACAGTCCTAATGGACACTGAGGGTAGGAGCAAACAGAAGTTGAGGTGTGAAGTGCACCCGCTGCAGCAGGCCTCAGCTCTCCCAGGTGATTAGAAACAGGATGTTATTTCTGACGATATGTTAGATTTGTTTTCGTTCAAGGTTGTTTTGGCTTTGTGACCTCAATTAACCTTAGGCAGTCACCAGATATTGTTGCCCAGATTATATTCCCTAAAACCCATTCATGCTCTGCAATTACCATGAAGATTAAATGTTTTCTGCCAATTCTGGACCTTTGATACTTTAAAATTAAGCTTAGATTTGTTGAATGTACATAAAAGTAGATTTATTGGTTGGATTCTGATCAGCATTTTTTTGTACTAAAAAAAATCCAGAAAATGTTCTGGTCAAAAGAATATTGCTGAAATACTAAGGATGTTTGTTGGCATTAAAGGCATTAGTTGGTTCACCTTTCTTGAATGGCACGATCACATAATATTCACTATAGGGAACATATACATTTCTAAATGGCTGTGATATTAGGGTATAAATTACATTGTTTTGATTGAATTGCACATAAATGGCTAAACTATTTTTTTTTAGAAATAGTTGAAGAAACACTCATGAGTGCCATCAATTAACTCTCTTTTGTGAGTGTTTCATAAAAGTTGCTTTTTAAGTTATTTCAAAGAATTTTGAGCTCTGGGCTAGTAATGCTCAAAAAGTGTTTTCTGGATGGTCTGTTAATTACTTGTCATGACTTGTGAAAAAAAACTCAATTAACAAGAATATCTGTTAATATATTAATTTTGTAAATGTAATAAGGAGATTAGTTTGTAGGGTTCTGATTGAAATATTGATATGCTTTAAAATCTCTCCAGAAATGTACCTACAAAATGATTTTTGACATTATATAGTGGGTGAGTTGGAATTTGGAATTTTGATTATTAGCTATTTTCTGCCATATTTAGGCAAAATTGTAACTAGCCAGTTGTAAGCGTAGGATAAAACCTGAGTATACCCAGCGAAAACCACCGCCTTCCCCAAAGTCACTGGTAACTTTCTCACATACCCTGACCAGGATTTGAACCAAGGCAGTGGTGAGAGATAGCTCGCAGTCAGTGGCAACACCTTAAAGGTATTCAGTTTATAGTCTATATGGTCGTATTACGCGAGGCCTGGGAATGTAATGTTCACACGACCTTCCTTCCCTAGCAGGCACTGTACACACTGAAACCATTTCAATCCCCCGAGGGATATTTCAGAGCAGCTGGCGGCATATCATGCACAAGCTCTAAGCACTGCCTTATCAATGCTAGGTACCCATTTTTTAGCTGGGTGGACTGAGGCAATATGGAATAAACTGTCTTGCCTAAGGACATACCAAAATGCCCCGGCCGGGAATTGAACCAACGACCTACTGATTACTTATAGTCCGACACCTAACCAACCTTAGACCACACAGCCATCGGGGTAGGTCCTGTAATGGATCAGAAAAGGTCACATCACACATGTGTTGACATATGTATCAATGATCCCTACAGCAAAGTCATCAACACATATTAGCATTGATAAGGAATCATGGCAGTAGGTAAACTATGTATGTAGTTCATGATCTATTGGCCTTGGACTTTGCAGTTTTCCTTGTAGTCATGATTAACATCGGATCGCTAGCTACCCATTATAAATGGCAAATTTTCAAATCCCAGTTGGAGAAAATTTCACTTTTTTTTTAGGATTTTATTAAAATGTTGGATGAAATTTCATGCTTATCTGGAGGAATTTCACTGAAATTTAATCACTGGTTGCATTTCACTAAAACATTTGGGGTGAAATTTCACTGAAATTTTATGGAAGAAATTTCTGTGTGTGAAATTTCACTTCTAAATTTGATATCAATATTTTTATTTCAATAAAAAGAATCTATTAATTGCAAAACATTTTTTAGATAGTCCAGTCCTAAATCAAAACAAAATGGTCACACACTCAGAAATGTACGTTTAGTATTTGTTAGTTTTATCTGCGTCATGCCCAGCACTTTTTTTTAAAATCTTTATCTAGGTTAAGCAGTAATAAAAGACTTAAGTCTGGTAGTGCTACAAGAGTTGGTAATTTACTAGCCCTACAGGCCCTTTTTGCATTTTTACTAGTGCAGACTGGTAGGGTTAGCTTGCAGGGTTTGACTTTCCCAGGGGCCCAGGGGCATATGCCCCTAGATTTTGCTGTGTGCCCCTAGATTTTTTAGACTAGGTGCCCGAAAGAGTATGTAAAATAACCAGAAATGCTGTTTTTGACCACTGATTTTTATCAAAAGACCTTTTCGGGCCCCTAGCCTGAAATCTAAGTGTCAGACCCTGGCTTGTAATTCTGTTGGACACTGCCTCCTTATTGCTATATTGTATAGTAGTTTCTAATTTTCACGATGCCTGCAGCCTTTGAGCCAGTCTTAATGCATATCATCCTTAGTGAACTAAGTGACAGTCGCATATCAAGAATGATATACTTATAATTGAATATAATTATGTATTGAATTTTAGTTTTCACGATGCCTGCAGCATTTACTCCATGCAGTCTTAATGCATGTCTCCCTCAGTGAACTAAGTGACAGTGACATATCAAGAATGATATAATCATAATTGAATATATTTATATATTGAATTTTAGTTTTGATGCCTGCAGCATTTACTCCAGTCTTAATGCATGTCACCCTCAGTGAACTAAGTGACAGTGACATATCAAGAATGATATAATTATAATTGAATATAATTATATATTGAATCATAATTTTGATGCCTGCAGCATTTAATCCAGTCTTAATGCATTTCACCCTCAGTGACAATGGCATATCAAGAATGCAATTTTAAATGTTGATCTTTCCAAATTCTATGAGTGTCCAGGGTCTGACACTAAGATTTCAGACTAGGGGCCAGAAAAGGTCTTTTGATGAAAATAAGTGGTCAATAACAGGATATTTGGTTATTATACATGCTATTTTGGGCCCCTAGTCTGAAAAATCTAGGGGCCCACAGTAAAATCTAGGGGCATATGCCCCTGGGAAAGTCGAACCCTGAGTGTGTTGTTAGTCGTATTACCCGAGGCCTGGGAAATTCAATGTAATTTGCACTGTCGCATTCAGGAATGCTATTTTAAATGGTGAACTACAAGAGTCTGTGATTGGAATTATTTCCTGAGGACTGAAATATACACTGTCACAACCAGTAATCATCAGGAGCCGTCATTGAAGGCTGCATCATAACCCTCCTCAGCAGGAATCGTCAACTTAAACATTTTCACAATGCAATATGGTATTGATATATTTACCCAGCAGGAATCGTCAACTTAAACATTTTCACAATGCAATATGGTATTGATATATTTACCCAGCAGGAATCGTCAACTTCAACATTTTCACAATGCAAAATGGTATTGATATATTTACCCAGCAGGAATCGTCAACTTGAACATTTTCACAATGCAATATGGTATTGATATATTTACCCAGCAGGAATCGTCAACTTTAACATTTTCACAATGCAATATGGTATTGATATATTTACCCAGCAGGAATCGTCAACTTTAACATTTTCACAATGCAATATGGTATTGATATATTTACCCAGCAGGAATCGTCAACTTTAACATTTTCACAATGCAATATGGTATTGATATATTTACCCAGCAGGAATCGTCAACTTAAACATTTTCACAATGCAATATGGTATTGATATATTTACCCAGCAGGAATCGTCAACTTAAACATTTTCACAATGCAATATGGTATTGATATATTTACCCAGCAGGAATCGTCAACTTAAACATTTTCACAATGCAATATGGTATTGATATTATATTTACCCAGCAGGAATCGTCAACTTTAACATTTTCACAATGCAATATGGTATTGATATATTTACCCAGCAGGAATCGTCAACTTAAACACTATCACAATGCAATGTGGTATTGATATATTTACCCAGCAGGAATTGTCAACTTAAACATTTTCACAATGCAATATGGTATTGATATATTTACCCAGCAGGAATCGTCAACTTTAACATTTTCACAATGCAATATGGTATTGATATATTTACCCAACAGGAATCGGAATCGTCAACTTAAACATTTTCACAATGCAATATGGTATTGATATATTTACCCAGCAGGAATCGTCAACTTTAACATTTTCACAATGCTATATGGTATTGATATATTTACCCAGCAGGAATCGTCAACTTTAACATTTTCACAATGCAATATGGTATTGATATATTTACCCAGCAGGAATCGTCAACTTTAACATTTTCACAATGCAATATGGTATTGATATATTTACCCAGCAGGAATCGTCAACTTTAACATTTTTACAATGCAATATGGTATTGATATATTTACCCAGCAGGAATCGTCAACTTTAACATTTTCACAATGCAATATGGTATTGATATATTTACCCAACAGGAATCGTCAACTTTAACATTTTTACAATGCAATATGGTATTTATATATTTACCCAGCAGGAATCGTCAACTTAAACATTTTCACAATGCAATATGGTATTTATATATTTACCCAGCAGGAATCGTCAACTTAAACATTTTCACAATGCAATATGGTATTGATATATTTACCCAGCAGGAATCGTCAACTTAAACATTTTCACAATGCAATATAGTATTGTTATATTTACCCAGCAGGAATCGTCAACTTAAACATTTTCACAATGCAATATGGTATTGTTATATTTACCCAGCAGGAATCGTCAACTTAAACATTTTCACAATGCAATATGGTATTGTTATATTTACCCAGCAGGAATCGTCAACTTAAACATTTTCACATTGCAATATGGTATTGATATATTTACCCAGCAGGAATCGTCAACTTTAACATTTTCACAATGCAATATGATATTGATATATTTACCCAGCAGGAATCGTCAACTTTAACATTTTCACAATGCAATATGGTATTGATATATTTACCCAGCAGGAATCGTCAACTTAAACATTTTCACAATGCAATATGGTATTGATATATTTTACAATACATGAATATATTTTACAAAACAGTCTCAGAATCTTTATATTACTTCAGAAATTTTGCTTATATGTTTTGAACTATCTTTATGTGGAGATATCCAGATGTGTATCTAGTACAAGTTATAATCCCTACTTATTCCGAGGGGGCTTTCTGGAATATGCTACAAATACTTATTAATGCCAGTCATCATGGTCTTAGCTAGCAGGGCGTCTGGGTGTCTTTTTGGACACCCAAACCCTTAAAAAGCACCCCTCAGGACACCCAAAATAATTTGTGGAGGATTTCTTAAAATATCAATCTCAAGCATATAATTGAATTTTTTCATCTCCATATAATTCCCATGACATTGTATAAGGATACGGCTTGCTGAACGCAGATACCAGTCCGTATCCCTTTTTTACAAGGAGGATAACGAATTTATCATCAGTTTCTTTTTTGAATTAAAAAAATATGTATTTGAAAAAAAAAAGAATTTTTTTTTATTTATTTTCAATTTTTTTTTGTTTCAATTTTTTTTTTTTTTTTTTTTTTTTTTTTAAGTTTTTTTAATTTTTTTTTTTTTAGTATTTTCAAAAATGTTTTTAAATCTAATTTATTTATTTTTTAATTTTTTGTTTTTGATTTTGTTTTTTATACTTTTTATGTGTCTTGTAATATAAAAAAACACATTGAGGCTGTGACCTGTAAACTTGAGGTCAACCATAGTAACCATGGCGAAGGAGGATAAAACATTGAGCCTCGATTTCAAGAGTGAGGATAAAACACTTATCCCCATCCTGAAATTGACAAGTAATGAGAAGCAATGAAATACAATCCAGTACCCAACAGCAGTTGACCAATCAGCTGCGAGTATCAGAGTGAAGCTGATGATAACATGCCTTATCTATGTTATGGTTGAAATATGAGGATATTGTGGTCCCCCTTAAAATTTTGGACACCCAAAGATTTTACAATTGCCAATTTTAGGCACCCAGTTTCCAAATCCTGGCTAAGACCCTGCCAGTCATTATGTAGAGCCTGGTGAGAAGATATTGTTCATAATGCTTCTAGAAAGATGATCGAGGATTAGGGACAAGTACAATTATAACACTTGGCACTCTGGGCTCGACATATCTAGGAATTAAGTCAGGGTCTTGCAATGTAGTGCTAATGATAATTACTGCCTAGACAATTTAACCTATTAATGCTCGCAGCGGCCAAAACCGGCCTGACGATTTGGGAGATATTTTACTTACAGAAGCATTTTCTAGAAAACATTTGAAGGAGAAATGATGATGAGAAGCTTGACAACAACTCTCCTTCAAATTTTTTATGAACTTTCGTTTTAATCTCAAATTATTTTCAAAAGTATGAGAGTAGCAGACGATTCTTTCTACAATAACTCTGAGTGTGAATGGGTTAAAAGTGGAAGAGCCTTTTGTATATGAGATGACACAAATAGCCTGAATGATGATACAAAATAGATTTGAAATTTGAAAGTACTCAGTAATAAGGTACTTTACAATCTTTTTGATTTTTGAAAAGTCCAGATTTTCAACTTTCCATAGATTTGAAATTTAAAAGTACTCAGTAATAATAAGGTACTTTACAATCTTTTTTGATTTTTGAAAGGTCCAGATTTTCAACTTTCGATAGATTTGAAAATTAAAAGTACTCAGTAATAAGGTACTTTACAATCTTTTTGATTTTTGAAAGGTCCAGATTTTCAACTTTCCATAGATTTGAAACTTTAAAGTACTCAGTAATAAGGTACTTCACAATCTTTTTGATTTTTGAAAAGTCCAGATTTTCAACTTTCCATAGATTTGAAATTTAAAAGTACTCAGTAATAAGGTACTTTACAATCTTTTTGATTTTTGAAAAGTCCAGATTTTCAACTTTCCATAGATTTGAAATTTAAAAGTACTCAGTAATAAGTTACTTTACAATCTTTTTGATATTTGAAAGGTCCAGATGTTTAACAAGTTCCATAGATTTGAAAATTAAAAGTACTCAGTAATAAGGTAATTTACAATCTTTTTGTTTTTTGAAAGGTCCAGATTTTCAACTTTCGATAGATTTGAAGCTTAAAAGTAGTCAGTAATAAGGTACTTTACAATCTTTTTGATTTTTGAAAAGTCCAGATTTTCAACTTTCCATAGATTTGAAATTTAAAAGTACTCAGTAATAATAAGGTACTTTACAATCTTTTTTGATTTTTGAAAGGTCCAGATTTTCAACTTTCGATAGATTTGAAAATTAAAAGTACTCAGTAATAAGGTACTTTACAATCTTTTTGATTTTTGAAAGGTCCAGATTTTCAACTTTCCATAGAATTGAAACTTTAAAGTACTCAGTAATAAGGTACTTCACAATCTTTTTGATTTTTGAAAAGTCCAGATTTTCAACTTTCCATAGATTTGAAATTTAAAAGTACTCAGTAATAAGGTACTTTACAATCTTTTTGATTTTTGAAAAGTCCAGATTTTCAACTTTCCATAGATTTGAAATTTAAAAGTACTCAGTAATAAGTTACTTTACAATCTTTTTGATATTTGAAAGGTCCAGATGTTTAACAAGTTCCATAGATTTGAAAATTAAAAGTACTCAGTAATAAGGTAATTTACAATCTTTTTGTTTTTTGAAAGGTCCAGATTTTCAACTTTCGATAGATTTGAAGCTTAAAAGTAGTCAGTAATAAGGTAATTTACAATCTTTTTGATTTTTGAAAGGTCCAGATTTTCAACTTTCCATAGATTTGAAATTTAAAAGTACTCAGTAATAAGGTACTTTACAATCTTTTTGATATTTGAAAGGTCCAGATGTTTAACAAGTTCCATAGATTTGAAACTTAAAAGTAATTACTCAGTAATAAGGTACTTTACGATCTTTTTTAATTTTTTGAAAGGTCCAGATTTTCAACTTCCCATATATTTGAAAAATAAAAATACTCAGTAATAAGGTACTTCACAATCTTTTTGATTTTTGAAAAGTCCAGATTTTCAACTTTCCATGAGATCTTGTCTAATTTCTGCTGAGCCAGCAGTTATTTCTACCCGCGATGACAAGCAGGGAAGTGCTCATACCACTGCCCTAAGGCCATTTTCTCTAAGAGAGATCACATGATCTTTGAGTAGGATGGCAGATTTATGCTGCCATGTGATTGGATTAGTCGGAATTGCCGCTATACCTTATTGTGGGTGGAGGAGACATATGGTTATTACCCACGACGTTTGATGCTGTAACGAACCATCCTTCAGGCCCCGAGCCAGATAGATAGATGGATAGTCCCCTGGTCAGATTCTATTGATCCTCCTCCTCCTCATCTACTAGAATCATGGCTACTGACCAAGCCTGCAGCAGTGGTGAAAATAGACAGTATAGCCCACTGGTCCGTTTCTACCCAAAATTTGAATGGGCTAGTAAAGGTATATGTTTACTTGCCCAGAAAGTCTGCTAAATACAGGTGAGCTTGGATATGACGGACCACTGTACGACAGATTTTTGCTTATGACGGACAATATGCTTGGTCCCAGTCTGATGCATATCAAGTATTCGTCATATGTATATGACGGATTTTGCATATGACGGACCAATTTTCCTGGTCCCATTGAGTCTGTCATATCCAAGTTGACTACTGTTGACTACCACTTTGGTTATCAAAGTGTAAGGGATCGCTAATTTTTCTGGTGTACCACTAAACCACTCATTTTGATGGACCGTTTGACCACCAAGGCTTAGCAAACTGTTTTCAGCACTGCTACAGTTCTAGGTTCTCATTTGTATTTCTCTGTCTTCAAGTTTTTCTGTTACGGGGCACCAAGTGGTCAAGGAAGCCAGAGTGGCCAAAAATTAGTTCACATTTATCCCACCCGGTGAATAGGATTCAATTTCACCTCTAGAGGTAGGAGGAATAGGTGGTGCCATCTATGTACCATTGCTGACATTATACCACACTACTCGGTCAACACAGAAGGGAATGTCTATGGGTCTATGACTGACCAAGAGAAGTCCCGTGCTGGACAGTTTAAGATAGAGGGTTCCGATCGACCAGGGAGGGAACGAGCATGCAACTATACATGATAACCGTCGCAGTTTGACCAGTGTTAGAGGAGGCAGTGCCTAGATTTAACATTTTAGGCTGTCCTATGTATTCTTTCTGTCTTCAAGTTATTCTGGTACCAGGAACCAAGTGGTCAAGTTGGCCAATGTGGCCAAATCAGTTTACATTAACCTCTTACTTGACCACCTCGTAACAGAAAAACTTGAAGACAAGCAAAATACATACGGCAGCCTAGAATCTATGTTTTAGATAAAGCAGTGCACTGATAAGGCCAAGAAAAAAATATACTTTGTTTCCTGTAACGGTCTGGAAAAAATAGGGTAGGTAGGTCGGCAAAGAAAAAAAAATTCATTATAGTTTGTTAGGAAAAAAAATTGTATTTGCCCCAAAAAAGCCATAATTGAGAACACTGGCTTAATAGAGTTTCATAGAACTCAATCAATACACTAGGGGTGTTGTCATCCAAATTAGCTAAAAATCTCACTGCAGCCACCTTGTGTGCAAGTCTGGAACTAAATTAGGGTAGAGAAAGTATCAACTTGGTGTATAACATTCACGAAAGATGGAAAATAAGTAGAGAGATTTTTTTTACCCATGGGAAGACTATATGTACTGGTTTACAGGGTCTGACACTTAGTTTTCAGGTTAGGGGCCCGAAAAGGTCTTTTGATAGAAATAAGTGCTCAAAAACAGGATTTCTGGTTATTATACATACAATTTTGGACCCCTACCCTGAAAATTCTTGGGGCCCACCGCAAAATCTAAGTACATATGCCCCTGGGAAAGTCGAACCCTGGTTTGAGCACTGTGGGGATCTGGGAGCTGGATGATAGCTTATAATGATCTATGTCCCTGCCACAAGCAATGCCGCTGAAAAATGCAGGCTGTAAAAGCAGCAAACTATGACAGATGTGACGTGCAGACAAGGCCTGCTGGTCCATCCAGGCTGCTGCTGCTGCTGGCTGCGGGTCTAATCACTGTCCCCCAGCCAGCCAGCCTAGTGAGCCACAGCTAACCCGGCACACACACACACGCCGCATGCTACAGCACTCTTTATGGCTTACACACAGTCCTGTCAGCAGCGCCGCTCAGCATTGTCTCTTATAGCCAGCAGGGCATCTGGGTATCATTGGCTATACAAACCCTCAGAAAGTATCCCTTCCCAGCCCCCCCCCCCTTCCCCCTACTGCCAGCAGGGCATCTGGGCATCATTGGCTACCTAAAACCCCCAGAAATTATCCCTTCCCAGCCCCCACCCCCTCCCACCCTTCCCCCTACTGCCAGCAGGGCATCTGGGCATCATTGGCTATACAAACCCTCAGAAATTACCCCTTCCCAGCCCCCCACCCCCTCCCACCCTTCCCCCTACTGCTAGCAGGGCACCTGGGCATCATTTGCTATACAAACCCTCAGAAGTTATCCCTTCCCAGCCCCCACCCCCACCCTTCCCCCTACTGCCAGCAGGGCATCTGGGCATCATTTGCTATACAAACCCTCAGAAGTTATCCCTTCCCAGCCCCCCACCCCCTCCCACCCTTCCCCCTACTGCTAGCAGGGCACCTGGGTATCATTGGCCATCCAAACCCTCAGAAATTACCCCTTCCTAGCCTCCCCCCTTCCCCCTACTGCTAGCAGGGCATCTGGGCATCATTGGCTATCCAAACCCTCAGAAGTTATCCCTTCCCAGCCCCCCACCCCCCTCCCACCCTTCCCCCTACTGCTAGCAGGGCACCTGGGTATCATTGGCCATCCAAACCCTCAGAAATTACCCCTTCCTAGCCTCCCCCCTTCCCCCTACTGCTAGCAGGGCATCTGGGCATCATTGGCTATCCAAACCCTCAGAAGTTATCCTTTCCCAGCCCCCCACCCCCCTCCCACCCTTCCCCCTATTGGTAGCAGGGCACCTGGGTATCATTGGCCATCCAAACCCTCAGAAATTACCCCTTCCCAGCCTCCCCCCCCCCTTCCCCCTACTGCTAGCAGGGCACCTGGGCATCATTTGGCTATCCAAACCCTCAGAGATTACCCCTTCCCAGCTCCTTGATACAATACCAAATAATGATATGGATTAGAGAAAATATTGTGTTGTTTGAGATCTTTAAAACTGATACTATTGACCAGTATACAACTTGACTTATAACTGCTTCCTAGACGCTCAGTATGAAGACAGTATGCTATTTTATTCACACAATTTCTTAAGTTGACATTGCTAAAATCACCAAAATTAGGTCCCTCAGAGGCAGAAAGTATTATTTGAAATATCTTTAAGATATGTTCAGTAAAAGTTCAGTAAGTGCCTCATGAAATATAAGTCCCCTGTCAACAGCTTAAAAGTTAAGTAAGTGCCTCATGAGATATAAGTCCCCTGTCAACAGTTGAAAAGTCAAGTAAGTGCCTCATGAAATATAAGTCCCCTGTCAACAGCTTAAAAGTTCAGTAAGTGCCTCATGAGATATAAGTCCCCTGTCAACAGCTTAAAAGTTAAGTAAGTGCCTCATGAGATATAAGTCCCCTGTCAACAGTTGAAAAGTCAAGTAAGTGCCTCATGAAATATAAGTCCCCTGTCAACAGCTTAAAAGTTCAGTAAGTGCCTCATGAGATATGTCCCCTGTCAACAGTTGAAAAGTTAAGTAAGTGCCTCATGAGATATAAGTCCCCTGTCAATAACTTAAAAGTCAAGTAAGTGCCTCATGAGATATAAATCCACTGTCAACAGATTAAAAGTTAAGTAAGTGCCTCATGAGATATAAGTCCTAGTGTCAACTGCTTAAAAGTTATGTAAGTGCCTCATGAGATATGTCCCCTGTCAACAGCTTAAAAGTTCAGTAAGTGCCTCATGAGATATAAGTCCACCTGTCAATAATTTAAAAGTTAATTAAGTGCCTCATGAAATATACGTCCACCTGTCAATAACTTAAAATTTAAGTAAGTGCCTCATGAGATATAAGTCCAAGTGTCAATAACTTAAAAGTTAAGTAAGTAAGTGCCTCATGAGATATAAGTCCACTGTCAATAGCTTAAAAGTTATGTAAGTGCCTCATGAGATATAAGTCCAAGTGTCAATAACTTAAAAGTTATGTAAGTGCCTCATGATATATAAGTCCAAGTGTCAATAACTTAAAAGTTAATTAAGTGCCTCATGAGATATAAGTCCCCTGTCAACAGCTTAAAAGTTAAGTAAGTGCCTCATGAGATATAAGTCCACTGTCAATAGCTAAAAAGTTGAGTAAATGCCTCATGAGATATAAGTCCATGTGTCAATAACTTAAAAGTTAAGTAAGTGCCTCATGAGATATAAGTCCAAGTGTCAATAGCTTAAAAGTTCAGTAAGTGCCTCATGAGATATAAGTCCACTGTCAACAGCTTAAAAGTTCAGTAAGTGCCTCATGAAATATAAGTCCCCTGTCAACAGCTTAAAAGTTAAGTAAGTGCCTCATGAGATATAAGTCCCCTGTCAACAGTTGAAAAGTCAAGTAAGTGCCTCATGAAATATAAGTCCCCTGTCAACAGCTTAAAAGTTCAGTAAGTGCCTCATGAGATATGTCCCCTGTCAACAGTTGAAAAGTTAAGTAAGTGCCTCATGAGATATAAGTCCCCTGTCAATAACTTAAAAGTCAAGTAAGTGCCTCATGAGATATAAATCCACTGTCAACAAATTAAAAGTTAAGTAAGTGCCTCATGAGATATAAGTCCTAGTGTCAACTGCTTAAAAGTTATGTAAGTGCCTCATGAGATATGTCCCCTGTCAACAGCTTAAAAGTTCAGTAAGTGCCTCATGAGATATAAGTCCATCTGTCAATAATTTAAAAGTTAATTAAGTGCCTCATGAAATATACGTCCACCTGTCAATAACTTAAAATTTAAGTAAGTGCCTCATGAGATATAAGTCCAAGTGTCAATAACTTAAAAGTTAAGTAAGTAAGTGCCTCATGAGATATAAGTCCACTGTCAATAGCTTAAAAGTTATGTAAGTGCCTCATGAGATATAAGTCCAAGTGTCAATAACTTAAAAGTTATGTAAGTGCCTCATGATATATAAGTCCAAGTGTCAATAACTTAAAAGTTAATTAAGTGCCTCATGAGATATAAGTCCCCTGTCAACAGCTTAAAAGTTAAGTAAGTGCCTCATGAGATATAAGTCCACCTGTCAACAGCTTAAAAGTTAATTAAGTGCCTCATGAGGTATAAGTCCACCTGTCAACAGCTTAAAAGTTAATTAAGTGCCTCATGAGATATACGTCCACTGCCAACAGCTTAAAAGTTAAGTAAGTGCCTCATGAGATATACGTCCACTGTCAACAGCTTAAAAGTTAAGTTTGTGCCTCATGAGATATAAGTCCCCTGTCAATAGCTTAAAAGTCAAGTAAGTGCCTCATGAGATATAAGTCCCCTGTCAACAGCTTAAAAGTTAAGTAAGTGCCTCATGAGATATAAGTCCAAGTGTCAATAACTTAGAAGTTAAGTAAGTGCCTCATGAGATATAATTTCACCTGCCAGCAGCTTTAAGGACCTCATGGTCTAGCAATTCTTCTCTTGAGTTAAACAAAGGAGGGAACTCAGAGGATTTAATTCCACCTGGCGGCAGCTTGAAAGACCTCATGGTTAAGCAGTTCTCCTCATAAGATAAGCATGGCTAAGAAGGACACCTGATGGGATATATGTCTACCTGTGGACAGCTTTAAGAAGCGTGTACTTCAGTTAGGCACCTCATGAGATATACAACCAACTGCCAACATCTTTAAGGACAAGATGGTTAAGTAAGAGCCTCATGAGACATAAGGCCCCACCAGTTTAAACGTCTAAGTAAGTGCATTATGACATATAAGTCCTCTGTCACCAGCTTCAAAGTTAAGTTAGTGCCTCATGAGCAAAAAAGTTAAGTCAGTGCCTCATGAGATATAAGTCCACCTGTCAGCAGCTTTAAGAAGAGCGCGCTACATATACATACAGACAGCACTAGATCAATGTGAGTGATAGTTGCCGTTCTGAGGCAGGACGATGACAGGTGATTGGTCGAAGGGAGCAGGGGTCGGGAAGCGGAGTAGGTGGCCAAGATGGAGGCATGTGATTTATGTCCAATATCGGCCACTCCACGATCCATCCCCCAGGTCACCCAGGGCACAGCCTGATTGTTGTCTGGTTGCTACGGTGACTGGGACAGATTGGAGGAGCAGGGGTCACCGTGACGACAAATGCGCCATGGTAACCCTGGATGTTTCCGACAAGTATTTGCTATGTTGTGGCGAGTCGCCACAGCAGCAGCTGCTGAGGAGTGCATAGCTTTTCTCACCTGCTGATTAGAGCAACTATTGTTCAAGGAGTCATTTACTCATTTTTCAAAAACAGCTGATTTCTGAAGCAAATTGAGGGACGTGATATGAACGACGTCTGATCGGCAGGGCAAGTATCATTTGTAAAGCTAAAATTAAGTTGGTACCAAATAGTTTTTGGGGAAAGGCAAACGTGGTCAGTTGTGAGGTTAGTTAACATTTTTCTCACCAGGTGTCATTAGAGGGTTCTGTTTGAGCAAAGATAAGAGACCAAGACACTGCCATCTCTAGGTCAGTTATAGTAATACACTTTATTTATGTTTGGGGATCTTGTAATATTTTAGTCTGCAAGTCATATGACATACCAAAATGAAAAATCAAATCAAGTACAACATTCTGGTAGCTATTTGCATTCATAATTTTCAAGCTTTGGGGTCTGACACTTAGTTTTCAGGCTAGGGGCCCGGAAAGGTCATTTGATAAAAATAAGTGGTCAAAAACAGGATTTCTGGTTATTGTACATACAATTTTGGGCCCCTAGCCTGAAAAATCTAGGGGCCCACAGCAAAATCTAGGGGCGTATGCCCCTGGGCCCCTTGGAAAGTCGAACCCTGCCTTTGTAGAAGGGATCTTTTTAATTTGAATGGCAAGCCAGTCCCTTCTATAAATGAATTTGAATATATGCATATATGGGTGCATGCTTCTCTAGGTTATTGTCAAGCGCTACAGATGCAAAAATGTATGTGTGGCATTGAAAGGGTTAACATGAGAATACTATTTAGCACTATTTTTTGGTAGCATTTTAAATATTTTCTCTGTGTGCTATTTTTGATAAAGATTTTTTTCAGTTCCACTTCATTAGAGCAATATATTAGTTTTACTTTATACTTTTTATTTTCAAAAGTATAGGTTAAGTAAGTTCACATCATTGATTATGCATTTCATGCCGAGGCTTAGCCGCCTAAATTGCGTCCAACGTGTCATTTGGACACTCAGAACACTGTTTTTTAACAGTTTGGACACCCAAATATTTATGTCAGAATTTTCTGATGATGACTTTTCTTAGAAGATAGAAGATATGGAAGCTGTAGTGTCACTTTTTTATAAGATACACAAAGCAGTTACTGGCCTACAAAAGCAAAATCTGTAAATATATAGGTTTTATTTTATTAGTAGTATGTACTTTGTACCACACTTTGGACACGCAAAAGTCTATTTGGACACCCTGTTTCCAAATGTTGGCTAAGACCATGATTTCATGTATTAAATCATTCAATAAAAAATAGTTTTCAAATTTCCACCTGTCATGCTTCCACTTGCTTTCCGTGCTATTTTAACTTGCCATGGCAAGTGGGCATGCCATGCTACAGGTCACGTGATGAAACCTGAAGCTGTGTAGTTTCTGAGATAACAAATTAGTTGTTGACTCCTGAGGTTATTGAGAGAGAGGATCATGATCTATTGGGCAGGTTCACCATTAAGGTGTGACAGCCTGTGCATACATAGTAGGTGTGTTATTTGATCGAGGTATACATATAGGATGAGTGCTGTCTTGTGTTGACTGTTTTCAGTTCAGGCATAGGACATATGTTTTCCTAGATTTTTTGGGATGAGTTAAGTTTTACCTGTTCATGCCACAGGGTCCTCTTAACCCTTATGCTGCTGGTGGCTAATTTGGCAAATACAAAATGATGCAAAAGATATGAAATATGACTGAAACCCTAGCACATGGGTACTCATGTGATAGTACTCAGCGAGAGCTTTCCAATGAATACCAACATGACAGGGTTTAGATGATTTTCAAAAATATTAGCATCCGTGTTCTTGGCACAAAAGTAGCCTTGGCATTGGAAGGGTTAAAAGAATCAGGATCTATGCTAATTTATACATATTATACGGTCTACTTGTATGTAGACAAACAATTTTTGATATGACATAATATTTTTACTATGTATCCCCATCGTCTGGCTGGACAAGCAAGTCAATAAAAAACCTTTTCAGACTTAAAAAAGGATTATGCTACATGAAAAATCACTGGGTAATTAAATCAGCTTTGACAATTTTCAAAGGAGAGATGATGACTTGTTCAGTTTGGAACTGCAGTTCCCTATTGAATTTTATAAATATGCCCTCCTTTTAAAGTTATTTCATGAATAAAATGGTTGTTTTGGTGACAACAGACAAACGTTAGTTCAGCTATATTTGAATGTAGTGCCTATACAAACCTTCTGAGTGTTTTGGAGATATTATCCTGAACAGATTTTTTGTGGAACATATTAGAAGGAGAAGTATTGCTCATAAAGAAGTCAACAACTTTCCCTCCAATGTTTAGTAAAGTTATGCTTAATTTGAATATGTTTTCTTAACCCATTAATACTCACAGCAGCCAAAACCAGCCTGACAATTTGGATGAAATCTTTCATGCTAATGCATAATTGGCTAAATATTTGAGAGAGAAATGTTGATCAGAATATAATCAACAACTCTCCTTCAAATATTTTGTAATATCATTCTTTCTTCCAAAGTTATTGTCTAAACTATCATGAATCCAGACGACAATTTCTCATGGAACTCTTAAGCATTAATGGGTTAAAATAGATCATTGGCCAAAATCCTGGGGTTCATGTTTAACAATCTTTGAAAGTTTTGATCCACCATAGTCATGTCACATGTCGAAATGACCCTTGAATTTAGTGCAACATTCTGACAGCCAATTGCCTAATTTTGGGGCTATTTTGGTTGTCTCTTATAGTGATGAGCCTGAATCTTCTTTATGCGTGCATGGACCTCTAGGTTATATATGTAACCAAAAACACATATATGTGTGTGTGGCATTGGAAGGGTTATTGCAGCAATATTGAATATATATCTGGGTTGTCACATAATAGCTGCCGATTGACGGCTGGTGTAGTACTTATCTCAGAATTGCATATCTGAGTATTGTACATATCTATACATACAACTCTGAGTGCAACAGATGGTTGTGACAGGTTACTCTCAATTACCATTTTCCATGTCATGAATTTTGATAGGCAAGTCCACATGGAGTTCTTTTGCATGGTGGGATTTATCAGACAATCCTGAGGGTCTGACACTTAGATTTCAGGCTAGGGGCCCGAAAGGATTTTTCGATGAAAATAAGTGGTCAAAAATAGGATTTCTGTTTATTTTTCATACTATTTTGGGCCCCTTGACTGAAAAATCTAGGGGCCCACAGCAAAATCTAGGGGCACATGCCCGGAGTCCCTGGGAATGTCGAACTCTGCAATCAAGGCTAGTCTCATGGTTTACGTCATTATGTCTCAGGTAACCCGTTCATGCCTGCAGATAACTTTGATGACATATGTCGTCTGGAATTATGATACTTTTGAATATAACTTTGGAATCAATCATAGATTCTCAACATAATTGAAAGGGAATTGTAGGTTAGGTTCTGGTAAACATTACTCCTTCAAATATTTTATGGAAAATCCTTTAATCTCAAAGATATCGCCAAATTCGTCAGGTGTTTTGACTGCTACAGGCATAAATGGGTTGAATTGATAAATGCACCTCTATGTTATGTTACCACAATCACATACATGTGTGCAGCAGTTGAAGTGTTAATATAGCAATATTGAATATTTATCTGGGCTATCACAATAGCTGCTAGATTGACAGCTGGTGTACTTATCTGAGGATAGTATATCTGAGAATTGTACATATCTATACACACAACTCCGACACACAACTCGGAGCTGTGCAACAGGTGGTTGTGACAGTTCAATTCCTATTTTCCATTTTATGGATCAGCACTCAAAAATCTGTTATAACTTATATCCCACAGGTCTATGATACTTTTCAAAATTACTGAAAATATTAGACCTAACTCATAAAATTGGTTTATTTTTGAAACTTTTTCAAGAGGGAATTTTACACCAAGCTGGAGCACTTATGGTCAATATTTCCTTAAAAAATTGTTAATCAAGCGATAGCTCCATACATATGTGTGACCATGTATCATAGTCCTATTACCAGCAGGATGTCTGGGCATCATTTAGACACCCCCAAACCTTCAAAAAGCACCCAATCAGCACACGCAATTAATAAAGATGTTTAATAAGAATTTTTCACACATCATTTTTCAAGCATATCCCAGGACATTATGTATATGTATGTATACATATAATATATATATATATATATATATATATATATATATATATATATATATATATATATTTATATATATATATAATGTATAAAATAAATGTATGTATAAAATATGCCTTATTTCAATAAGTAAATACATGTTTCTGGTTAAAATCTATGTTATGCTGTTGTCTCTCTTGAAGTCAAATAGGCCAAAAAATGTTGCAATTGCCAATTTAGGAGACCCAGTTTCCAAATCCCAGTTATGACCCTGGCCTGTGTAATTACCAAATGTAGATGGGATAAGTGTACTATATAGTGAGAACATATGGCAATATCTCAGAGCTCTGTGTGGTTACATCATCAATGTAATGTGAGTCACTGGGTATTTGGATATGGATTGTTATCTATATAAAGTGCTACTAACCCATTCATGACCACAGTCCTCCTTGACAACCAGAAAAATGCTTAGATTCACAAAATATTTGAAGGAAAGTTATTTGTCGGCTAGCCTGTGATGTTTAATTATTTATGCAAATTACTTCAGAAAAATTAGCTTTTCTAATTATTTATGCAAATTACTTCAGAAAATTTAGCTTATTACATTCACAGAATGTTTAAAGGAGAGTTTCTCGTTGGCTGGATTTATGATACTTATGCAAATTACTTCTGAAACAAAACATTTGAGGGGAGTTATTTGTCTAGTCCGGACCGGTGATACTTAATCAAAAAATTTCTGAAATAAGCCTGAATTCACAAAATATTTTAAGGAAAGTTATTTGCTCGCTTGACCTGTGATACTTATGCACATAACTTACAAAATAAGCTTAGATTCACAAAATGTTTGAAGGAGAGTTTAATTTGTCTGCTGGACCTGTGATACTTAGGCCTAAAAAAAATTGTTTGTTTCCTGTAACCCTACCCTAACAAGTTTTTATTCAAAAAACTCCCTACCCTAAAGGTTTTTTTCGCCCTCCCAACTCCCAATCAATGAAAAACTGCATAAAACACACATTTTTGACCAAAAAAATAATGCAAAAAATATTTTTTTACGGACCTACCTACCCTATTTTTTTTCGGACCGTTACAGGAAACAAACACTTTTTTTTAGGCCTTATTATGCGAGAATTTTATGAAATAAGCTTTTATTCACAAAATATTTAAAAGATAGTTATTCAATGGCTGGATAGTTATGCAAATAACTATTTAGGTAGATCACAAAATATTTGAAGGAAAGTTTATTTTTCAAAAAAAGATATTCTATGGAAAAACAACAATGGATATCAATTTTGCACCAAGACATTTTTCTTCACTTCTCAAATAAATGTATATTGGAAAATGGAGATGAATTGGTATTTAAAGGAGCGTTCTTAGTTTACCATTTCCAGTTTGTCTTCGGGCCTATACCCAAGTTAGATGATTGATTTGCATCGCTCAGGACCTCCACCTTGTTGAACATAGAGTATCTCTGAAGGATCGAGTCTCAATGATAAAGGGACTAGCAGCATAATGGGTATCTACTATCTAGCACTAATTAATGAAGACAATTATCCAATTAAGCATCTAATTACCCCCTTCATCAGATGCACCTCTGCCCCCATTAGCCAGTGGTACATTAAAAACATATTTGAACGGAACACATAGAAGGATCCAACAACCACATTTCCTCAAATGTCTAGAATGCATATATACATGGTCTTAGCCAGCAGGGCATCGCGGTGCCTTTATGGACACCCAAACCCTTAAAAAGAACCCCTCAGGACACCCAAAATTTTTAGTGTGGAATTTCTTAAAATCTCAAGCTTAAGCTTATAATTGAATTTTTTCATCTCCTTAATATAATACTCATGACATTGTTTAATGATATCATGCCTTATTTTGATGAATTTATACATGTTTATGGTTGAAATATGAGTATATTGTGATCCCCCTTAGAAATGTGGACGCCCAACAACTTTACAACTGCCAATTTTAGGCACCCAGTTTCTAAATCCTGGCTAAGACACTGCATATACGTGTATGATTATAGCACTGGACATGATATTCTGTTCAGGCGTTCCAGCATATCACAGCATATCCCTCAGTCAGGACTACTACATCTAGGGTTGGGAATTGGTTGCAATTTCATGATCGATAATCAGTTGCAGCCAACCTAACGATTATCAATCATAATCAGCTCTTCGTACTTTTGCAGCACTTGGGTACTAGAGGTCTAGAGCCTAATAATAAGTGATAGTCTATGACAATAACTTGCTATTAGCACCTACCTTAACTTTATTTTGAAGTGTTTTTGGAGCTTAGTTTCATAGCAAGAAAGCTAACAACTTGCCTGTCATTCAGTTTTATATTTTACCACTAGGTGTCACCTTTTCCAGTTATTATTGATTGCCAGTTTCGTAATCGGTTAATCAGTATAAGAGAGGCAAACGATCGATTATCGATTGTAATCGATGATCGTCCCAACACTAACTACATCCCGAGAAAGGTGTTATATATTTTTGTGTTTGCTGTTTCAGGGAATGACTGGGGGCCAATTCTTATGAAGAGAAAGTTGTTATATATATATATATATTTTTGCTGTTTCAGGGAATTACCGTGGGTCAGATGAAGAGAAAGTTGTTATATATTTTTGTTTTTGCTTTTTCAGGGAATGACGGGGGGCCAGATAAAGATAAAGTTGTTATAATATATTTCTGTTTTTGCTTTTTCAGGGAATGACGGGGGGCCAGATGAAGAGAAAGTTGTTATATATTTTTGTTTTTGCTTTTTCAGGGAATGACGGGGGCCAGATGAAGAGAAAGTTGTTATATATTTTTGTTTTTGCTGTTTCAGAGAATGACGGGGGTCAGATGAAGAGAAAGATGTTATATATAATTGTTTTTGCTGTTTCAGGGAATGACGGGGGGCCAGATGAAGAGAAAGTTGTTAATATATATTTTTGTTTTTGCTGTTTCAGGGAATGACTGGGGGCCAATTTTTATGAAGAGAAAGTTGTTATATAATTATATATTTTTGCTGTTTCAGGGAATTACCGTGGGTCAGAAGAGAGAGTTATTATATATATTATTGTTTTTGCTGTTTCAGGGCATGACGGGGGGCCAGATGAAGCTGCGTCACATGCTGGTGCTGGGCACGCTGCTCTGCCTGGCCAGCTGGCTCGCCTTCCTACTCTACCTCTACTACACAGACATGTGTAACGGCAGGAACTACACCACTATCATCGTGAGTTATAATGAAGATAATGATAGTGATAGCGATAATGATAATGATAATGATAATTGTTATAAAAATAAGGATAATCATTATAATAGTAATAGTGATAATAATGATGATAATAATAATAATAGTAATAATAATAACAATAACAATGATAATAATGATAAAAATAATAATGATAATAATGATAATAATGATAATAATAATAATAAGAAGAAGAATCTAAATGATAATGATAATAGTGATAATGATAATAATGATAATAATAATGATAATGATAATAATAATAATAATAGTAATGATAATAATAATAATAATAGTAATAATAATAATAATAATAATAATAATGATAGTAATGATAATAATAATGAAAATAAAAATAGTAATAATGATAATAATAATGATAATGATAGTAATAATAATAATAACAATCATATTGGTTATAGTAACGATAATGATAATGACAGTGATAATAATAATAAAAACAATGATATTGGTTATAGTAACAATAATGCTAATAGTCAATCATATGACTTGAATGTATCTTAATCTTCAAGAGAGGCCATTTCAGGCCTCTTTATAAATTGTTGGAACCCACTGCCTATTTGGACAGTTAGCCCAATCTTTTACTTGCCAATTTATTTTTTGAGCGAACAAGAATGCCTGTATATATTAAGGAGTGCATAGCACTGGTCACATACAAGTGCCTCCTTGTGCAAAATTGAATAGAGCATATATTATATAAAAAGATCTAGAGGTATCATGCAAAAATGTCAAACCACTTGATGTTTTTATCAATACCTTTCTCATTCTCAGTAAAGATAAGTAGGGGTGTTGGAGTTTACACTAGGAGTTGTGAAATTCTTGGACAATGGTATTTATGAAACAATAGCTAGATGGGAAAATAAAACCAAAATAACTATAACAGATAAAGAGGTGCCAGATGCACTTTGTAGAAAAATCATTGAAGCGTAATACTTATTCCATGTACATGCACTACATAGTTCTCTATATTAGGTTATTTATAAATAATCCATTATTCATCATTTCAATGATGATCAGTAGATAACCTAAGTACTTTCTGCCGAAGGTGTGGAGTACTTAATACATGGGTGTGGTGAAGAGAAAGAGATAAGGCCAAGAAAAATATATTGTTTGTTTCCTGTAACGGTCTGTAAAAAAAATAGGGTAGGTAGGTCAGTAAAATTATTTTTTTTGAATTATTTTTTTGGTCAAAAATGTGTGTTTTATGCATGTTTTACGTTGATTGAGAGTTGGGAAGGCAGAAAAAACTTTAGGGTAGGGATTTTTTTTGAATAAAAACTTGTTATGGTAGGGTTACAGGAAACAAACAACTTTTTTTAGGCCTAAGAAAATGGATCAACAAAATTGACTGCACCAATCATAAATAATGATAAAATTTGAATGAATAGGAGATGGGAAAAAGATACATTTTGTTATCAGCCAAATCTTACTTAGAAAAAACAATCAATAAGTACCAATTGTTAATTCAAGATGCCATCCCAACTATACCAAGTAAAATGTACTCTAAGAAATAATAAAATTAGATGCTATATACCGGTATTGAGCTGAAACAAGTGTAAATGGAATTTTTTTGTTTTGAGTGGTATTCACTTCTTTGAGAATTAAAAAAAATCCTTTTTCTCTCTTTTGATCAAATTCTAAGTAAACTATTTGCAATAATCTTAACATGTGTTATACCACTGCCTAGATATATAAAGAAAACATCTTACTTCATGTTTATAATTTCTTCTCATTCACTATTTCTTTTTATGGTATAAGTGAGTGAGACAACGTATGACCTCTTTTCTAGTTGAAATGTTATAAACAAAAGACTTTTCAAATTTGAAAAAAAAAATGTTCAGTTCATTATCTTTGTTATGTGATGTAGTAGGCCAGTAGCTGGACTAGCTCTTGCTCTGTATATATGAAATGATCTCTCTTTTGTGTTTGCAGTGTGATCTGTACGCGAAGGATGTCATTGCCGGGTCATTCTGTGAGGATATTTGTAAAACGGAAAAGATACGGCTGAACACATGTGAGCTGAATGATATTCACAAACAGGTAATATTGCATCAAAGATACATACATACATTACGTAATGCAACGCAGTGTCTTAGCCAGGATTTAGAAACTGGGTGCCCAAAATTGGCAATCGAAAAATTTTGGGGCGTCCAAATATTTAAGGGGATCACAATATACTCAGATTTCAACTATAAACATGTATCAATTCATCAAAATAAGGCATGATATCCTTTTACAATACCATGGGAAATATATGGAGATGAAAAGATTCAATTATTTGCTTGATATTGATATTTCAAGAAATTGCTCACAAAAAAATTTGGGTGTCCTGAGGAGTGTTTTTTATGGGTTTGGGTGTCCAAAAAGACACCCAGACGCCCTGCTGGCTAAGACCATGATGAAACATCAGGCTCATGACTAAATGATCCTTAAATTAGTCATGCCTGTAGTCAGCCAAAAAGCACCTGACTATTTTTGTGATATCGCTCTATAAAATGGGATTCTCAGAAAATATTCCTTGGGAGAGATTTTGATCAAAACAAACGTTAACCAATCCATAACTCTCTTTCAAATGTATTTTGACATATTTGTGATGAAGTTCAAAGTTATTTTCAAGAGCATAACGGTTTTTACCCATTTTCGGTTCTAGTATTCCTGAATGGCCTGACAATTTTGATGAACGCATAATTTGGGAGATATTTAAAGTAGAGCTGCACTCACAGAGGGAGATCAACTCATGAGCACACCACCATTTTGACTTGTGAGCTCATGAGCTCGTGGATGTGCGGTTTTTGAAATAAATATTCATTATTAAGAAAGAAATACGTACTGGTGGAGAATTGCTAACATTTACATGGTTATTTCATTTTTAAATATGACTGCATAGAAGGATACATACCTATATTTACATATTGCTTTCTATAGAGCAGTACAAAGGTCAGTATAATGCTCTTCATTGCCTTTATGCATTGGGGATTGTAACCAAAAATGACAGCAATAAGCAGTAATAAGATTAAGTTTGTGTTGGATGTTCTGTGTTACGTTTGTGTTCCAAAAATGGTCAAGTTCCCGAGTTGAAGACTTTGGCTCGCCTGCCCTAGTGCTCGAGTCACTCGAGTTCGTGAGTGGTGAGTGGTGAGTGCAGCTCTAATTTAAAGTAGAAATTCTAATCTTAACTCAACCTAGCATTCTCTTTTAAATTTGATGTATTCCTTGTATTTTTTGTATTAAAATATTGATAAAACTCTAATGCTACCTTTAATTGTTGCATGCTCTCAGTCTCTTTATATTCATATAAACATGTATTTACATATTTATATAAAGAACCTCATTTCAAAATTCCAAGTTAATATACAATGGAAATATCTCCCTCAACACTGAAATTTTTGTTTATTCATCTGCTCTCTGTTTGACCATCTACAGGGATATTTGGGATTAAGGAGATTATATTCAAGGGGAGGTTCATATTCGTTTTTAACAAACAACCAATAAAGGGGTTTTATTACTATATTTAGTGTAAATTTCAATTGTTTTGTTCAATTATGTTATTATTCACAATTTGATTCCTATGTATGTAATTCAGATGGAGATCTTTTGCCACAAGGACATTGACTACAATATGATACCTCACAAAGTATTAACTAATTCATAATTTGATTCCTATGTATATATTTCAGATGGAGATTTTTCGGCACAAGGACATTGACTTGAAGATCAGCCGTCGTCACTTAATGAGTGGTGAGGGCCAGGGCTACGGGGAGGTGGCGTTCAGTACGCCGTCCAAGGGCACCAGCATGGAGGACTTCACCAGTATGGTTCAGGGGTTCCTACAGGCCAAGCTAGGCAAGGGCTCGCACGACGCCTTGCTCAGGAAAATCCTAGAGCTGGCTGATAGCAACCAGGATCATAAGGTATGATATCTACTCTTAACACTTCCAATGCTTTCGTCCATGGCACAAGATTTTTGAAAACTATCTAAACCCTGTCATGTTGGTATTCATTGGATAGCTCTCTCTGACTACTGTCAGATGAGTACCAAAGTGCCAGGGTTTCAGTCATTTTTCAGTTTTTTTGCATCATTTTATATTTTATGAGCTGGCTGATAGTAACCAGGATCATAAGGTAGGATATCTACACTGAAGGCTGTGATGCTAGTGACACACTCAAAATAAAACAACTCCTAGCTTAGCACTCTTGTACCCTTTCTAACAAAGGTTATCTAATCCCTGAGGTCTTGGTGTTTCAAATATAAGTTAACTTTAACCTGAATAGGACCACGGTTTCTAATTTGCAATGTTTTACTTCAAATGACATTTTCTTGGTCAATAAAGTGCACATTTGATCTGTAAATACAAATACAATACAATTCCCATATATGCTTTCGCCTGAAACATTTCTCCTAGAATTAATTTATAGATATTGCTTTTGTTAACAAGATATCCCCAAAAACAGTTGGTTTTGGCTGCTACAGGCATTACTGTTTTTTGCAAAAATGGGTTAATAATCACCATCTATGTTGTATTAGTGATATCAAGATAATTGTCATCTATCACTGCCGTATTGTTCTTTCTAGGTTTCCCTGGCAGAGGCAAAAAGTATTTGGGCGTTGCTTCAAAATAACGAGTTCTTCATATCAGCGGTGTTTTCGGACAGTGAGCATGTGCCGAAACTGGAGGGTTTTTGCGGTGACCTGTACGGAGTCGAGCATACGCCTACTCAGCTACTGTACAGTAAATCCCAGCGCGGCGTGCTGTCTGTGATAGTGCCCTACACCTACACCTGGCAGTTCCCCAAGTGGCACAACCGCGCCAAGGTGGTGGTGGGGCTTCTGGAGTTTGTGATGGAGGCGTACCAGCACGGCTCCGACGGGATGTTCTTCATGTGCGGTCTGAGCGAGGAGAGCGTGGGGCACATGCAGCATTACGACGTACGCGTCCTCAACGTTCACGAGATCCTCCCGAAGGCGACGCTCTCCGCGTTTCTCTCCACACACGAGTGCATGACGGACGAGGACTGCGTGTATACCCGCCATTGCTCCACGACCTGTGATACCCGCACACACAAGTGCACCGGAGATGTGGTGAACCCCAATTTAAAAACCCTGTGCGTGGTTCTCGAGGACTACATCATGATCAATTGTCCGAAGCACATCAAAGCCGATCTCCGCCGCCTCGTCGATCGCTGCAAAGCTCTGGACAATAGGAGCGGACAGGTGGAGCTGCAGCATTCGTTAATCCTGAACGACTTGAAACTGTTGCTATGGAAACAGATACAAACAAGATGATGATGATGATGATTTATGATGCTTTAGTTGAGGAGAATGTTTCACTGTTGCTATGGAAACAGATACAAACAAGATGATGATGATGATTTATGATGCTTCAGTTGAGGAGAATGTTTCACTGTTGCTACGGAAACACAAATAAGATGATGATGATGATGATGATACTTTTATAGCAACTACTGTAAAACCCTTTATTACCACGCACATTTTTATTCACGCAACTGCAGTCTCAATTTGATCGCGGCCATTAAATTACATGCATCAATTGTATCACCGCTAGATCGGGCATTGCTTTATTCCTTTGAAAGTATATCATCACCAGTTATATATGCATTATCATCACCTAGCGCGAAAGGTGTGAAATTAAAAGGAGCTTGATAATTATGGGTTTTACAGTATCAAATGACATTCTAAAGGACTTGAAACTTGATATGGAAACAGATGCAAACAAGATGAGGATGATGATGATGCTTTAGTTGGAGGAGAACATTTCACTTCTATAGCAACAATATCAAATGACATTCACAATGAATAAGAAAAAACTGAAATAGTTCTGTGCTGTGTATTTTAATATTTGAAATCAACACATGCATTTTAGCACTGTTTCCAAAGTAATGTTGTGTTTTAAGGATTTGCTAGTGTCCCGTTTCCTTTGAGTATTTTTGGTGTAGGAATTTACCAAGGTACCTCAGGGTTTGAAGTTATTTATTTATTTCAGGGTTTGATATAGCTGTTTTTCTCAAAGGTTCGAACAATGTTGGATAAATAATTTGAGGTGTAGATATAACTAATGGTATTTCAAGGGTGGAGCTGATTTTAGTATTTCTTGATTTATAAAGAAATATATTTCTTAAAGGGTTTGGACTAATTTAAGGTAGTTTGTAGTTTGAAATATCCAAATGATTTTGAATCATTCATCCAGTTAAGCTTTGTCCTGCATATTTGCTTTATTTTGATTCGTTTACTTTGAGAATTTCTTTGGATGAGAATTTTATTAATGTTTGTCTTATGTGAAAGGGCTCATGAATATATAATGATAGCCACATCATTTTCACCATGCCTAGTTTTTCTGTTGTGTAGGCAAATGGCATTACTGATTGGAGCAAATATATTAACCCTTCTGATGCTAAGGTTACTTTCTTCAAATGCACAAGAATGCAAAAAATTATGAAAATCATCCTAACCAAGTCATCTGGGTATTCATATGAAAGCTCTCATTGAGTACTATCAGATGAGTACCCATTTGCCAGGGTTTCAGTCATTTTTCAGATTTTTTGCATCATTTTTGTATTGGCCAAATTAGCTACCAGCAGCATAAGGGTTAAAAATATGCATGATTGAATGTTCCTACCTTTGAATTGTTATATAGCATTTTCCCACCTGACGGCATTGTTTCATGGCATTATTCACCAGATGGCATTGTTAATAGCATTATCTCATCTTATGGCATTGTAATATGGCATTTTCCCACCTGATGGCATTGTTAACCTTTCCAATGCTAAGGATACTTTCGGCGTAAGCACAAGGATGCAAAGATTTTTGAAAACTCTCTAAACCCAATCATGTTGGTATTCATTGGAGTGCATTCGGATGAGTACCCCTGTGCCAGGGTTTCAGCCATTTTTCAGGGTTTTTTGCATAATTTTGTATTGGCGAAATTATTCACCAGCAGCATGAGGGTTAATGGCATTATTTCACCTTATGGCATTGGTTTACAGCATTATGTTAATTTACATGTGTTATTACGACATTGACCCATAGGCAGCCTGGCAATTTTGGGAAAATCTTTCAAGCAAAAGGATTATTCGGAACATATTTGAAAGAGAAATCTAAATCATATCATTACTAACAACTCTTCTTGATAATTTTTTTTTGTAAAACAATTCTAAATTTCCATGTTATTATCAAAAATATTATTGATCTAGGCTACAGTTATTTGGGCACTCCTAAGCGTTAATTGTAGGTTATAATATGTCACTTTACCTTAATGCATGACTACTGTATACTGTGGTAATTTTGCACTTGTAAGATAATGCTCAAGGCAGGTAGCTGCCTTTGATGCATAGTTTAATTATTGCGTACTGGTTTTAAATGACAAGCGGTCAATGTCAGTGCTGTACGTTACTAGCATAGGGATCAGATGTCCAAATAATGGTGCACAGTTTAGTGGTGCGCATAGTGTGCATTATTTAACCCATTCACACTTAGAAGTTCTTATAAAATTGTCTGGATCTATGGTAGTTTTTATAATAACTTTGGAATTAAGAAAGATTTTACAAAATATTTGAAGGAGACTTGTTGTTGAAGTTCTGAACAAATTTTCTCCTTCAAATAGTTTCTCGATTTTGCTTTTGCCTACAAGCTTGCATCAAAATTGTCAGGCTGATTTTTGGTCGCTGTAAGCATTAATGGGTTAAACTGCTGCAATATTTCCCCAGTATACAGTATGTAGCATCATTTGAGCTGATGGTATCGCTATTTAGTGTTGGGTGATTGTGGGTGGTCTTTAAAAATAGAAAGTTGCAGACACAGATGATTGTACAAGAAAATTTGCTCTGAATATCTAGTCCCAAAAATCATTTTGTAAGGGGTCAGGCTTCGGTTAAAAATTCTGTAAGACAGCGGAATTTACGGTTCTCAAATTCAAAGGGCCATAGCCATACCTAAGATCTCATAGCGATGGTTTTCCTAATCCTGAAGTCACACTCTAGTCCTTTACCAAAAAACAATTTTGGAGTTGTAAGCTATATTTCACTTTTATATGTCATTTTGGAACTGTTCTAAAGGACAACTAATGTGTCGAATGGTGTTCGACAACTAAGTGTAGACTGTTGTAAAACTGTTGCCAATGGTCTTACAAACTCTCTTCAACCATTTTAGTCGTAGTTGGTCGCGGTCAAGTTTTGACCCTGTGATGCCCTCCGATTAGTGCTGACAGTAACCAATTGCAACAGACTCTTGTGCAACAATAGGCCATTCCATATACGAACACATGCGATTTGCAACAACCAGAGGTTCATTGCAGGTAGTCAATTCATCTGTGCGCATGGGGCTTAGTAGCACTGTAGTGTAAGTGTATGTACTGGCATGTGAGGGAAAGCTGAAAATGATTGTATAGTCTATCCTGTATATGCAGTAAGTGAGTTCTGCAATACTGTAAAACCCTGGGCAATTCTCACTTAGTCACCCAGAACGCAATGCTTATACAGGCAAACTTGGATATGACACATACTTGATATGCATGGGACTGGGACCGAGCAAATCGTCCGTCCTAGACAAGAGTCCGTTGTACTATGGTCCGTCATATCCGAGTTTGTCTGTATTTTGTGTGTATACCCTAGAAGCACCAGGTTGAGAGTATGCTCCCTCACTGGCCTAGTCAGCATTATACCATAAACTATCATGAGGTGATACAGGTACTTGAATTGCCAGTAGATGGAATGTGGTAAATGTCACCTGTTTTTCCGTGTCAAGGCATAACGATTACAGTATACTGTATATTTTGCGCATATGAAAGAATGTGCTCTGCAAGCAGCTGCCTTTGATGCCCAGTTAAATTTTTGTGTACGGGTGATGAATTACAAGCTATCACTTTTTGTACGGTAGTTGCATAGAGAATGGATGTCCAAAGAATGGTGTGCAGTTTACTACAGTGCTGACTTATAATTCCTGCACTAAATGCGTGGGCAGACCGGGCATAATACACGACCGCACGCCCAATTTTACCAAAGTTTCTTGCATGGATGACCCCATAACTGAACGTAATTTTGTTCTTCAAGGTACGTGGGTCATTGGCGTGCTTGGCTTAATTTTGGACATTTTATCAAAGTGTGTTTGTACAATCAGGCACTAGCAGACGTCCGGTCAACTGGTGCAGGAATTAGATATCTGTACTAAAAATGTGTATTCCAGGGGTGTCTGAAGTAAGCATTTATTAAATTGCCGCAATATTAACATGGTATACAGTATATGAACATTAGTTGATGCTTGGAGCATCAGATAATCAATTGTGAAATATAAACCCAGTCCAATCCCTAAATACGGGGCTTACTTTTCATTTTGCAAAATTTTTAAACTGAAATCTAAACCCATTCCAAGTCCTCAATGTTGGTGTTTTGTTTTTTTTCATTTTGCTGAATGTATAAATCTAAAATCTAAAATTTAAACTGATTCCAATAAGAAAATATTGGTGTTTATTTTTCATTTGCATATGTTTAAATGTGAAATCTAAACTTGTTTTAATCCTTAGATGTTGGTGTTTATCTAAACCAATTCCAATCGCTAAATGTTGGTGTTTATTTTTCATTTTGCAATCATTTAATTCTGAAATCTAAACCAATTCCAATCGCTTAATGTTGGTGTTTATATTTTATTTTGCTGTTGTATAAACCCTTAAATCTAAACCAATTCCAATACTGAAATATTGGTGTTTATTTATCATGTTGCAGATGTTACAATCTGATATCTAAACCAATTCCAATTCCTCAATGTTGGTGTTTATTTTTCATTTTGCATATGTGTAAATGTGAAATCTGAACTTATTTCAATCCCTAAATGTTGATGTTTATTTTTCATTTTGCAGATGCTTAAATCTGAAATCTAAACTGATTCTTATCCCTGAATATTGGTGTTTATTTTTCGTTATGCAGATGTTAAAATCTGAAATCTATGCCTATTCTTATTGTTAAATGTTGATGTTTATTTTTCATTTTAGAGATGTGTGTCACCTATTTGCAACCATTTACTTTCTTCAACTGTGTTGATAGTATTTTCGAAATAAACTCTTCGGTTACTGCAATTAACTTTTTGTAGACCATAGGAACACATGACAGAAGTGTCCAATTCTAGTGCTAGTAAAAATTCTCTTTTTCGCAACGAAGATGAAATTATTTTGGTCAGCTTTCACCGTCAGAGGGGTCTGTTTGAAATAAATTGTACTCATTTCTCATTCACATTCATTTGATTAAAAAGTTAAGCATGTGGTAAATGTACAAATATAGCCAATGGAAGTTGTTTAAACTTTTTTGCATGCCTTAAGTTGGATTTAACCCTTCCGATGCTGGGGCTACTTTCGTCCAAAGCAAAAGGGCGAAAAGATCTTTGAAAACAAATCCGAACCCTGTCATGTGGGTACTCCTTCGAAAGCTCTCGAGTACTTTCATATGAGTACCCATTTCGCAGTGTTTCGGTCATTTTCCAGGTATTTTGCATAATTTTTTATTGGCTGAATTAGCCACCAGCAGTATAAGGGTTAAACTGCAGACACTGGGAACAGCAAGTGTTTGATACTTTGGACTGCTTGGCTGAGGAGGTAGGCCATAAGATCATTAGTATAATACAATGGATATGGTAAATGTTGGGGAAAGTATAGATGTTCACGAGTTGATATGTGATGTATAATTTATTGTATATAAAGGATGAATGTGCACTGTATGTACAATAGAGTATTGCTGTTTGTTCCATATAAGAATATCTGTATAGTTTGCGTGCAGCATTATTATAGACTATTATGTAAAACATTAAAAAATTGTTAAAAACTTATCAAATGTTTGTTCTTCTATAATGTTTTAGCTTGGCTGGGTCTTGACAACTACCAACAACTCTCCTTTTTGTAGATATTTTGTAAGATTATTCTGAATTTCCAAATCTCCAATTATTGTAGAAATTATAGATTGTGAAGAAAATTGTCTCAGCAGGTAGAAACATATCAAAGGACCAGCGCACTTTGACAATTAATCAATTAACTAATTAAGTAATACAATCATTCTGTTAATACCTGCACAACACCTGTTGGTATTATCTGTGACTGTGCGCCCAGGCTTCGCTCTTTGCGTGCGAGCAGAAATGCTACGCCCTTGATGACGCCACAGCTAAAGACAACGTTAACCCTTCCAATGCTGAGTCTACCTTCGTCCATAGCACACAGATGCAAAGATTTTTGAAAACCATCCAAAGCCTGTCATATTGGTACTCATTAGAAAGCTCTTACTGAGTACTCTCATATGAGTACCCATTTGCCAGGGTTTCAGTCATTTTTTAGGGTTTTTGCATCTTTCTGTATAGGCCAAATTAGCCAGCAGCATAAGGGTTCAGACCCAGCCAAGCTCCAACGAAGTGCTTGTTTGCATGCCACGGCAAGTAAAATGGCTATGTAATTATAGTGAATAAGTTATATTACATCCTTGATGTAAATATGGTGAATAAGTTATTTTCTTAACATGGCAAGCTGAAATTTCAAAACTTTATGATTAAACCTATTAATACTCGCAGGGGCCAAAAGCAGCCTGGAAATTCTGGTGAATTCTTTTAGGCAAATGCACAGTTTGCAATATAATTAGAAAAGAATGTTAATCAAAACTCTACCAACAACTCTCCTTTTTATAAATAGTTTGTAAGATTATTCTGAATTACCAAGTTATTGTAAAAATAAAGGTCCGGAAGAGAATTTCCCAAGGAACTCCTAAGAATTAATGGGTTAATGATGCAAAATATGAATTGCAAGAAGCTGGAGAAGTTCTATTTTTTGGAGGGCAAGTGAAAACTAGTATCAACTTTCCCTAGAGTGTTAGACTTTCCTGAACCCATTAATGCTTACAGCGGCCTGACAATTTTGGTGATATTCATTAAGGAAATGTGCACATAGAACATCGTTGCGGCCACCCCACTTGTGGAGTGGCGTCGGCGATGCCACACTGTGCTGCTGCTGTGCTTCCTGCCGTTCGCTCTCCCCAGAGAACGCTATCTATCTGGCAGGTACTGGCCGTGCAGGTCCTTATCTTTATGGTTCAAATGCAGTCATCTGTGGCAGTGTAGGAGGGGTGTTAACACAAGAAGAGACAGTCTTACAGATTTCCACTTGCAGTGGAAAATTGAGTATAACAGCGGTTTTATTGGAATTAACTACAAAAAGTGGGATATTTAGGTAAGGAAGTATATGATACACCTGCTTGCAGCTTAGTATAGGAGTTTAAGCGTGCTCTTGAGGGTTGAAACTTGTAACTAGTGACTTTAAAAAGTTCTATGTGACCATTTCCTGTCATGTTTCTCGGGCAAAAGCAAAGAAGCTGAGAAACGTAAGTACTGCACATTTCTCATGTGCTTCAAGTCAAATTCTAACTCACAATCTTAGTCAGCGGTGAGAAAGATTAAGCGAAAGGAAATGCCCTAGACCACGCAACTGTTGAGGTAGCGCACTGCTGATGCTGGCGGTAGCTTGTTCAGTCTAAACAATGTGATGCAGAAAAGGCAAAAAAGAAATAACTGAAGCCATAGCACATAGATACTTATCTGATAATACTGTGCAAAATCTTTCCAATGTATACCAACATGGCGAGGTTCAGATACTGAGATGGTTTTCAAACAAGTTTGCAATAGTTGTGCCCTGGACAAAAGCAGACTCAGCATTGAACATGCTGTGTGCATTGAATGAGTAAGATCAGTCCCCCATATAGAGTATACATATATATATATATATATATATATATATATATATATATATATATATATATATATATATATATATATATATATATATATATATATATATATATATATATATATATATATAATATATATATATATATATATATATATATATATATATATATAAATATATATATATATATATATATATATATATATATATATATATATATATATATATATATATATACATATATATATATACATATATACATATATATATATATATACATATATATATATATACATATATATATATATACATATATATATATATACATATATATATATATATATATATATATATATATATATATATATATATATATATATATATATATATATATATATATATATACGCTTTATACATCCCCTCACTACATGCATGCATATATATATATATACATATATATATATATATATATATATATATATATATATATATATATATATATATATATATATATATATATATATATATATATATATATATATATATATATATACATATATATATATATATATATATATATATTTATATATATATATATATATATATATATATATATATATATATATATATATATATATATATATATATATATATATATATATATATATATATATACGCTTTATACATCCCCTCACTACATGCAGCAGGGGGAGTGAGAAAATATCAATGGCACAAATATGAGTGAACCTCATTACCGGCATGTGGCGCTTCATGCCACTGATAAGAAACTCATGACGTGCATGATGACATGGCAACCAACTCATCAAGTGAAAGAATGTGTTTATAAAAAGGTTCGTGGTTAATAAAGGATTTACAGTATATATATATATAAATACACACACATACGTATATATATACATATACGTATATATATATATATATATATATATATATATATATATATATATATATATATATATATATATATATATATATATATACATATATATATATATATATATATATATATATATATATATATATATATATATATATATATATATATATATATATATATATATATATATATATGTGTGTGTGTGTGTGTGTGTGTGTGTGTGTGTGTGGTTTTGATGGCACTGGTGCCCTCAGAATATTGTCACTATTTTGTCAATGTCTCTTGCACCACATCATTCAAAAACGAAGGTAAAGTGGTTATCAGAAGTGATCTCACCACTGTCATTAGATTATTTTGTAAATTGATTCTTAATTTCCAAATTATATTTCTATGTTTTGCGTTTCTAGGTGACTCTTGTTAGGGAGATATCTTAACAAATGATAGATAGTCCCCAAGGAAGCTGAAATGCAAGTGGTACCTGAGGTGTGACGAGGCGAAGCCGAGTTAGCCCAGGGTATTACATACACCACAGCTTCCGAGGGGTCTATGTAGCTTGTACCACAGGGTAAAAATGTGGTGGCAATCCCCCGCAACCATCTTTTGCCACCACGTTGCGAGCAAGTTTCCAGCATAGTGTAAAAGGGGCTGTACAGGCAAGGGTTAAACAAGGGTGTTATATGGTGCAGGTGAAGCGTCTATCAGAAGGATATACCGGAACCTCAACAGCACAACCTCAATCGTGATAATTGACATGACTACCCATTACTGTTAAGGGTATGTGTTGAAAACATAGCGTATAACTGGTTATACCAATAAAGATATGGCGATCAGATAGACAGGTCGGATATAAGGTATCAACATTTGCTGCACTAAATACGTGGGAAACCCGTGTAGTATACAGGGGCTCAAATATATGTGTACGACGGGAAGACAAGGAAGCCAGGGACAGACCAGATAATGTAAATCACTTAAGTATAGCGGGAACAATAAGATAGCGATAATAGCCCTCTGCCCATATGCGCTATTGTAAAATCCCCGTCTTTATTAAATTCGTAATTGAACTTGCTGCTGCTGTTACCATTCACCGCTATACTTAGATCACGCTATCCAGGGCAGTACCGTAATTGCGCTATATAATGTTCACGCCATGATTAAGTGATTTACAGTACTTAGTTAGGATATATGTATAGGCCAGGAAGACAGGGGTGGGCAGGGCCTGATGCAGGATGCATGACATAAGTATGGGGGGGACAGGGAGCATGAAGAGAGATAAGGCCAGACTCAGTGAGACCACGGAAATTGGTCCATCATATGCGAAATCTGTTATATGTATATCATATGCAAGTTTGTATGTCTCATTGACAGATATAAGACAAAACAGCAAAAAGATTGCCTGGCTGGACTTCTATTATACTTCAGATGTATTTGTCAAACTAACTAGTAGCTGAGAACGCCCGGACATTGCGAACTGAGTCCTTTATGGCCGAATATAACTCAGCACACGTGTGAGGCTCGGTAGAAATAAGCTGACTGCTAGACACGTGTTTGTCTGGCATACACAATGCTAATTACATCGTGTGTGCTGTGATATTGGTCCGCGTTAGCAGAGTTCCGGCATAAGGAATCCGGCTTACGCATGGTCCAATACACATACCTGATATGCATGGGACTGGGACGAAGCAGATCGTCCGTCATAGTCAAAACTCCGGCGTATACACTGTTCTATGGATGCGCCGTTTGTAACATCTATATTTCTGTTGATTTCTTACATTTCTGTCGACAGAATTGTAATTTTATAATTCTGTTGGACAAAAGTCTAAGCTTACAATTCTGTTGGACCGAGGTGCAAGATTACAATTCTGTTCGACAGGATTGTAAGCTTACAATTCTGTCGACAGACGTGTAAGAGATCAACATAATTATAGATGTTACAAAGGGCGCCCCAAAGTGTTCCGGGGTAGGCGAGTTCGCCTGTAGCTGCTAGTAACACGTATGTACCAAGCTTCAGATAAGCTATTGACAGACTATGTATTGTTTTAAGTTTCTCAATTTGCCATTATGGGTCAAGACCACGTGTACGCTCCAGATATGAATTCAGAATTTTAATTGCCATCCCTTTTCCTGCCATATAGAGGACCAAATGCGAGACGCCACTCGTAAGTGTTGGGGCAACTGGAAAACTAAAGGCTTAACAGGCGCGGATCCACACCGGTTTGCATCGATGCATGTGCATCGATCAATCTCGAAAGTGCATCGTTTCTTATCAAAGGGCATCGGTCAATTTCAAAAGTCCAAACTCCCCATCTCTTGTAATTGTGTCGGAAACAGTGGCGATCCAACTTTGGGAGGTTAGACTTTAATTACGCAAGTGCGTCTGTCTCTGTAGAGCAGGAAGTAAATGACCGTAAATGTGTATAAGCTAAGGCTCCGGAAAACCAGGCTAGCTAGTATTCTCAGGGGAGTCTGGCTAGTCGCCAGGTGCGGCAGGATGGGGTAAGGGGGGAGGAGGGGTAAGCGGCATCCTCTCCAATCATCAATTGCACTTCCGACTGAGTGATACATCCTGACTAAGGGTGCACCAGTGACAATGCCAATCTAGTCTTAACGGCAATCTTGATCAGTTACTATGTAGCGTCTAATAATTCTTGTTTTGCCAACAATTAATGGTTTAATGTATGTATGTATCTTTATTGACCATAAATTGCATTTATGAGAGTACAATACAAATAATATATTCATTTCAGTAGCTTACAAATAAGATAGAAAATGATAAAGGGCATACCACTTGGGATTATGTAGCGCACTAAGTGCTCAGTGGCTGCTAAAAACTTAAACTAGAAAACTAACGCAAAATGAACAGGGTGTTATACTCACATAGGGTGAGCCACTTGTTCTACCGACTGATACCAAACATAAACTGATCGTCGGACCAGTGCATAAAATAACATTTCTAAACTGAAATCCTAGTTGCTAGGAGAGAAAATATTGTGTGACTTATAGAAAAGAAAGGCTGTTTGGGTAACATCGAACGAAAAAGAGATCCAGTTACAGAGGACCTTTAGGCTAACCATTAGCACAAAGCCTTTCGAATTAACCAAAACTTGTACTTAGTAAGGTTAGTATATGCCTGTACAGGGGGCAAACATTTTGAGGTCGTCCGCTATTGAATAGTGGCCATTTACCGTAAATTAGTCCAGAAACGGGAGTGGTAAGCACAACAAGGTGATGCCTTAACCAATTCCTTCTCTAGAGCTAATGACCCGTCTGTACTTCATACAGATATGTCTACCTGAAATTTCCAGACCCCTACAAACGCTATCAATTCCTACATCGTTCATAGTTTTCCCCAATTACCATGAGAAGGTGATATGAGGGCTACCTCTTATTTTGTCGCTAAATTCAAGTGCATTTTCTTCTAACTGTCTATACATATGGAACGATTTTTATCTTCTTTAGGAAATCTGTGTATTTATCCGAAATTGACAACTTTTCTTCATAATAAACCCCTGTATAGGACAACGAACATCATGATACGGACCCCCAGTTTCTTATCAGCTTTTGATTAGCGTTACATACAGAAACTTGATAGTCTCAGAATCTTTTTATAACATTTAATGTAAGAAATAAATGAAATATATCTCGTTTCTATCGTAGTTTGCTCACTTGGTTAATTTGTGAACATAGGGTCATTTGAGATTTTTATGTCAATTAAAGCTGACACACTTTTCCTCATAATCACCTGTGAATATTTAGGCTAGCATTAGGAAAAGTAAAATGCCTGATGCTAGAACGGTTCCCACAGGCTTGCACACAATCTTAGATGAAAAAAAGAATGGACATGTAGCGAGAGACTAAATATTATATGCGCTATAGTGAAGGGCTGGAGATGCCAGGGGTCTCTAATCTGGCATCAGCGTGAGGTCACGAGGGAACAAGGACCAATTAAGGCTATCGTATCATTTACATTACATAGAAACATGAGCGCCAACGTGCGAAGAGCACGACCTTTGGGCTCTTCTTTGAGACCGGCTGGTTTCATATTCACTTGTTTTTATTTATCTAAGACACAATCAGGCCCTATTCTCATCATGGAATTTCATCAAGTCACAATCGCTTCAATTTAACATGCATTTTGAGTATCTAATTTAACAGATTTGCTTTAAATTGATATATTTATAGAAAGCGGTTTTGACATTTCAATCTTATTTTGACTTTGTTAAATAATTGTGGAATTGGATAGGTGAATTTTGCATTTCTCTTAATTGCAACTGCAATTACAAAATAAATTTGAATGTAGTAAACCCCATCCTTCCTTCCGCATATGTGATATTTGAAAGTTCATGATTTGTAGCTTGCAAGAGGGGCTCTGACCATTTTTTTTTCAGCTTTTACCCCCCCCCCCCCCCCCCCCCCCCCCAAAAAAGAAAAAAAATATAGGATCTGCACCCTGCTAAACAATAATACCCACAACAGGATACGTGAGAACAAGGTTACCTGCTAAATTCATGAAAAATGTAGAACTAATTCAGTAATAAAGACCATTTTCTTTCAAACAAGTGTTCTTTGTCATTTATAATGCTATTGTAATATTCATGCTTATAGACTTGTTTCAAGTTTAATTGTACCTGTAGAAGAGTAGGAGCTTTGCAATCCAATTTCGATTGATATATTGTGTTTTTTTGCATTTAACAGTATAAGGTTAATTTGAGGACTGTTTTCTAGATCACCCAAAAATCTTCTTCCTGACAGTTAAATGATAATCAACCATACCTAAAGATTGAATCCACGATTCTACTTTAGACCATAGGTTTTGTACAATGACACAGTCTATTAGCATGTGAAAGTTGCTATATTTTTCAGAAGAGCACATAGAACAAGTATCATCATCTTTAAATCTACACTTAACTAGTTCATCATTTGTAAAGTATCTATAATGCAACGTTCTGAACTGAGTGTATCTCAAACAGACATCATCTACCATTCGATGTGTTTTAATAAAAGAGTTTCTCACCTCATAAGGATGCAGTGTTATGTCCCCTTTATCATACCATTATGGCATACATTGTTTACAATATCGTTTTGTTTACCCAGAAGGGCTTTGTAAATATGAGAAACTCCCTTAGTGTCTCTACAAAGAATACTATTCAGTAGGCAATTAGCAAGCCGCGTGACATTGGAAGAGGGTTTTTCTCTATTATCTAAGAATAGTTTTATTGTCACAGCAAACCCACCATATTCAAGAAAATTGGATGATACATGATATCTATTCTGAACATCCGCCAGTGAAAATATTTGGCAATTTTCATTAAGAACGTCACTTATAGTTGTAATACCTTTTCTGAACCAATTTGGTTTTATTGGTAATCTTAAGAAATTATTATACCATATTGGTGTTGAACATATAACAGATAAATCAGTGCAAACTGAACGTTTAAATGACATTCTTAGCCCTTCAAGGACATCCTGCCAGAAAGGTATATCAATGATTTCTACCATTCATTCAACAAAATCCGGCCCATAATTAAAGATCTCATGAAAATCTTCCATGTCTAAGAATATCCTCCACTTCCGATTGGACGTTAAGTATCTTCTTAGCCATCCAAGTTTTAGAGCCTTATCAAACAAAGTAAGATTATGCAATTTTAAGCCACCTTCAGCTATGTCAGCTTCAAGGATGTGCTTACTAAACTTTGCAGGTTTGTCACTCCATATAAAAGAATAAAAGATACTCTCTAATTTCTTTATTGTTGATAATTTTACCTAAGAAAGTAGGTCACAATGGACAGACATGTGGACCTACTTTCTTAAGTAATATTTCCACCAAAATCACCTGCTGTAATGTATTCTCTTGCAGGAACTCCAAATTTGCCTTTCAGTTGCCCTAGTCTAGTATATTTAGCAGACATGTATGACATTTATAAATCAAATGAACCTTTATTGATCAAGAAAACCTCATTTGAGGTAAAGCACTGTAAAATTGAAACTGTGTTTATATCGAGGTCAGCTCAAACAGGTAAGTTAAAGAAAACTTATATTTGAAACACCAAGACCTCAGGGATTATATAACTATTGTTAGAAAGGTTACAGGAGTGCTAAACTAGGAGTTGTCTTACTTTGAGAGTGTCGCCAGCATCACAGCCTTAAGCTATCCCCAAGTCACTCGCAACTTGTCACGTGTACGTTGAATGCATGGAGTGATTGGGAGCGAGCAGAGAGTGTCAATGCCCTAGGCAACTCGGCTATCAGGACATGCCCATCCAGTGCTGAATGGATTATGAATATGTTAATCAAGGCTATACTGGATTATGAATCTGTTAATTAGGTAATACAGTGAAATCTCTTCATTGGGATGTTTTTCACTGTATATAGTTTGCGCCAATTACCACTATGGCTTCCTATCTAATGAGCATAATTATTCAAGTTCATCCTTCACGACAGCCCTAATGAGTATGTTTTAATGTGTTATGGTTACAATTAAGAAGCTGTGGCGTACGTGTTTTTCATTGGATGTCCACGAATATAATCCTTATGTAAAGTGATTATAAAATGGACATTTAGGAATAGACCTACGACTTCAACTAAACAACATCGGCAGCAGCAAGAAGAATAGGATTTTAATCGAGACCAGCCGCTTTAACTTTTAAGGTAATGTGTATTCAACCATTTCTCGATAAGTTGTGTTCGCTGATATTTCGCCACATATTGTCGGTTATTATGTAAATAGTTTTGAGATAGGTTTGTCTCAAGACAAGCAGCCATGCAATGTAAGAAGCAAGTCATTATTTTCACTTTTTTCTTTCATGAGATGAGTGCGTTTGTGGTGGTTATAACCTCTGTGGCTAGGTCTGACACTCATTACAGCATCATGTATTGAAATGGCTTCGTTTAAGTTGTATCCGCTCTATAAAATTACGCCTTTTTCTTCTCAGATATATTTTTTCATATTGGATTATGAGCCTTATCAATCGCCTGCTCCACTATGATTCTTCATGTCAATTGGACACTAGGTGTCGGACGTAGCCGTTTACACTCTGTAGATTTGAAATCAAATGTTTGAATTGGATATCACCCCTTAGCACACTGCTATAATCGATAGCACGTCTTAGCCAACAATATGATATATATATATATATATATATATATATATATATATATATATATATATATATATATATAAATATATATATATATATATATATATATATATATATATATATATATATATATATATACATACATACATACATACATACATACATACGTACGTACGTACGTACGTACGTACGTACGTACGTACGTAC
>OZ012695.1:24677430-24684894 GCA_963942565.1 Maea johnstoni | reverse complement strand
GGCATAGACAGCAGGCGGTTCGCCTTTATTGCGTGAAATACGGTGCCCAATGTATGTGGACCTGTACAATAAGAAAATATAATACTCAGCTGTGTTTTTGATTGCATATAAATTAAATGTAGTGCATGTATTATTTTTTGACATGCGTGTAATAAGCAACCTATGCAGTACAGACATTTAATCTCTGCACCAGTCGACCGGACGTCTGCAAGTGCCTGGCTGTGCAACCACCGGACTATATCTTGCCTGTGCGTAGGAAATGTGTTACACTGTAGTTAAATGTGGTATTCGGTCAATAAACTTACTTGCGTGTGAGATAATGTTTTGTTTTCTGTTGGTGAAAAGCATTTTGATATTTTTCTGCATTTAAAATGCTGTAAAAAGTTGGGATATTACCATATTTCTCATATACATAGAATGCTTCTTTTGTATTGCTGATAAAAAAAACTGATAACGAAACGGGGGTGGGGTGGCGCACTCATTTGTTCATAACATTAACCACCTGCATTAACCAATGATTAAGATAATTGGTTTCGCATCGTTTTTCTAGGGTTGTCCTGCCACTGAAGAATCAGTGATATTAATATTTCATATTTTCCTTTGAATATAACTCCATTCTCTGAGTGCAATTTAAATGCCAGCAGACTCCCCGCAGGGCTTGTTCATATTAATGCAGAGGCTTTGTGCGGGAAGACACAAAGTGACAACTTCCGGTTATAGCGTTAACTTACGTTATAACGTTAAAGCAGGTAACAATTGTGCTGCTCAAGTAAAATTGTAGTTCAAAAGGAATTTCGTTAGGACAAAGGGGTGTTGGCTGATTGCTTACCTTGGTCCTAGTACAGGAAAACCATTTTAAAATGCCTAAATAAATGCCAATACATTAGCCTATTGCCTTCCATGCAATAGTAAAGTAGACCTACATTCTAAACTACATAAACAATATAATGAATATATATATCAGGGATTGATTCTTTCTTTCTTTTAATACAAATAAGTAACTATTTAATAGTGCTATAATGTGATAGGGCTTTTGATAACCCGTCATCCGGCGGTTATTTCTCTCTCCACAACTTGGGGCACTTTGAAGAATTATAGAAAAGTGTTAACCAAGTTACACCATTTCTGTTATCACAAAAAAACGAAGACATGCATATTTGTATATCTAAAAACTTAACTTGTTTATTGGAAAATATTAGCATCAATCGTACAGTACAGACATTATATTCCTGCCCCAGTCGACCAGATGTCTGACAGCGCCTAGTTGTAAAAGATACTCATGGATAACATGTCAAATTGATAAGCCAAGCACACAAACGACCTACGCAGCTTGCAAATCACAAGCGTTGTTCAGTTATGCCTGCAAGCCCAAGAAACTGGGTTTCAATCGTGTACTAAGCCCGGGCTGCCCAAGCATTTTGTCATCGTTAGAACGAATGATAAAATGCGTTAACGATTCTATGATTTTACCATAACTCATTAATACTTAAGGATTCATATTCTAATTGCTGCATGGATATATCATACCTTTTGCAATAATTTCCGTAATTGACATTGATTTTAGAAAATATTTGATGAGAATTGTTGGTAGTGTTCTTATGAACATTTCTCCTTGAAGTATTTTTCCAAGTATGCTTTTAGCTGAGAGATTTTTCCTAAAGGATCAGATAATTTGGCCGCTACGAGTGTTAGTGAGTTAAACGTATAATATACTGTAAATCACTTAAATATGGCGTGAACATTATATAGCGCAATTATGGTACTGCCCTGGATAGCATGATCTAAGTATAGCGTTGAACGGGAACAGCAGTAGCAAGTTCAATGAAGAATTTGATAAAGACGGGGATTTCACAATAGCGCAAATGGACAGAGCGTTATTATCGCTATATTATTGTTCCCGCTATACTTAAGTGATTTACAGTATAGAACGGGTAGGGCAAGTTACCGCAGCCAAGCCACTTGTAAAGTGAGCTCAGTCTTTACAATAGGGCTCCTCAGGTAACGTGGTGAGATAATAGGTACCCACTCGGTCATAATTATCATAAGCCTTGATCCCCATGTACTGACAGTTATAGGACTCTTCACAGGTGTTACAGCGGCCCTGAAATAAAAATATCACCACAATATAAACAAGGATGATTCTCATAATGACGACCATATAAGTATGGATGTATGCACGTACGTACGTATGAACGTACGTATGTATGTATGTATGTGTGTATTCATGTGTGTGTATGTTTGCATGTAAAGCAAATGAAACACAAAAATCGAGTAATGTAGTGAGTCAGTTTTAAGATTTTTCACATGAGTGACACTTACAATGACGTCTCTCGTATTAGTTTATCATCTCACGGTCATCAACATAGTTCAGGAGAATAGGACACACGAATAGGTCAAATCCTAATTGATAGTGTAATGCACCCTGAGATACTAAAAGAACTGCCGCCCTGTTAGCAACCTTTCGTTTGTATCAAAGGTCTTGGAGAGGGTGGTTGCTCAGCGACTGACGAGTTAGATGACAGATAACAATCTACATGAATGCCTTCAATCTTCATATAAACACGGTCACAGCACAGAGACAGCACTAGTGAAGGTACAGAATGATATCTTAACAAGCATTGACCGGCATGGAATTGTTATACTGATTCTGCTGGACCTACATTGCAAGTGCAGCATTTGATACCATAGACCCTTATGTGCTGTTTTCTAGAATGGAAGGCACTCTGGGTATAACAGGGCCAGCCCTTAAATGGTTCCGTTCATATCTTGGTGACCGTACTCTTCGAGTTCAGATAGATTATTCATTCTACGCATCACAGGAAATCCGATGGTCTGTACCACAAGGATCAGTGTTGGGCCCTCTGCTATTCCTGATTTACCTCCTACCCTTAGGAATACTGATACGAAAGCATGGTCGGGAGCTCCATGCTTATGCGGATGATACACAGCTCTACATCTCTATCAAACCTATCAATCAGCGTGTAGTCAACATAGGGGTAGAAAAGTTGGAAAACTGCATCACCGACATCTATACATGGATGTCTCAAAATAAATTGAAATTGAATGCAGACAATACAGAGGTTCTGTTAGAACTACTAGTCAAACAAGCCAATACAAGGACTCTAAGATCAAACACTAAGAACTTATTGCAGATACACACTAATCTGAAAAGGTTTTGTGACAGAGCATTCTGTGGCTATGCACCACGTCTTTGGAATGAGCTCCCTAACAACATCAAGGCTGCTGATAGTGTGCAAAATTTCAAGAAACAGTTGAAAACATTGCCATTTCGAAAGGAGTGTATCTGACTATATGGACCATAACAACTGTCCACTGACTTTCTTCAAAGCGCTCTTGAACATTATAGGTGGAAAGGGCGCTATATCAAATATCAATTATTATTAGTAGTAGTAGTAGTAGTAGTAGTAGTAGTAGTAGTAGTAGTAGTAGTAGTAGTAGTAGTATTATTATTAATGCACGGTCTGGGAGAAAGTTAGTAGGGAGATGCTGCCATGGTCCAATTAACAATCATCAATATTAGGTTCCAGTGGACAGGAGACTCCTACTAGTGTTGCCCAGCATGACTAACACGTCTGCAATGTAATTACTGCTGCACTCAGGTCTTTTAAGGCTGGTTCCTCGAATATATAGTGCGCCTATTTGCTTCAAGCTGGTTATATCTGGTTATAAGCTGGTTATATCTCCTGTTATGACCCGTAAACTAAGTCAGGCAGCGAGATTTGCTGGTGCCGGATCCTATCGTATTGAAAGTCTCAGGTAAAGCGAATTCTTGTCTTACCTCTTGAAAGTCCTTTTTCGTCTGGCAGGGATTAGATGTGAAGTTACATTTCCCAATCAGCGAGAAACGAAAGAACTCCGTGGCCATTGCGTGGTTACATATAGAGGTCGCTGCAATGTGCATATGTATTGAATTATTTATCGTCGTTGTCTGTACTTCGATAATGAATTGAACATTCATGGCATGGATGAGTTTAGGAAATACGAATACGAATCAAACTTACATAGGCACATACCTGCATGAATGAATAATCATACTCTGAACAAATGTATACCAGAAAAGAAAAGTTTATCATTAGTCATCCTTATTGTGAAAATGGTGTACGGCAAGATGTCTGCGAGAAGCCAACAGGGGATCGCTGGTATAAGGCCGAGTGTAAATCACTTTAGTATAGCGGGAACAATAAGATAGCGATGATAACGCTCTGCCAATATGCGCTATTGTAAAATCCCCGTCTTTATTCAATTCTTAATTGAACTAGCTGCTGCTGTTCCCGTTCACCGCTATACTTAGGTTACGCTATCCAGGGCATTACCATAATTACGCTATATAATGTTCACGCCATATTTAAGTGATTTACAGTACCTGCTGGCTGAAAGCAGACATCTTGCCGTACACCATTTGACAACAAGGATAATACATTTATCATCAGCTCACCACCTCTGCTACACTTGCTACAGGTCCGTGATTATGACAGGAAATGGTCACATAGAACTTCTTAAGGTGCTTCAGTAGGGGCTTAAAGAGTGTTAACCGACTTCCCTAGAATATAGCCTGTATCAGGCTGTATGTCCATCATATCCATCATATCATCAGTCAAGACGGCTGCACTCCATCTGCAGCCGATTGAAGAGAGACCAGTGGCGCTATGCTGTACTGAAGGACCTTAATGTCACTAGATACAACTTTCAACCCTCAAGAGCACGCTAAAATCATGTATTAAGCTGTAAGCCGTCGTATTATATACTTCCTTACCTAAGTATCCCACTGTTTGGTAGTCATTTCCAATAAAACTGCTTTTATACTCAATTTTCTTCAACGAATGGAAATCTGAAAAGCTGTCACTCCTTGCGTTGACACCCCCTCCAATACACATAACAAGCAGGATCAACGGAGCGAAGGGAGAACATAGAGGGTGGTTATGGAACGCCCAGTGTGCCAAAACCACATGTTTCTGAAACATGAGAGATGTTTAGGAAACATGTACATGTTTCCTAAACATCATTTGCCATATTTATGAGATATCACCTATATGCAGAGATATCTCCTAAACATGAGAGATGTTTCAGAAACATCGCGGTTTACTAGATATGTCTGGCAGAAATCATCAATAAAGTCAGAGATATTTAAGAAACATCTCTCAATTAATTAAGTGATATCACTCGTGATATCACTTAATTGAGAGATGTTTCCTAACATATACATGTTTAAGTGATATCACAGTATCACTTGAGTGATATCACCTAATTGTGAGATGTTTCTTAAACATGTACATGTTTCCGAAACATCACTCATTTACGTGATATCACTTAAACACAAGATGTTTCCCAAACATCTCTCTTATTTAATGGATATCTCTCAAATATAGTTTTCGCACAATGGCGTCAGGTCCGCCTGGCGTGTCAAAACCACATATTTCTGAAACATCTTAGATGTTTACGAAACATCTCTGACTTCGAGAGATATCACCTAATTCATTTTGGTGATAGCACGATATCACATAATTCACATCAGGCACTAAAAGAGATATCACTTAAATGCAAGATGTTTCGGAAACATGTACATGTTTAAGAAACATCTTGTGTTTAAGTGATATCACTCACATTTAGGTGATATCACATAATTCAGAGATGTTTAGGAAATATCTCTGAATTATGCGATATCGCGCTATCAGCAAAATGAATTAGGTGATATCTCTCGAAGTCAGAGATGTTTCGTAAACATCTCGGATGTTTCAGAAATATGTGGTTTTGACACGCTAGGCGGACCTGACGCCATTGTGCCAAAACTATATTTGAGAGATATCCATTAAATAAGAGAGATGTTTGCGAAACATCTTTCAATTAGGTGATATCACTTCAAAAATTAAGAGATATCTTGTAAACATGTAAGATGTTTGTGAAATATCGTGATGTTTACTAAACATCTCACATGTTTCAGAAACATGTGGTTTTGGCACACTGGGCGTTCCATAGGCGGCGACTAAACAGGAAGCGCGGCTGTATCACAGTGTGCTTGCGTCCCCCAGACTCCACAAGTTAAGTCTGAGGGACGGTAGGCTATGTGCGCATTTGAATATACTATATTATTCAATTTCGTATAACTAAATAACGCATTATACACATCAAATGCTTTGCATTCGGTATAATTTTGCAATCATGCTATGATAAAGAACGAAAAGTGGCAGAGTGGTGCGGTCATGTGGTGGTACTGGAGAGATACAGTGGTGGCAATCGCGTTAGACTGGATCGATGTGCCGGAGATTAGGGAGACATTCCGTACCTATGAATTGCTCTGGAACTTCCGGTATTCCCCGTGCAGCGAGCGCCCTCTTTATTTGTGTCAGCTGACTATCCCCACATCCTGGCTGAATGCCCGCACCATTTGGATAGAAGTCGACGTCTCCACTTGTCAGACCAATGCCCAGTAAGATACCGGAGGCGTCGGCGTTACTGTGGATAACATCTATAAACGCTGCATCACCCTTGTACAGGCGACCTCTAGTGTCTGCAGTGTCCCATAGGGGGCCTGCGGGGTCTAGACCTACAATAAAGTGGTATAGACATTAAGTCGATGTTGGGTTGTTAGGACGAACGTCCTTTTCAACAGCTGTGTTTAAAATACTGCCAAGATTGAAATGCAGAACCCAGAAGGACTCAATTCTAGAAGGGAAAGTGTGCATTGAGCATGTAATATTTTGATGGAAAACGCGAAGTTGTGCGGAGAAAGGCGCCCGCGACCGCATGTCAATGGCTGTTAAAGTTCTATCTCACTATACTCTATTGATAACTTGAACAATTGAGCTTTTGTTGTAGTTAGATATGATCCCATGATATGTTGTGTGCTTCATGCACGAGTCCACCCAGCTGAACGGCACCAGCCCACCCTGACCCCTCCCCCTGATTCTTGGCGCGCAATAGCTCAAAGAGACTGGCACTAGTCTATTCAATGGAAAATTCACGCGCACATGTCTCAAGGGACTGGCATGCTAGTCTATCCAATGAGTTCCCACACGCGCTGGCGAGGGTCGCCGATCAACACCGCAACAAGTAATCTCCATTTTCTTATGAGTAAGACACTAGCGACGCCAAATATACAACATTTTATTGACAGACAATCATAATAGGATGATTTTAAACTGGATAAAACGCATCATATATTTAAATAGGAAAAAAGTACCAGACGATGACGTCACTGAATCACTTCGCATGCGGTCACCGAACAACATAGGTGTATCCCAACACTTCGCCAAGAAAATTTCCGAAAAATAACACGCCCATGACCAACATATAGGGCGCCCAAACACTAACGACGCCAAGGATTCACTATTCCACTGACAGACGATAATAAAAGAAAGCTTAGAAGTGTGTAATAAACGCATTGTCAGGTTATTTGTGTGGTCACGTGATCACTGGCTGTCCCCTTGATGCGCTAAGATATTTAAC
>OZ012695.1:24652430-24672430 GCA_963942565.1 Maea johnstoni | reverse complement strand
CACAACAAACGTGTTTTACCATTGTTGAACTAGTGCACAGGTGGCCTTTGACTGATCTAGTTTAGCTAGCTAACTTCACGGTAAAAAAGTAAGTGTCTCCTTTTTATCGTGGGAGAAACAGGTTCCATGGAACCTCTATTTTCTCCGACCGTAGCGCACTGTTGAATGATTTGTATGTTACTTCTCTGCGCTGCGTGCTAAGCTGACGACATTCTATGAATAATAAATGGAACTACAGGCATATGTATGTGTGAAATGGGTGGGTAGAATTACGTGTTTATGCAATGCTGTTCACCATTAAAATTAACTGCTTATCCATGTTAAAGAATCGGAAAACTTCGGAATTATTTTATTTTTTTGAGAGGGAGATGTAATTGACAACCATTGTTCAACAATCGATAAACCCCTCTAGACCCCCTTAATGTATGTATATTTATTGACTGTAATAATAATTACAAAATTATACATCATGTACATGTATAACGCTATGGATTTGCATGAACTATTTTGAAAAGTTAAAACATTAGCAACTTGATCAAAACCAAGTTTATAAGCACTTATACGTTTGTGTCAATTCCATTCTATCGATCTCGTCTAACCTAACCATATCGGTAAAAATTCAACAACGTCACCTTTATTTCTTGAACATTACGTTCACCTTATTCAGCACTGAATGAAATAGATTTCTATTCTTAACGATAATAAATGAAGAACTTCACTGATTGGCCCGTCAATGGTATGGAAATAGTAACTGTGGCCAAAATTGGAATTGTGTGATGACAAAGTCTCTTTTGATGAAATCTCCGGTTCACGTGATAAAGACTGGTTTGCCACTTAATTGCATTACTTGTATCATTTTTCAGCTTATGTTTTTAAAGAGATATACATTGGGGTGGAGGTATGAAATTTCATTGATTAAAATCATTGTATTGGGGGACAATTGAAATTAAAATCATGAGGGGGGAGGGTTTAATTGAAATAAGATCATGCATGGAGTGTTGAAAATAGAATTTAAAAATTGTAAGGGTATCTTCATGAAATAAAAAAAAAACATTGGGTTATGGGTCTAGAAGTCAAAACCCCTCCCCCTTTCTCTCTGAAATAGCCTTAAACAAGCAGAATATGAACACCTCTGTATGTATGTATGTATATTTATTGACTATGCATACGCATAACATACAACACAATATAGATGATAGTAATAATAACAAGAGTACAAAAAGAGACTTATTATACAAATTACCCAATTTTTTCAAGTGTCATGAATTTAACCGAAACTCATTTGATCATGTAGTTGAAGAATTGCTTGTTCAAAATTGCTAACATATATCACAACCCTCGCCCTGGTTATTGCATATGACCACTCTGAGATGGCATGTGTCAGCAGATTTGCATTGACTCATATTTCAGCTATGTCTGTACCCAGTTGAACAAAAACCTATTTTATGGGTATACTATGAAGATGTTGGAGGAGATCCAGTAATGACATTTCATAGAAGGCTGTACTTATGGATTTTGATGAAAATCAGAAATTTTGTAGTAGTCGGTAGGTGTTACACACGCAGTCTCCTACACTTAATGTAGATGTAATACCATACCCTAAGAATCACCATCACCCTGCACAAAGTATATAACATCATTTTAATGCAAACCCATTGCATATCCTACCTAATGCCTAGGCGCTTTTTGTTATTCAAAGATTTGTGGATATCACAGGGGTTCATTTCTACCAACATGTCAAAGAACCACCCCTCTTCGGTTATAATAGTGGTTACCACAGGCATTTCTACGTACCGAAAATGCCAAGGCACTTGTTCAATTAGTAATCTTATCACGGGTCTGACCTTTCGATTGCATGAGAAAACAATGCTGGTCATGATATGTTAAAGTCGACATTTCTAATTGACTTTTTTGAAGAATCAATTAGGATTCCCAATGGTTTATGCTATTATAGCAAACTCCTATGGAAGAAAATTAAATTGTATCGGAAAGAACACGGGCCATTGAGGAAGAAAACTGGTCATATAGGAATGTAATGTTCAGAGCAACTGCAAATTCTATTTTTTTGACAATACCTCATGTTTAGTATGGTTGCGTATATCTGATCAAAGTCCCGTGCTTATCAAACCGGGTGAAGTTATGGCTAAACTGGTGTGTGGCGCTTACAAACTAATAAGTGTGATATACGGAACTTACAGAAAGAAATGTATTTGAATAACATATGGGAGCAATGTGATATCTTGTACTAGAAGATGCTAATCATCTAATACTGAGATGTCCTTATGTTAACGACTGGCTTGGGTTAAATTGCATTTACACTGATCCCCACCTGGAATTGGGTTAAATTACAATCGTATCCCACCCTTGCATGTGTGTGGTATGTATCCCTGTAATCCCCTCACAGAAAAAGTAATGTTTATGATTTACCGAAGATCAGGTTGAGAAAATGTCTATTTCTAGGAGTGGTCTTTGTTCACAGAGGAAATGTGGTCCTAAGGAAGAAAACGGGCGGTCTCTTGTTTTTGTTGACAGGGGGGTAAATACAGAGCAAATTCTCTTGGAGGGATTTTGAGCGATCTTTGTTCGCATAGGGTCCTTGTTCGGAGGTGGTCTCTCGGTCAGGTTTGGCTGTACTAGAGGAATCTGATAACATTCTAGCCACTTTACTGGTCAAGACCAACCCCGATTTACGGAGTTGATAAACCACGAGGTAAACTGTGTAGCTGTGAAATATGTGTACCAAATGTATTATAGATTTATGAAACAAAGAGGTGTAATAGGTTAAGGGGCGGAAAGCACCAAATGAATCACATAACGGACAATGATTATGCATCCAGACATTGACATATTCAATACCATTTCATCTCCATACACCTGTTAACAACTGACCGATTTATTTTTCAAATGATCATACCGTTGATTTTCTATATACCCCTCCATACTCTTGGTATGATGTATGATTTTGTAAATTCATCTACAGCCAATAAACAAACATACATATATACATACATACATACATACATACATACATACATACATACATACATACATACAAACATGCATACATACATACATACATGACAGTCTTGCTAAGAATAACCATGCAGCGTTGATCGGATATCCATATAATATCCATCGGATATTTATATATAAATATATATATATATATATATATATATATATATATATATATATATATATATATATATATATATATATATATATATATATATATATATATTTTCCCCCTACCCAGAGTTTATAGCCTTGCAAGGTGGTATAACCAATTTGATATGGTTTCTTGTAATTTAGGATATCCTCTTTCAGAAACTGCACCATGCTACCGAGGCATCCTTGAGCATTTTACAACCTTAAAATACCTCTTTGGTGTCAAATTAATACGTTCATATCACAAAGGAGCTCGAGCAAAACACAAAAGTACACCATCACCTCAGTTCTAGCATAATTGTATTGACATGTTTTGCAGAACGCAATTAATGCATGATTAATTTACAGGGGCCAAAAGGTAAAGATTTGACCAATGTTTCAATTTAACTTTCAAGAAAATGCCTTGCACTATTTGGTAACATACAGCAGTGAATGTGATTATGAAACTTCACAACTTTGTGATGACTTTTTCTTCCAATTATCCAAGGAAATGGATGTTTTATTGCTTCATAACAAGTTTTATCGTGAATGGACAGAGTAATGTACAATGTATCATTCAATTAAGGTGGGATATCAGCTAGCATTTTCTTCATTTACACCTTGTAGGTGATTGTAACACCCAGTAAACTATACATTTTCTGAAATAAGACTTCCTTTGCTACCTCTTAATGCTACCATGATTTATCTATTCTTAAATGTGTTAAATGAGTTTTATTGAGAAAAATGTGAAATTTTATTTTTTCAATTAAATCACTTTCAGTAGCAGCAGGTCAGAACGCCAATTAACTTGGATGGATTACAAGTTCATATATGTACCTAGAAAAGGGTGTCAAGGATTTTCAATAGGATTCACACTTCCTGGGATAAGAGGGAAATTAACTCATTTCTCTAGAAAGACCACCTCCACTTGACACAAAATATCAGGAATGCAAATGATATAGATCCAAGACACCCTTTTCTAGGTACATGTATAAACTTGTAATCCTTCCAAGTTAAATTGGCGCTATAACCCACTGCTGCGGGCTGAAAGTGATTTAATTGAAAAAAATATTTTACAGTTTTCTCAATAAAACTTTGACATTTAAGAACATATAAATCAAAGTAGCATTGAGAGGTAGCTAAAAAGGTTTTCTTTCGGAAAATATAGTTTACTCCTATATTTCTTTGTACATGTATATGCTTTTGTAGCCGAAATGCTACAGTCAATAAACATATATATATATACATACATGTAAAAGCAAACTGTTTCTCCTATTTTTTAAAGTTCGCACTCGCATTCAATTCTTCCTAAAGACGATTATACAAAGTATGGCGTTATAAGGAGGAGATGATTTTGTTTCACATTTAGTAAAAGAATTAATGGAATGCATTTACAGGGTTTGACTTAAGTGGGTGTCCGGGCGGTATTCACGCCCTGAAATTTGTCCGGCCGACCCAAGACTGACTATCATTTATCATATGAGATCGCCCGAAAACCGAGCAGAAAATTTTCTTAAATCAATCCCTGATTTATTTCCGAACGTCACATGGAAGTGTTAATCCGTAAAAAGAGTTGCTGGTTTCACACAAAGTGGACAAACTGAAGTAGTGATTAGGTATCCCCTTCCAATATATTTCAGAAAGTGAGGTCAGTGCCACAAGAGCAGGTTTACTCACCAGACCGAAAAGTGGCGCCTCAAACAGTCATACAAGATTGTAAAGATCTACATGTACCTGCTGGTAAGTGGGAGAATATACCAGTCGTGATTGTCACATTCAGATGTGTGTACAGATGAAATGATACAATGCGTTCAAGTCCACTGCAAAGCGCCTTAACCTTTGTAAAATAGTTCATAGTTCATGACATATTAGTGAGTGCTATTTTTATTAGGATAAGTAGTAGGGTAGTAGATTTTATATCGAACATGATCACCTATGCTACTTTGCTATTGAAAGGAACATTCTAGTACTTCTAGTTGGTATATTGCACAAGATGGCAATGCCACCTCCGATTATCTCTCTAAAGATTTACAAACTACAATTCTATATACAAGAACGTATGATGTGTTCATTTTGAAAAAGCTGTTCATTCATGGTTTTAAGTTAACGTAAAACTAGTTTATATATCACGCAAGCTATTAATGAGCATGGAATATTCCGTTTCCATCTTGAGTGTACACATAGTCTGACATCTTTTGACACAATTGATTAAATAGAGTTACACTAAAAAGGTACTATAACTCAACTTGAACAACACTTTCGATCAAATGTTTTTCACTGCATTGCTTGGGCATCAAAGATATCTCCATATCTCTGTGGCCAAGTGCATGTTCCAGATGTGGATTGATTAGAGATAGTAGTCTACGAGTTGTAAATCATCTCTTGGTTCCAGTTTTTTTTTCTAATATTCAGGTACTATTGGTATGTATATACTGTGAAACCCTTTATTACCACGCACATTTTTATTCACGGAACTGCCATCTGAATCTGTAACACCGCTAGATGGGGCATTGTTATGCTATTTTGAACGTATATCAGCGCCAGTAATATACGCGTTACCACCACATAGCGCGAAATGCGTGAAATTAAAAGGAGCGCGATAATAATGGGTTTTCGGTTGTGCATGCTGCGAACACTACGATCCGAGTACGATGTGACGCCCCTTGGATCGTCTTCCAATGTCCTTTTAATGGCTCGGTAAGCTTCAACAGAAATTGGCTCGAATACGAATATGGATTGGGAGATGTTGGCTCGGAATTCTGGCTGGGAAACAAGAACCTTCATCTTCCAACAGCACGTGGTTCTCAATCTTCCAATTCGTGTTCTGTTATTTTAATGAACCCAGTATTGTTAACAACACATATGGAGGTTTTTCAGTGGCAGATGGATCCAATGATTATCGACTGCACGTAGACCAGTTTCAAGGCGGGAACGGCGGCAGTGCTTTCAAGTACTCAGCACCACAGTGGTTTCACAATGGAAAACGATTCAGTACTACAGACAGGCACAGCGATGAAAGTAGTACATGTGTAGGTGTGGCACAATGTACAAGAGTGGCTTTTGGTTCGATGATTCGTGGTACATCAATCCAAATGGTGTATACCGACCCACCGTTACATGTGATGAGAATATCGGTATAAACTGCATCAGGAAGGACCACAGAGGAATTGAACCACTGCAGTTCAAATCACCGAGCTCCGAATTCGTCCTAACTGAATCCCATTGCTATGCGAAGGACATTGGTGGTATAAGTGTAATTTAATTTTTCACATCAGTACTACACAGACAGGGACACCGATGAAATTAATGGAAGGTGTGCTACAGAGTACAATAGTGGATTTTATTTTTACTGTGGGTACATCATTGGGAATATGTTATATCGACCGAGAATAATGAGAACAATTCATCTCAAACTATTTAATTGATAACCGACCAGTTGAAGGCACCAAGCTAAGAATTTGTCAGTCTGACGTCTTATATTATTGAATTATTCTCATAGTCAAACATATAAAATGTTACTCTAAGAATCATGATTGGTGACGCCTCGTTGATAAGAACGAACAAAAAATGCTGTTGTTATTGAGTATTTGTCTTTTTATTAATGACATACATCCACCAGGGATTAGAGACAGCAGTCAGAGCATTAGCAGAACAGAAACATGTAGATACTCCTATTGATTAAGTAATCACGAATTGCTAGCAATAATGACGGGCTTTCAAGGCAGCAAGATGCATGTTTGAATTTGATTAGAATACTTAGTTATTGTAAGGCACTCGGAGCCGGATGAAGTGAAGAATACTTTTAGATTACAGTGTATGACAACAGTGGGTTGAATTTTTACCGCTCAATAGGTAATATATCTATGATTTTTCTTAAGAATTATTTCATTTCAACTATCTACACTTCTTGTATTCAAATATCACGTCTAATTGATCTTTAAATAAAAAAAATCAATTAGACGTAAACATAAAGATTTCATAAAGAGGAGTTTATATACTAGTATTACTTCTGATATGCACCATAGCTCTTAGCAACGGGAAATATTAAAGGTGAAAAGGATGTAATATGGACGTCTTGATCTTAAACATAAGTTTACAGTAAGGAGATTGACCTTTTAATAAATCATGGTACCAATTCCAGATTTTCTGTAGGGCTTTACTGAAATGTGTTCAATACAAATGCCAAGAGAAAACAGTTGTGTCTTTTAAAAATAATAATACAATAATTGGAATTTATATAGCGCCATTTCCATTCATAAAATGATCAAAAGCGCTGCACATTGTCATAGTTTGAGTCATAGTCAACAACGCCTCAATGGGCAATTTGAGTCTAGTCCGAGGCTCATCCAGGAGGCCCTTTGCTTCTGATCGTAGATGGCGTCTGGGTTTATGAGGCACGAGCAGCTCCTTGATGTACTTAGGTTCAAGGCCGTTTAGCTCCTTGTATACCAGCAGTAGGACCTTAAATTGGATGCGGAATTTGATTGGTAGCCAGTAAAGCGTGATGAGAACAGGTGTGATATGTTCATACTTCCTGGTTCTCGATACTATTCTTGCACCACTGTTTTGTAGTCGCTGCAGCATAGCAATCAAATCCTGTTATATTCCAATTAGGAGAGCATTGCAGTAATCCAAGCGAGACATCACCAGTGACTGCATCACTGTTTTTATGGCATCTTCTGTTAACACGTCTCGCTTTTGCAATATTTCTCAAGTGAAAGCTAGATTTTTTGACAACACTTTTGACATGGAGTGCCATGATCAGTTGAGAGTCAAACATAGCTCCCAGATTCCGCACAGGCTCAGATGCAACAGACACATCAGTCCCCGCTACAGAGAGTGACTTAATGTTCAGTTCAGCTAGGTGTTTCTTAGAGCCGAATAGAATGATTTCAGTCTTGTCATTGTTGAGTTTCAGCTTGTTCTGAGACATCCAGACACTAATGTCACACAAACATTTCTCAAGATTTAGGATATCACGTTTGACAATTGCGTTATCACTTGTCTTTTTGAATGATAAGCAGGGCTGGGTGTCATAAGCATAGCCATGATTGTTCAGACCGTAGGATCGAATTACCGTATATCTGGTTATTTTGGCTGTGTGAAAGTTTGGCTCTTTTGCGCCAAAACGGGGGTAAGGAAATTATGGCTCATATTAATTTTGGCTCTCCCAGGGTCTGAGCCAAAATTACCTCACTTTTAAAATTATCTTACTACCTAAAATGACAAAATGTCTGTCACTGCATAGCATGTATTCTAGTTCAATCTGTTAAAAGTAACTCTGTACAGAAATAGTGTTGTTTCAATTACAATTTGATTTGGGGTAGGCTTACCTGCAAAGCTAATGGAAAGTGGCATAAATACCTGATGAGTTCTCACTGTGAAATATGCACTTATTACGTACGCATTGGGAGTACCTGATCAAGTAGTTAACTTTTAATTAAGTTTACCATGGTGAATAGAACTCAGGAGGTGGGTAGTGGCACCCCTTGTAATTACAAACAAAGGGATTTTGCAAGGGAGTATGATCAAAAGACAACTGTGCATGTGTTTTCTAAACAAACTATACATAACATGCTGCTGAGATTTTTGATTGTAATCATGAAGCATGCCACTTAGGCCAGTGAAACACTGTAATTTGCATACCAATACTGCAGTGGACAACTAGTTACTTTAAATAGATTACCTCACATTACATGCCATGCAGTGACTGGCATCTGGTGTCCACACTAGAAACTAAGCTCAACACAACCAGGGTTGAAGTCGGGGTGTTCAAGGTATGCATTCTTGGCTTTTATTAATTTTGGCTCTTCAAGATGGAGAGCCAAAATAGGCCAAAATTAGATTACCTCCAAAAAACCCAGATATACGGTAGCTGTGCCAGAGGTATGATGTATATTAGGAACAATAGTGCGCCCAACACAGATCCCTGTGGTACAGACCACAGGATTTCCTGATTTTCGGAGAAGTCATCATTTATCTTAATCCTCTGTTTCCTGCCCGCAGCAGGTACGATTTGAACCACTGTAGAGCAGATCCTTTCACTCCAAGAACTGACTCCATCCTAGATAAAAGGATGGAGTGATCGATTGTATCGAAAGCAGCGCTAAGATCGAGTAACACAAAAATGGCGGCCCCACCCTGATCGAGAGTGCGAAGGATGTCATTCTGTACCCGCACAAGTGCAGTCTCAGTGCTATGACATGCTCTGTATGCCGTCTGCATGGGTTCATGTAGCTGATTAATAGCCATGTAATTGGTAAGCCTTGCTGCAACTACCCTTTCCAATACTTTTGACAAGAATGATAAATTGCTTACAGGACGATAGTTCTTGAGCACCTCCGGGTCGAGATCATCTTTCTTCAGTAACGGAGTCTTTTCCAAATATATATATATATATATATATATATATATATATATATATATATATATATATATATATATATATATATATATATATATAAATACATATATATATATATATATATATATATATATATATATATATATATATATATATATTTATATGGAGAGAGAGAGAGAGAGCGAGAGAGTTTGGACCCTAGGTCCCCTGGCAATGCATCCTGTGCACTTTCTTGAATCGCAGTCCGGATTCTAGCCACTTTTGAGAAACACAGCAAATGCATCTGCTGTTCCAACGCCATTTTCTGTAAAAAAAGAAATACAAAATGAACCTTAAGTGTTCGAATGATTAAATGGAAACATAAATTCGTTGACAGAGTAATAGTTTAATGAAAGGGATACCAAACACAAATAACATGCGCATAATACATTACATATAATCCTATTTCATATAATGTGATGAATCTGCCATTTGATGTATAAACGATGATTTTTCTTTCAGAAATACAAAACGATATGCAAATGCTAAAATTACATTTTGATAGGCATGGTCTAGCGCATTTGACATGCAGATTATGTGTGATATGAGATATATAACGATCTTAACTATGACCATGTTGGTAAAGATAAGCCAAATATAGGTCAGCTTAACCTCCACACATGTCATCCAACTGTTATCATCTAACTAAAGTTCTTTTTGAAACAATTGTCCGTTTTGCCAAGGTGATTTGTAGAATGACCATTCTTAATACAACTACTCAAAAAATAACCATAAATTTAACCTGCTTTGTACATAGGATAAACGCTATAATGGTTTTCAAGGCGGTCCAGTAGCGAGGCTTTTTATGAATATCAATGTACATAATGAAAAATTACTAACTTTTCCGTTTAACAATATTCACTAATATTTCATTTTTGGTGTGTTTCCGTTTTTAATATTTCCGAAGAGAGGACTTATGTTTTGTTTCGTTTCTAATTTTACCATTTTATGTAGATTTTTAATTTCAGTATACCAAAGCGTATAGTCTATCAAACTGATGTCAGGATTTCGCCGTGTTTATTAAGTCTGGATATGATCTGTATTGTTTTTTCCTGTGTTGATTATTCCCGTTTGAAAGCATTCAGGAAAAAAACGGGAGAAATAAACTCAAATTAGTCATTCTGCAGTATTTTCCTAACGTGACTTCTCTATAAAACATACGGGTTTATTGATATGCATCGAAATTGGTGTTGTCCCTAAAATGGTTGCAGGTATTGCAGAAACACTTATAACTATTCTTTTTTTTGAAATTCTATGAACTTTGTTCTTAAAATATGTGGCGTTATACTTATAGTCAAAAGAATATACATTATCATTTCTTTTTAAGTGAAGGAACTGGTGTGCAGAATATTTAAAGAAAAATGTGATTTCAAATCGGGGGTTGGTGAGGTAAAGGAAGTGGATGATATTCTACATTCATGTTAGAATTGATAAAGGCAACAGCCTTAGTGAATTCTACAAATCAATGAAAGGATTAATAAGTAGAAGGCGTTATTTCACAAATATAATTTTATCTTTTGGACCTTATGTGCAACAAGGCGGTATTTAGATCAAGATCATGAGTAGGGGATGAAAACTTAAAATAATGCAATTCATAATATAGGACATATGGTAGAAGAGTACATAAGTTGCAAAGAAATCCAATGACCTAAGTGAATCATCAACTCTGATAATATATATATATATTTATATATATATATATATATATATATATATATATATATATATATATATATATATATATATATATATATTTATATATATATATATATATATATATATATATATATATATATATATATATATATATATATATATATATATATAAATAGATATAGATATAGATATATATATATAAAGAGATATATATATATATATATATATATATATATATATATATATATATATATATATATATATATATATATATATATATATATATAATATATATATACATATATATATATACGTACACACACACACATACATATATATATATATATATATATATATATATATATATATATATATATATATATATATATATATATATATATATATATATATATATATATATATATATATATATATATATATATATATATCACTGTGAGATTTCATATATTCGTACATCCAGAAAATAAGCTTTTAAAAGGAGGATGATCGTTAATTCAAGGGTGTAGAAGGATTGGATATGTATTGTGAACACCATGACTTTATATAGCGAGTTTAGAATCTAGTCCTAGAATATTCATTACAAGATCATCTTAAGTGAGATTTCTGTATGTGCATCACGCATTGGAATAACCCCCTTTAAAGGCCCAGTCACACTAGGGTCCGACTATCGCACGATTTTAAAATCGGCAGGTCGGACCCGATTTTTTCACCTATCGCCTGCGTCTAAAAAGTCGGTACTGGGTTAATATCGTATATGTCGCAGTCACACTAGAGCTCGACTATCGCACGATTTTAAAATCGGCAGGTCGGACCCGATTTTTTCACCTATCGTGCGTTCGTCGCATCCGATTTTTAGGCCAAATACAAAATCGGATCCGACTAAAAAAAGTCAGTACTGATTTGCGAACCTGTTTGCAAATCAGTGCCGATTTTTGAAAAGTCGCAAGACAATTTTTTGACGCATTTTTCTAGCAATAAAATCGGCTCCGATGAATCGTAAAAGTGTGACTGCAAACATCGCACGACTACTTTATCGCAAGACAAATCATTGACGCATTTTTCTAGCAATAAAAAAATCGGCTGCGATGAATCGCAATAGTGTGACTGCAAACTTGTCTATTTTCAAAATCGGAACGTCCAGTTCCGATTTTAAAACAAGCAAAATCGGATCCGATTTTAAAATCGTGCGATAGTCGGACCCTAGTGTGACTGGGCCTTAAACTGGACCTTCGCATGGATAATAAGTTTAAATTACGATTTAAATGTTGAGAGTTCTCCCGTTTGCTATGTTTTTGTATGGTTAACCTTCCAGTGAAGGAAAGTTTGGAAGATGAAGAAAATAAACAACAAAAAGAATCCCTATCAACTACGAACACTCAATACTATTGGTTTGTCAGATTTTCTCAAATGTCCCGTAGGGATCTAGTAATATGGTTTGTTGTTAGGTACATGTACAGTGTGCCTTCTCTGTTGTTACCGAAATGTTGATGAAAACCGCAGAATCATGCCACTTGAAAGATGAATGGCTTAAAAACTCACCCTTGAAGTATACTTTGGTCAAATTTTTGCCAACACTTGTGTCTTTACCCTCGATATTACGTAGCAGTTTGCAAAATGACTGTGAGGCCTGGACATCTGGATGGGTAGAATATTCGATCGCTTGACAAGTAGGGGAGTTATTACAAGCCATTACGCATGCGTCAAGACTTTGCGATGTTGTTGACTCTATTTCGCAATCTGGTCCACATGTAACATCACGATTATATCCGTAGTTCACATCAATCAAACCTGCATGTTAAAAACAGAATGATATTAAGTTGTAATCACGTTTTCTGTCGGAAATATTTAAACAACATCAAACATGCTTTATGAAATAGTGCAACGCTTGAAGGAGAAGGGGAACCACACCATCCTCTTATATTAGTGTATAGTTATCACATTTTTTTTTCATGTGTCTCAAACCTTCAATATATTCAATTCCCAATCAAAATATGTTTTGGACCCCTTAGAAAAATAAGTAGTCCCCACCCCATGTATCTCCAAGACCTTTTTCTGAGTAAGGATCCCTACAAGACATACAAATAAGTTCAGGAGGCTAATATCAATCAATCCCAACAATTGATAGCTTAATACTAATTTCATCGTTTCTGAAAAAATGCAATATTTTGAGAGAGATGTCTACCAGCTAGTGGTTCAAGGAAAGCTTTGCTGTAGAATTTGCTGAACATGAAAAATGACAATTGTCTTATCTAAAAAGCAGAGGTGGTTAACACACTTACCAGTGTTGCTCTGATTTCAAGGGAAACTTTGCTGGCGAGTTTGCTGATCATGAAAAACGACAATTGTCTTTCCTAAAAACAGAGGTGATTATCACACTTACTAGTGGTACTCTGATTTCCCCAGGAAACTTTGATAGAGGCAACAGATTTTCAGATTAAACTTCCGTGGAGTGTTTGCTGTACATGAGTTTGCGGTACATGAACTGAGGCAATGATGCTTCCTGATATTAAAGGTGGTGATCACACTAACCAGTGGTGCTCTGATTTCCCCAGGAAACTTTGATAGAGGCAACAGATTTTCAGATTAAACTTTCGTGAAGAGTTTGCTGTACATGAGTTTGCGGTACATGAATTGAGGCAATGATGCTTCCTGATATCAAAGGTGGTGATCATACTAACCAGTGGTACTCTGATTTCCCCAGGAAACGTTGATAGAGGCAACGGATTTCCAGGCGAAACTTTGGTGGAGAGTTTGCTGTACATGAATTGAGGCAATGATGTTTCCTAATATCAAAGGTGGTTATCACACTTACCAGTGGTGCCCAGATTGTCCAGGAAACTTTGGTGGGAAGTTTACTGTGCAAGAATAAGGGCAATGGATTTCCAGGTGAAACTTTGGTGGAGAGTTTGTTCTAAATGAACTGAGGCAATGATGTTTCCTGATATCTAAGGTGGTTATTACGCTTACCAGTGGTGCTCAGGTTTCCCAGGAAACGTTGGTGGAAAGTTTACTCTACACGAATAGAGGCAACAGATTTCCAGGTGAAACCTTGGTGGAGAGTTTGCTGTACATGAATTGAGGCAATGATGTTTCCTAATATCAAAGGTGGTTATTACGCTTACCAGTGGTGCTCAGATTCTCCAGGAAACTTTGGTGGAAAGTTTACTCTACACGAATAGAGGCAACAGATTTCCATGTGAAACTTTGGTGGAAAGTTTGCTGTACATGAACTGAGGCAATGATGTTTCCTAATATCAAAGGTGGTTATTACGCTTACCAGTGGTGCTCGTATTTCCAAGTGAAACTTTGGTGGAGAGCTTGTTAACAATGTAAAAACGACAATTGTCTTTACTAAAAACAGAGGTGGTTGTCAGATTTACCAGTAGTGCTTTGATTTCCCCAGTCAACTTTGGTGGAAAGTTTGCTGTACATGAATAGAGGCAACGGGGTTGTCTGTTTCCATAGGCAATTGGGGGTCAGTGCAGCTGTATCCCTCACTAACAACCAGCCAGCATCACCATCTGTACACCCACCCCAATTGTTATGCATCAGAAAACGACAAGATCCTCCTTTACTAAAGAAAAGAGTTGTAGGGTAATTTCAGTAAAACAGCATATCTTTACACACTAGATTTAGAAAATTCATGACTTTTCTTATGTTTACTGTATCCCTTTTTAAAGTGATTTCACTTGTATAATGACTACTATTACCAATAGCATTAGTAGTAGTAGTAGTAGTAGTAGTAGTAGTAGCAGTAGTAGTAGTAGTAATTATTGTAGTAGTAGTAGTAGTAGTAGTTGTAGTAATATTTTCTTGTATGCAGAATATTGACGACCAAAATGGCTAGAAAGTCTAGTCTTGGCATTGATACAAACTTGTGTGAAGTTGATTTGGATGTTTAAGTTTAGCAAAGTGTTGTATGGATCTAAACTTACGACGCATCAATTCCACGCAATGAAAAGTACAAAGCAGAAGTAAACAATGCTGAATCTGTCCATGGATGAATCTCCAGCCTGTTGGCAGTAAACCAGTTTTCTTTCGTTGTACCTACACCGTTAAAGATTAGCGAGAGGACTTCTTTACCAGCCGCATACAAAGCAACCTTCACCTGTAAGAAAAGAACATTTCGCAGTTGCATTTCAGATTAGATACCCTTTTCGAGTACATCAAAATCTCTGTTTATGGGTTTACATTGGACAATTTGATTTGTTTTATCATTATAATGGACCTAGGTCTGATAACCCATTCACTTTCGAATTTAAACCATAAGAAAGAAAATTTCATGAAAAGTTCAAATGTAAGTTGGGTATTTAGTTCTGATGATCAACATCTGGAAAGACTCATAAATACAATTGTCTTTAAAGATTTTTTAAAGTGCCTGTTCCTACCCCTTTTCTATCATATGGAATTTTTTCAATAAAAAACTTAAGCTGTCAGGTCGTCATTTTCATCAATAGTATGCACTTAGCACTGAGTAGAAAAGAGGTCAGGTTCTAAGATAAGTAGGATAGTTGCTTCTATTGCCTTAAATAAGCGTGTGTGTCTCCAGCAGCTGATGTTTTATTGAGTAATACAGGCATGTGCAACAGATATTTCCCTGTTTAAAAGGAAGGAATTGGGTTTTACGTCGCTTTCAACAGCTAAGGTCATATCGCGACGAGATAGAAACACGAGTCGGGAAGAAATTCCCTACTCTTCACGAATAGTTCCAAGGGGTCTTTCAGTTGCAGGAGGACAATCAACAGCCCTGCAAAATGCCGCACATTTATATAGCGACCAGGCCAACCTGCTTGGGGATCCAGCAGAGACTCAAACCTGCGAACTCACGCTTGGGAGCCAGTCATCGTAACGACTAGGCCACGGCGGAACTCTGGACCCCATGCCTCCCAGCACTCAGGCCGGTAATCTTGCCACTGTGCCATTGAGTCTGATAATGTACCTAATCATCTCGGCATTCATCATAATCCAGCAGATAACCATAAATTAAAGATACTAGCATTATAGTCGATAAGATTTCTACAGCAGCATTATAATTATATTGTTGATAATCGCAATTCCTTAGCATACATTAAACATCAGTTTATGAAGAGTGCGATTATTTTTGACAAGATCGTTTGTTTAAGCATTACAACAGGTATAATAATAAAACAGTTATGTTAAACATCGCAAAAGGGTTGCAGACTTGTCACATTAAAAAATTTCTCAACATGTATGTGTGTGTATGTATGTATATACAAATCTTGAGAAATGCTTGTGTGACATTAGTATCTGGATGTCTCAGAACAAGCTGAAACCGAACAATGATAAGACAGATCATTCTATTTGGCTCTAAGAAACACCTAGCTGAGCTGAACATTATGTCACTCTCTGTAGCGGAGACGGATGTGTCCATTACATCTGAACCTGTGAGAAATCTGGGAGCTATGTTTGATTCTCAACTGATCATGGCATCCCATGTCAAATGTATCGCGAAAAAATCTAGCTTTCACCTGAGGAATATTGGAAAAGCGAGACGTGCCCTACATCAAGGTATAAGGTGCACAAGGTATTCTAACTTGGTGATTGTCTACCTTTTGAACATTGAGACTAGCCCACTGTTCCACTAGCTCGCTTTTGTAGTGACATGCGCAAGAGTCGTCCAGCTTCAAAGCCTCGGATGGAGTAGGATCCTTCGTGTAGGTACTGCCTACCCACAGGTCATAGATGGACTGGCCAATTCCTCTACTGCCTTTGAAAACCAACTCCCACATGGACCGTACCACTGAAGGAGAAAAGGATGAGGCTTAAATATAGTGGGATGAACACATGTAGATAACAAAACAATTATAAGGGACGAGCTAAAAGGGGGAACCTAATAGTGAAAGGTAAAGGAAAACATTTTCTAGAACTAAGTAAAGCTAGGTAAATGTAGGTATAGCTAGAACTAGGTAAATGTATATATATATATATATATATATATATATATATATATATATATATATATATATATATATATATATATATATATATATATATATATATATATATATATATATATATATATATATATGGCTTGTAAGTACGTGGCTGATGGAAACACACTTAGCAAGGAATGTTCGTGAGACTAAACGGAATGGTAGATTTCTAGATCTGCTTACCTAAGACATAAAATGTAAAGAAGTTGTCACAATCTGATCATTTGCTTATGAACCTACTTATTTGTACTGAGTACTGAAGAATGTTGTCGCACTCCGAATTTTCTTGAGGAGTAGATTGATTGTAAAAGTTAATGGTCATAGTATTTTTCTCCATAAAATGATAGGATACTTTTAAAGATGTTCTATGTGTACTGAAAAATATGGCGTTCAGAGCACTGACATTGTCAACAAATTATAAACGAATGGCACGTGTAAGATGTATGTGTCCTTGAGACCTAGCACGCGTCCTTGTCCTTGAGTATAGAACCACTTATAGCAGTGTTGACTTTAAACAAACAATGCCCCAGGATACCGCATGGTGGATAACAAACACCGGTCTAGAGTTAATGGCTAAGCTCTATTATATATATATATATATATATATATATATATATATATATATATATATATATATATATATATATATATATATATATATATATATATATATATATACATATATATATATATATATACATATATATATATATATACATATATATATATATACATATATATATACATATATATATATATATATATATATATATATATATATATATATATATATATATATATATATATATATATATATATATATATATATAATGTAAGTGAGTATATTCTGTCAGTTTCGGGCACGGTATCCTAGTCCCTTAGCATGCTTCCAGATACCTAAATCGTCAATTCCGCCATGCTATATGTGTTATACCTTTTGAGTTCAATGTGGCTGCAGAAAATCTTTGTCGACTGATTGAATGCTAGGAATGAAATAAGCTTTTTCTTGACACTCACGCTGTGCAACAAGCCTGCTCAACATGTCTGCCTTTATTGGGTCAGGCCTGTTACTGGACAGGTTTGGGGAGGTCTCATTCAAAAGTTGACATGCATAAGCTCATTTTGAACCTAAATTGTTCTGATTCCTGATGGTCAATTCGCCCTTTGAATAGAGGGCTTAGACATTTGGGTCTACCTTTATGCATTTCTGGGAGAAAAGAATGTCATACTCATATAACATGACAATAACTTGCTGTGGTAAGTCTAAGATGCATACTACTATGGCAATAGTTTTGAACTACAATAGAAAGTAAAAGTGTAAATACAATGCATGCTTGCAAAAGTTCATATTCAGAGCTTTAGTATATGTTTTAGTTGGACTTTGAGGGTAAAATTTGCTTGCTATTCTGCCATACAGCTTTCCACCATAAAGAAGCTATAGTGTTACTAGACATTCGAGTGTCATGGAGAAATTGTCAAGGCCCCACGTGCCAGTGGGCTGAAATCATTGCTGTTCGCTCTTCAAGTCTAACGTCTAACGAGTTTTCTTGGATGTCATTTTTGCTTTTAGAATCTTTTTTTGTTGTTTTAAACACTATTTGCGCATTATAGTCTACCAACATGGCATACATCTGAAAAATGAGATGGCAGGAAGTAATTAAAATATATTTAGGTATGTAAATGGCGAGTTGAAGTGAGAAATCCTTGCTGTTCGCTCTGCGTAAGTCGAGTCTGACGAAGAGTTTTCTTGGGTGACCACTGCAAGAATTTTGAACTTAGAACTTGTGTTTATTATAGTTCAAAATATGTGTGGAGGTGGGGGGCTGATGATAAATTCATATCCATATACCAATTTCAAAGTAAGGATAACTAATATTGCCACCAACTGCTTGCTATTTATTACCACTGCCGGGTTTGAATCTCGAGAAAGCCATTTGAGAGAGTTGCTAATGACTTTGGGTTAGGTAGTGTTTTTTTACTGGCAACCCCGCTTTCCTTTAACACTCATAACTGGTTAGTTACAGCTTAGCCTAGATATGGCAAAAAGATTACGGTAATGGAAATTGAAACCGTGCGATTGTCGCATATTATATTTTAATAATGTGCCACTTTCGACTGAAGATTTTGCAATCTTCCAACACTTGACGCTTAATGTGTCATATATTTTCACAGTACGATTACAAAATACGTTTTTAAGAGCCATGACAGACAATCATACTTCGTCTAATGGTTGAATTAACCGTTTTTTTTTAGAATTCAAGAAGTTTTATATAAGGGGAAAATGCACATAAAGCATTTAATGATATAATTGGAAGAAACATTTTAAGTAACAAAGCCATGGCCATGCAAACATGGTCATACCAGATTCAGACAGGTTTTAAAGGAAACCCCTTTATTAATTATGAGAAATTGACTCTTCAAAGCGATATTGCTGTCCACCAACTGAAGCTTAACTGGACTCCATGTATGGCCTTGTAATTAAACGGCACACAGGTGACCATTCCACAATGCCACTTACCTGAACTGTAAACATTGAATCCTGTAGCTGGTTGAAGCTGAATATCGAATTTGATGTAAGCACTCAGCCGGGCCATTTGGCATGTGCGTGTGTTCTTGCAGTAGCCATAGGTATTGCAATGGTTTGTTCTAGTGCACCTCCCAGCACACTGAATAGAACTCCCGACTGTGTCAACGGTCATCAACTCGAACCCGTCTGCTGCTTTGCTGTCGTCATCTAACTTTTTGTATTTTTTCTCTAGTGTGCACTCCAGAGGAGTTACTAGCAATAAGAGTAATACCGCTGGTAGAACTCTGTGCCG
>OZ012695.1:24632430-24647430 GCA_963942565.1 Maea johnstoni | reverse complement strand
ATAAGAAACTATTTGGGCCTCTGTTTTGTACATGGTGGAATTGTCCTTTAATATCCTTTTGATGTGTCCATATAGATTAGGTCAGTTTTATTGATATAATTAGAAAAGGATGGGAATTTCCTGTTTTGTTAACTCACAAGATCTGTAGCATAAATGAAAGGACAAATGCTATCAATATTCTATACGAAGGCAATATTTCGCCGTAAGTTGCTATGTCAAATGGGTTAAAAGATATATCATGAATATATTTGGTGGAACATGGTTAATTTTTTTATACCCTTGTGTACATAAATGAGTTATTGAGAGATTCTACCTCAACAAAATCAGGATCTTAATATAAAGAGAATACTATAATATCTCTAGACTGAAAACTTCTATGATAAAAATCAGGACGGTGTTGCGTCGCACTGAACCGAGGGTGTCCTCCTTAATACCGCATGAAGTAGGCTGCCAGCAGAGGCAGGAGAAGGATCGAATTGGCAATGATTCCTGATGCCCCGTTGGCTGCTGGTCTGAAGAAATAATACATAGAACGTACTATGAATGCATGCAATATGAACAGATCTATCTATATTTATCTCACACACACACACATATATACATTTTTGTATATATATATATATATATATATATATATATATATATATATATATATATATATATATATATATATATATATATATATATATATATATATATATATATATGTATGTGTGTGCGTGTATATATATATATATATATATATATATATATATATATATATATATATATATATATATATATATATATATATATATATATAAATATATATATATATATATATATATATATATATATATATATATATATATATATATATATAATATATATATATATATATATATATATATATATATATTTATATTTCATTCGTTTGCCCTCCTAAAGTGAACCTAATGGAAAGTATTAACCACCTTTATAACCAATGCAATTAGTTGAAGTGATCATCATAAATCAAAATGATATATTAATAAAAATATAAAAAAAATTACTGCAATTACATGAATTGGTATTCTTCTAATGTCTTTGTAACAGTATATGTTTACTCCTTTGACTTTTACTGGAAAGGTTAATGAAATGAAAACGAGATGATAGCCTTTCACTGAAATCACGCCCAATAAGTGAGCATAGTGGGTGACTATGTTGTGAGTAGACCACGTGTTACTGGAGAGGTTTTCTTGATTGCTTACAGGACTTGTCCGCAGTTGTCTGTATTGCAGTAGCAGCTTTTGCCACTGAACTTTGCATCAGAAAGAAGTGCTGGCTTGAACCTGTCCAGGTCAGCCAAATTGCTCAGAGCAAGACAATCAGTGGTCTGATTTATTGATGAGCACATGCGCTGCACAATTTCGCTACTGTAGTCAATACCTGGAAAATATATGCATGTGTATATATGTTTATTGACTGCAATATTTCTATTACAAAAGCATACTCATAAGAGTGTTAGATGCGATACAATATATTAACAAAATTATGTTAGATCTAGGTAGAAAATGATACAAATATAAAAACAATCATATTGTTAAAAGTATTACATCGGCATATATATACTTGCTTCATAACCTTATTTTATACAAATATACGGTATCAAAAATACGTAGTATCTATCATGAGTAAGAGTATATATCATTGGTGTAAAGCTATAAAAACACACTTTGCATGACAGGAATACACCAAGACTGCGTTTGCAGATAATCAATTTGATGCACAAGAAAGCAAGAACAAGAACAAACGTACAATCTAAGGCAAAGACCAATACTAAAAATGTTTACAATATATATAAATTGGCAACTCATTGAATGGTAAGGAATAAGAAATATATTATAAATTGCTGCAATTTGATATAAGCCAGAAATTTTGTGTATAATTTTCACCAACATTTGTCTATATTTTCTGCACAATGCTATTACCAAGAAGACATAAAAAATGATAGGTCAAGTTAGTTCTCAAACCACAGACGGCTAGAATTTGTGAAATAGGACTTTTGGGCAGGTTTCATAAAAAAACAGTACAAAGGAGTTACTCAAATGACACCGTATTTGCCCATTCTTATATTAAGATATCATTTGGCAAGGGAACTCCATCGTATGCATGTACATTTATAAATGAATAATCATATTTATTTTTTTGAAAATGTGTCAAATCATTTAATTCAATAATTATGAATATCACTGTAGCAAAACCTTTAAAAACTTAAAGACTTAAGAATAGGCAGGCTTTGTCTTAATGGTACATATTTAATAAAATCTGTTTTTGTAAAGATTTCTTTTATAAAATGGCTGTGGTATCAGGTAACTTGTAGCAGACTATTCTAATTCATCCGATGCCCAATAGGTGTCACCAGTTGAGAGTATCGTTAGACCTTAAATTGACTTACTGTATAACGTTCCCGTTAGTTTGAGAGTTTGCGTCAAACAGGATCCAGTGCATGGGGTGGTCGTTGCGGTTTCCGGTTTGGTCCTGCAGTCGAGGTTTTGATTTCCAATTGAAGAGCAGAAAGGGCATTTGAGTGCAGTTGCTAAAATAATTGAAGAAGAAATACATAAATATGGGTACTTCCAATAATTCAAGCTCTATTTTCGTTGTTGTTGTAGGTTGTACATTTCTTTCTCGCACTAACTGTGTGGCCAAACTGGGTATCATTCTTTCAGATTTGAAGTTGTAAAAGTACTTTTATTCAACTTTCAGCAGAACCTCCTAAGGAAATGGTCATAAAATATGAATGACATGTACTACCAAATGTACTACATGACTTGTGTACTACCAAATGTACTAAATGACTTTTGTAGTGTGATATTACAGCGAATAAACATACTCACTGTACGATGTTTTACATCGACTTATGGTTTGTTTGTTTGTTTGTTTTTCTTTTCTCTTCTTTGAAGGTAGTGCATTTCTGTGCACCGAGTGTCCTGATATAGGACTTCTTCAAGCAAATCATGCATTATCTATTGGAATAAGTTTCCTATTTCCTAGGTTCAAGGTAATCACAAAAGACGAGATCACACATCTTAAAATAAACAAACTTTGACTATGATCAGAAGAATGCAATAAATAAATTTCGCAATGAATTCCTGTTTTTTTTATTCACCTCAAGACAAAAAAACATAGAAACATAGACACAAATGTACAACTAGCACGATTCTTGACCAAACTTCTTTTGTCAATCCTAGCCAATACTATGAACAAATCATGAGAAAGTATTTTTCAACCTCGGTTAGATAATTCCATGTATGCTAGGTTCCAGACGTTATTAGAATGACCTTCCCTTCTCGACCCTGAGCGATCTCTTTAGATTACAAAACGGGCTTGTCTTGCGTCTCAAACACTCTAAGACCTTACAGTTTGCTTTACAGGCATTTGCGGTGCCCCTCCTGAGGCTCAGTTCTTCAGGCGCAGACCCAGTGCTGGCCCTCTTTTCTTTGCTGGTACTCTATTGGGCCGTGGCCCCTAATACGCCCCTTTTCTTGTGGCCACAACCAGGGGCACACCCCCAATTCCTAAGTGCCACAGCCCTGTGTGCCTCGACAGCCACAGCAATGCAGTCAGACGTTTTAATTTCCCACAGCTCCCTGATCAGTTGCGAGCGGCTCATTACTTGAGCACCGCCTAGCAGACTTCATTACCTGGGCCCCAAGTATAAAGCTCTACGTAGTGCTTGCATTGTGCTTGTGGTTAGAAAGTCTTTTGATCTCCCATTGTATTCTTAACCACGAGCTCCTTGCAAGTACTACGTAAAGTTTTATACCTGAACCCTAAACCTTGGCGTTTGTTTGTTCGGCCGCTCGAATTAATTCCTACACCCTCTTTTTCTACTCCGCCCGTAGTGGGAACAGCTATCGCCGTCACGTGGGATTGGGTTCGGGGGGGGGGGGGGGGGTTACAGCAGTGGGTTCATGGGTTTCAGATCCTGGTACCGGACCACCTCATTTGTAGTGGGGCGGCTAAGGCACCATTTTGGGCCAAATCGTGCACTTTGTGTTAAAAGCGTGAAACTTGGCAGAAGTATACTTCCATACATACTGATCAATTCTGGATATGGATCCACCGCGCTGGACTTTGGATCTACCTATTTTTGGGGCATTTTATCAAAAAACGTATATGAAAAGAGTGAAAATTGTAATAACAGCTTTAAAATATTTTCCTTTGGGTAGAATTTCATGAATCTTTCCTGAGAGGTGGTGAATAACACAACAACTAAGACTATCTATAGTTTTAGTGATAAAATGTTTCCAAAAAGTGTCATTTTGGGGCATTTTCATGAAAAAAATGCTAAAAACGGGCGATTTTTGTTATACATCCCTATTAATGCATTTGGGCTAGTAAGAGTAATCAGTGCTATGCAAAAATGTACTGAACACCAGGTTAAGTAACTGAAATGAATAAATAGTGTATTAGGTACTCACAAAGGTCATGTATTTTGGGGTATTTTGACTGAGAATCGGCTATTATATGTTTATTTTCATACATAACCTTCTAAAACCTCTGGTATCATGCCTAGGTTTATGGAAATTACCAGGAATATACCTGGACTTCCACATTCAACTTTTGATAAGAAACCTCTATGTAGGTCATCTATGCCACACAGTTTTAGGGTTGTTTTGCTAAAGAAAATGTGCAAAAAAGCACATTTTTTGTAATAATGGCGTATGGTCTCGGGTCCAGAATAGAGAAAACTTCAGTGAAGGGGTATTTGGCAAGACACGTGATTGCACACAAATGCCATAAAAGGATGACTTAGGCAAAGACATTTTTGGTTATTTTCATGCAAAATTCTAATATTCTAACTTTAGACAACAAAAGCTTTAGGTAGGTCACTTTTCGGGTCGTTTTCCTTCAAAATGATCACAAAATGCACATTTATTTAAGTTGTTTTCTCTTTGATTTAGAATAATCAAACTTTATTAGTGAAGTGATAAACGGCAGGAAATTGAGTAAAAGTCACATAAAGAGCAGACCTTAAGTCCCCATAATTGATATTGACTTGCTTGAATATCAGTACCTAAGCAGGAATGCACCTTGACTGACTGACCTTCCAAATTTTGATATGAAACCTGAAAGGTGTCTCATATTTCACCCCTTTCAGGGGTTGTTTTATTTTTTGTTTTACTGTTTTACATTTTTTGTGATAACAATAGTAAGATATTTTCCTTATGGTATAGAATAATCAAACCCTATCCATGAAATGTCAATAGCAATGACGACATTTTAGATTGATCCCAAATGCCATAACAATTAACTCTGCTCCTGCCAGGTCAGGATAAAGTCGGACCGTAAGATCTGGGGCCCAGCTGCCAGGTCTGACTTTATCCTGACCTCCCACAGAAACACTAGAAAAGACTGGCTTACCAGTCTAAATTACCCTCTTTCACACCCCCACAATCTACGTGCCACTAGTCTATTCTGAAAGCCCCCTCTTCTAGCTTTATTTTGATACCAGATATGCGGGGATAGCCCCAAGTTTTGTTAGAGTATGGTGTCATTGAATTATAAGGTACTTAACCACCAGGCATTCTGCCGAATGTGCTGGTTTCAGGGGCATATAGAGCCAGCAAGGGGTCTGGCAGGACTAGAGTTAAATCAAGTATTGAAAAAAAATGTGATATGGCCATAACGTCTTATCTACATAGCATTACCATGGCTTTAATTTGCCTAGAACCATTAACATTTATGTAAAGTTTATGATCGATCATCTGTTAATCAAAACCTGCTTATCATTGTAAATAAAAAAAAGTTTGTGTTTTTTCGCAGTGCAGTTTCAGCACTGGAGAACTGGTGATATTCACTTCATTTTATCACCTGACAATTTAGGCACCTGATCACTTCATTGTAGTATAAACTAGCTGTAAGTAAAATGAGGCATCCCTTAGATTAAACAAAGATGGCAGTGGAATGCAGAGATACTGTGATATTTCAGCACTACAGAACACAAAGGCTGGTGGCTGTCTAGAGGAATATCATTTTTGTTTACCAAAGCAACTACAATCAATAGTGATTTCATTAAAAGAAACCTACTCATCTTAAACTTTATTTAATCATCGGCCCATAACAAGTGAAAATATCATAAAACCAATGATTTTACTTTATTGGGCATTTATCTCTTATCAAGTGATTTCTCATGGTGATATTATTTATGATGACATACTATGAAAGAATGACTTTTTCTCTAAGTTCGGTTATAGTACTTGGCACTTAAAATACTTTCCAAAATCTACTAGAAGCAAGACCTCATTAGAATATGATAATACTATAGCTGTATGTTGAGTGTAGCCACTCTATAGTATTCATGAATAACTTATAGGTCATTTCAATAAGAAAGGAAAAACCATTTAATATTAGTACATGTATTAGATATGGTACAAGTGTTTCATGGGTCATGTTTTAAATGTGGCTCTTGTCTTATCTTAAGACTTGATTAATTCTTAGGGAATTAAGGTAACCTGATTGCATTTTAGGGGCAACGAGCTGGTGTTATAAGTATATGATTTGGAAGCACAAAAAGATTAAAGAATGTTTCTTATAATAAGACCTGGAGTATCTTTTGAATGTGAGTCAAAAAGAATGTGTAGTTAGCTTTCTTGCAATGTGGCTAATGGCAGTAAGAATCATGTATTCAAGAAAATAGTTGAAATTTTTTCTAAAATCTTTGTAAGTTGTTGTTTTGGTTAAGCACAACTTAAAGGGCAAATGCACCATCATGATGATTTAGGTTCAAAATGTGCCTATATGTGTCACCTTTCAAATAAGACCACCCGCAAGTCTGTCCTCCTCAGATATGGCTTATGAAAGTTAGTAAAAAACTAGCCTGAGTCTGGGTATAGAGGCTGCCATTATCAGAAGTGGTGCTTATGAAATGACTGCCAGCCCTGCTTCTGATTGGTTGAGAGATATCAGTAGCAGTCACTTCCAGCCACTGATATCTCTCAACCAATCAGAAGCAGCACTGGCAGTCACTTCATACCACTGATTGTGCTTAATTGGGCTTAATTGGCCTGCAATGTCAGCCTCCATGCCCAGACTCAGGCTAGTTTTTTACTAACTTTCATAAGCCATATCTGAGGAGTGCTGATGAGGACAGACTTGCGGGTGGTCTTATTAGAAAGGTGACACGTATAGGCACATTTTGAACCTAAATCATTATGATGGTGCATTTGCCCTTTAAATGTGTAGGTGGGGCTGAACGCCCCAATATGTTAATGACACAATTTGTCACTAATCAGCCCAGGTAAATAAACAAGTGCAGCAAGTATATTAGGAGTGGTATAAGGTTTAGTGTTAGGGTATTATACATGACCCTGGATTATCAAATATCAGGTATCATTTATTATACATAGGACCCTTATGAGCCCTTCTGTGCACTTTTTTGTTTAATGGAGTGATGCAAACTATTTTTAGAAGAATATGGTATGAATGGTTGTATCTGAACTGAGAGTTTCATTATAGTGAGCACTTGATTCTGCTATTTATAATTGCTATTATCAATACAGCAACGTGCCCAATAAATGAAATTACACTGGTTTTTTCACCACTGACATTCCTTAACAACAGGTCTAATCCGCTTTGAAGAATTATATCAAATGTCTGGATTTGAATAGAAACAAATGACAAAATATCCTCATTTTGGAGAATTTTGCATGAAAATACCCTCTATTGTCTTTATCTAAGTCATCCTAAGCCTTTATGTCATTTGTGAGCAAGCACATGTGTCTTGCCATTTACCTCTTCACTGAAAAGTCAAGTTTATTCTGGACCCAATCATAAGCCGTTATTACAAAAATGTGCATTTTGTGCTTTTTATTCATGTTAAACAACCCTAAAACTGTGTGACATAGGTGGCCTGCATACAAGTTTCTTATCAGAAGTTGAATGTGGAAGTCCAGGTATATTCCTGCCATTATTTTCATAAACCTAAGCTTGATACCAGAGGTTTTAGAAGGTTATGTACGAAAATACACATATAATAGCTGATTTTTGGTCAAAATACCCCAAAATATATGACGTTTGTGAGTACCTAAAACACCATTAATGCATTTCAGTTACTTAACCTGGTGTTCAGTACATTTTTGCATAGCACTGATTACTCTAACTAGCCCAAATGCATTAATAGGGATGTATTACAAAAATTGCCCGTTTTTAGCATTTTTTTTCATAAAAATGCCCCAAAATAACACTTTTCGGAAATATTTTATCACAAGAACTATAGATAGTCTTAGTTGTTGTGTTATGAACCACCTTTCAGAAAAGATTCATGAAATTCTACCAAAAGGAAAATATTTTAAAGCTGTTATTACAATTTTCACTCTTTTCATATACGTTTTTTGATAAAATGCCCCAAAAATAGGTGGATCCAAAGTCCAGCGCGGTGGATCCATATCCAGAATTAATCAGTATGCATTGAAGTATACTTCTGCCAAGTTTCACGCTTTTAACAAAAAGTGCACGATTTTTGCCTTAGCCGCCCTACTATTGCTACAGTGTATCAGTTTACACTGCCCTGGTGAACAGTTATTAAGGTTTTTATTATTGCTTCCCCGCATACAACGTTTCTTGTGGTCTAATTATTTTTATCTTGTGATATATAGTGTGCAGACCAACAATTAGCTCTGCAGGGCATTATGACGTGACATTTAATGCCCTGCGTCACAGGGCATTATGGGGATTTAATGACCGGTCACATGGTACAAATCCTGATTGCTGATTGGACAATCCAAAGCAAGCAATAATAATGTATCATTAGGTGACACGTTTACATTCCATTAGGTCATTGTTCACAATGTTCCACAGACCACTAGTTAGATAAATTGTTCATACCCCTTGGCGTCTGGCGTGCTTTATGTTGTGATGCTACAGTACAGACATTTTAAAGAAAAATATTTTTTCTTTAAAGAAAAATCATTTTTCTTTAAAGAGAAATAGTGAATAAATGCATAAATGGCATTCCATAATTGGGCTTAATATGATTGTATGGTATAAATTGGTCCATACGGCAGCATATCCCTGTAATCTTTCCAGCGGCATAGGGTACTATTCTAAGCTACTTATAGCTTAGAAGACCAACACATGGAATGGAAACCAGCCGGTCAACCTGAACATGCTAGCCTCAACCAGTGTCAATTAATAGTCGCTAATAGGTGCTCTGGGCACCCCCAGCAGGTGGTGGAGATAAGGTTTCTCTGTAATGTAATCGATGCGGGAGCCCTGATTGGTCCTTGTTCCCACGTGACCTCGTGCTGCTGCCTTTCTCTGCTAGTCCTGGCATGAGGCTAGCATGTAACTATAGGGCATATAGTAATTGGTCTCTCGTTACATATCCATTCTTTTCTTAATCCAAGCTTATAGGTCTAGTGAAATGTTCCCTGTGTTATTTGCTTTATGCCATTGTTTATTTATATTTTAGGCAGTGCAGGTGCGCTTTGTGGACATAAACTATAAAGTAGGTCACTGCATGATCGAGTATGCGCACAACAATTCACTTCCTTGTCAAGATGAAATGTCATGAAGTAAATATGCTTTCTGGAAACCAGAGCTGCGCGCAGGTAGCTCAATACCACGCTTGTAATACCTAGAGTCGAACAATGTTATTCATGTTCGAAGGAAGGCATTGTTTTACGTCGCGACGAAGGTGTTGTTATTTGGTTTTGACTAGACAAGCCTCGTCCCAAATAACAAAATCACTTTCATGTGCAAGATTGTTCGATTTCCCATCTGTTTGTGATAGAACCTACCCTATTTCGCAAATTCTGGAATTCGCCCCCATAGCAAAGTGGTCTAAGTTATTGCTACTGATTTTTTGTTATCCCCACAATGCTAAAATCCGACTCAGGTCATGTGAGCAAGTTACTAGTGAATTTGGAATAAACCAGTGTTTTTCATCGGGTGCTCCAGTTTCTTCTGCCATTAACAACTGACTATATTGTTCAGTGATCTGTAGAAATGGCAAAGATATGGCGAATAACATATTTTTGCATAATGGCGTCTTAATTTGCATAAAAATGGCACGTGGGACATTATGTCACTTTGTTAGCATAGCAAATCGTTTTCTATGCATTTTTTCCTATATAAAACCATCAATTACAAATTGATTTCCTAGGGTGCACACTAACCCCATTTTCTGACTAGACTTCTACATGTAGTCATAATTTAGCCTTTATACAATAAAGGTAAAGGTATTCGATTTATAGGCTTGTATCAAACGAAGTGCTCACACGATCTCCCTCTCCTAGCTGGCCTGTACACTCGTAAACCATTTCAATCCCCCGGGGGATATTCCAGAGCAACTGGCAGCGTATAGCGCACAAGCTCTAAGCATTGCATTATTAATGCTAGGTACCCAGCTGGGTAGAGTGAGGCAATATGGAATAAACTGTCTTGCCCAAGGACAGACCAAAGTGCCCCGGCCGGGAATTGAACCAGCGACCTACTGATTACTAGTAAGACACCTAACCAACTGAGCTAAGCGACGATTACCAAAATTGTCTGTAAAAGTATGTGGGGAAAACCATCGACTTACCCTGACCAAAGGTTTATCATAGTAAAGGTGTCCGACTCTGGCGAAAAGGCTATCATTCCCATATCCATAAGCAAATGCTTTTAAGGGATAAATATAGAACACCCCAGCAGGAATGTCCAGGACTTTTATTGTCGTTTAATGACATTAGCCACTTGTCTTATCAGTATCGAGTATGGGGTGTCATGTAGTCCTGTTCACTCAATGAGAAAACCATCTGTTAAACAGCTACACAGGCGATCCTATTGGTTCTATTTATAGATCCTCCCGGTCAAACAGTGTAGGAAAAACCTAGTCCAGTCGGACACCTTTACTATGATAAACCTTTGCCCTGACTCACTGGCGAATATTTCACATGTGTATACAAAGGGCGTGGTCATAGAATACATAGATCGGTGCAGGAAATGTCATCGAACACTCGTGTGAAATTGATACGCTTATGTCAACAAAACTGGGAAACGTTAAGCCACTTAACCCATTAGTGCTAATGGCGGCCTCACAAGTTTAATGACATTATGGAGGCAAGACCAATGTCAGGAAAATGTTTGATGGAGAAATGTCCATTAGAACATTACCTTAAACTCTCCTTGAAATAGTTTGTAAAACCATTCTCAATTTCAAAGTTATTGTCAACAGTATCATCGATCCAGACGACAATTTCTGGATGAACTCTTAGGTATTAATGGGTTGACCGATTACCATCAGGAATGCACACAAGGACTGACAACTTTGAACATAACTCGCCAAACAAAGTACTCCCGGGGGGGGGGGGGGGCGCTCAGGTACAGAGGGGGGCCGCACCCGCGTTACGTATTTCGCGGAAGATGTCCGTGATTTTGTAAAAGAAGGGTACTTTTTTGTACCCAGGTACGAAGTATGGGGGTCAAAATTCCCTTACAATTTACGAAATATACGCGGCTCTGACGCCGAGTGACTCCCGAAGTGACTGGGCTTCCGAGTTTGCTGCCGCCACTTGCTGCCGCTAAACACGCAGAGGATTATAAAATATCAAGTTAAAATACGTGTTCCCGTTCATCCAATGTCAGTGTTTTGATAAAAGAAGCAGGGGTGTTTATTTAGTGGAAAAAATCAGCGTTTTATTAAAATAAGGGTGCTTTTTTGGCCAGAAATCAGTGCTTTAGGGGTATTTATTAATTTTGATAAGGAGCGTATGCGCCCCCCTAAATACCCAAGTGCCCCCCCCCCCCCCCCCCCCCCCCCGGGAGAGTACTATTCGGCAAATACTTGAAGAGTGGTTGTTAAACCCTACATGAGCAATAAATCTGTCATTAATTTTTCTCGAAATATTGATTATTTTTATTAGGAAATCCAAATTTACCGTATCAGACAATGTGCGTCAAGTCACGGCTTCGTTTGTTTAAAAATCACATTCAATACAGGTCCTGTGATTTTGGGGCAAGTTCTGTTATAGAAAGCCCATTGTCACGAATGGGGTAAATATATTATCATGAAAGTAAAAGAATTTCTTACCATATGAGCAAAATGCTGCCAACATCACAATAGCGCTGAGGTAGGTCTTCATCATTGAATGTTGTTGTATCTGCAAAATACACAGGAAATAATGATTTAAACGATGCGAGAAAGTTTACCAGGCTATTTAATTCCTTTCATTAAGTTCATTATTTTCAATAATTCCTTTATACACGTATTAACAACGTTTTATTCTGGGGAAAAAATAGATTTTGCCACGATGAGACATGATGAGTTGAACCCTTGTGTAGATCGACCACTTCCCTTGTAATTCGCAGCAGAGGAGGGGGAGGGGGTAGAAGAGGGAGTGGGGTTTACTACAATTACAATAGATTAGGCTAATGTTGCGACGAGATAGAAACCTGGAACAGGGAGAAAATTCACTTCTCACTTCTCAGCATTTGAAGGGCTAAAGATGATTACGATGTTATTAGCTCAACTGGTATTTAACTTGCGGATGCAAGCTAAATATTTTTTATTCCCAACTCCCACATACCCAAAGAGGTTTTAGGTAACACGGAGGATTACAGGCTAACAAGGGTTGGCTATGGAGCTCTAGGGATGATCCCTCTCCTAATCTAAAGAAGGGCGTTTGTATTAATATCAGTTATTGTAACTACTAATTCTACTACCACTACTATTTTTCTATCATTATTATCATTATTAATATTATTGTTGTTATTATTATTATTATTATTATTATTATTATTATTATTATTATTATTATTAATATTAATTCTATTATTATTATTATCGTCATCATCATATTTTATTATTACTATTATCATCGTCACCATCATTTCTATCATTATTATCATCGTGAGTAGTAGTAGTATATTATCATCATGAGTAGTAGTAGTAGTAGTAGTAGTAGTAGTAGTAGTAGTAGTAGTAGTAGTAGTAGTAGTAGTAGTAGTAGTAGTAGTAGTAGTAGTAGTATCGTTATCATCACCATCATCATTATAATCATAATCATAGTTATTAAAGCTAGGCCACCTATGAACATATTCAATAAAAGTGAGTATACTGACTGATATGAGGCAAATGAATGAAAACTAACACTAATTTCGATCAGGTATGTCGCAATACATTGCTCATCTCTGCTGACCTTTCTATCTGTGTCAGCTCATGCGAACGCCCCAGAATCGCATGGTTTAAGATTCACAATACCGCCATTCTATGGTTGTCTCCTAACATAACGAACTTACCTTTACCGTTCTACCTGGACCAACCATTCAAGATCTTGCCTACGTTCGTGGTGAGTGTCGTTCCTGGCGAATGACAGCTTAAGTGACTAGGTGCACTGTATATAGCATTTGAAATAAAGTCTAAACAGCGAAATCGAGACTGATATTTGCATTAACCTATTGATGCTTAAAATTTGCTACTACAATAATCGCCAGGATCCTCAATGCGTTTGAAGATAACTTGGAAATAACGAATGCTTCTAAACAATATTTGAACGAGAGTTGTTAGTAATGCTCTGGTTAACATTTCTCCTTCGAATGATTTCCCAATTATTCTCTTTCAGAAAATATGTCACCAACATGGCGAGGCTGATTTTTGCTGCGGCAAACATCTATGGGTTAAATGTCGCGGCCTGGCTGTCCTGAACATCGATTTTGACCATTACTGAGGCTAGTGTTTGTTGACTCTTGCCACGGTTATAGTGTGGATAAATATACTAGATGCGACAAACGTTGTATTGCTTAACGGCTATTATAGCATATACATATACATATACACACACATTTATATATATATATATATATATATATATATATATATATATATATATATATATATATATATATATATACTATGTATGGTTGTGTATTTCAATGGCACTTCCATTCAATCATTTTGGCGTAAGACAAAGATGGTCCCACTGATAAAGTGCATTCATTCTGCGTGGGTAAATTTTGTAATGTCACAGTTAAAGACTACGCGGATTCAAAAGAAAGACTAAGTATCACAAAAAGAAATTAAAATATGTTCTTCTGACAAAACATGTGAATTGACCATAACATGCTTAAGTTTATGACTATTTTTGGTGTATTAGCAAATATGGTGAATGAGTTGTCACGCCCTAAAACGGGAAAATCTAATTCTGGAAGATTATGTAATAACTGGCGGACAAACTTTGCCCTACTTACCTAAATACTACCTTATGCCGCTATTTACCTTTACCCTAATCTCTTACGCGGCGAGGGTATCACAATTTGGCCACGAACCACTGTAAGGCCCAATCGTTGCCTGTTTATTTAGCTCAGTAGAATAGCGTTGAGATCAAACGTATGTATGTATGTATGTATGTATTATGTATGTATGTATGTAAGCTGGAGCTAGCTTCTAGGTCACCTGTTCCTGGTAAGCAGGTTAAGTTCACCATGTGTTTACCCGATCATGTGTATAACCATTATAGACATTATGGGGCGGATCCCGGATTGTTCGTTAGATCCCGGATTGTTCGATTGTTCGTTTAAATGCAGAGGTAGATCTACCCCATTGCTCTCAAGCAAATATAACGAAAGGTGTCAATTCCCAAAAAGAAAACCAACATTTTGATTTGGAAACCCCCCATGAACCCCTTCTATATCCGCAATAATCATCATCACCACCACAACAACTCTCCTACTTTAAGGCATCACTTCCTGGTCTGCAGCCGTTGACACATAGACCACAGCAGTGACATAAATAACTAGGTAATTAATAAACCTCACTGATCACAGTAACAATAACAACAAAGTTGATGACTCCATCAAGGGACGGTTATAATGAAATTCAGCAGGTAGATTAAGTACGAAGTAAACAGTGAGAATACTTACACGGCGCATTTATGCTGGTCTCCCACATGCGAATCTAATATGCGAACCTACACGATCTCAAGTCTACGATTAAAGCCACGAATTGGCTATAAAATTGGTGTTTTCCACATTCGTTATATATGTACGTTTAACCAC
>OZ012695.1:24609930-24629930 GCA_963942565.1 Maea johnstoni | reverse complement strand
TGGTCAACATGAACATGCAAGCCTCAACTAATGTCAACTAATAGCCGCTAATAGGCCAGAAATTCGTGCTTTGGGCACCCCCAGCTGGTGGTGGAGATAAGGTGTCTCAGTAATGTAATCGATGCGAGAGCCCTGATTGGTCCTTGTTCCCACGTGAGCCCGCGCTGATGGCTTATGTGGTACTCCTGACATGAGTCCAGCACTTAACTATAAGGCATTACTTTATCTGCCCTTTCACACGTCCCCACGTGATCATCAGTGCCCTATCCATGCACCTTCCACCTGTACTTTGGGCTTGGATCCGTGCGCCCGCCACTCACTTTTTGGGCGCACGGATCCTTACTACACTGCCACTTTCTATTCCTCCTGCGGCCTTTAGCGCCTTGCCGCAACACTTGCCTTCCCCCTTCTCTGTAATTATACTGTCCTCCCAGTACCTCTTTCAACGGGGCCCTATCTGGGTCACCTGTTCGTGGCAAGCAGGTTTAGTTATATACCCGACCATGTATATTACCAACATCGCCATTGCCATTACAGCCGTTATGGGCGGATCCCGGATTGTTCGTTTTGTATGAGCGGGTTCGTTTAAATGCAGGGGTAGATCTACCCCATCGCTCTTAAGCAAATATAACGAAAGGTGTTAATTCCCAAAAAGAAAATCAACATTTTGATTAGGAACCCCCCCCCCCCCCCCCCCCCCCCCATGAACCCCTTCTGTATTCGCAACTGTTCACCAAGAGTATTACCATCATCATCATCACAACCCTCCTACCTTAAGGCATTACTTCCTGGTCTGCAGCAGTTGACAGATATACCACAGCAGTGACATGAATAACTAGGTAATTAATTAACATCACTGATCACAGTAACAATTTAACAACAAAGTTGATGACTCCATCAACAGAAGGTTATAATGAAATTCAGCAGGTAGATAAGTACGAAGTAAACAGTGAGAATACTTACATGGTCTATCAAGATGACTCTGTGTACAGGTTCGGTTTCCGGCTTGTGGTTGCGTGTGATGCGTTTCTTCTGTGTGGACGACTACGTACCTTTCTTAACCCATTGATACTTCAAAGTTCATCCAGAAATTGTCGTCTGGGTCAATGATGCTATTGACGATAACTTTCGAATTGAGAATGACTTTACAAAATATTTGAAGAAAAGTTGTTGGTAATGTTTTGATCAACATTTCTCCCTCAAATATTTTGCCAATTGTGCTTTAGCCTGAAATATTTCCTCAAAATTGTCAGGCTGGTTTTGGCCGCTGCGAGTATTAATGGGTTAACCTGCATGGCATTCAGGCAGCGCGCAATTATATAACCTGCCGAACCACCCACCCGTGATACTCCGCGCATGACCTACTATGCGAAGTTCGCGCTAGTTATCGGCCACTTGAAAACATCCGGCCTGGCCATCTTTTTCTCGAAAATTAACACTTAAGGTCGCTTGTGGGATTAATTTGTGAATTTATGGTAATTTTCAGATTTGTACATATGTCCTTGGTCGCTAGGTCACTATGAAGTGAGGCACCCTTCACTTGTTGCGTAATTTTCCCGCCTATTCTTATTTATTTTCACTTTTCTAATTATTTTGCCCTGGCTAAGTAATGTAATGAGAACAACAAACATTTTTTTTTTTTTTTTAAATTTTAAATCATTTTTATTTCCTTTCCTTCACAAATCATAGACAGTGTACAAATAATGATGCATGGCATGTGACAATGGAGTATTTTGAAGTGAATAAACAAAGAGAACAACCAACATGCAATCTCATGATACTCCTTTACCTTAACTTACTTCTTCAACCCTTCTGATGCTAAGGTTACTTTAGTCCAATGCACAAGATTGCAAAAAATTACAAAATTCATCTTAGCCCTATCATGTGGGTATTCCTTTGAAAGCTCTCGCCGAATACTCTCAGATGAGTACCCATTTGCATGGGTTTCAGTAATTTCCCAGCTTTTTGTCATCATTTCACGTTGACCAAATTAGGCTCCAGCAGCGAAAGGGTTAACCTATCACTGGTCTCGAGACCTAGGTTTTGTTGTTAGTTTTGACCATTGTCAATAAGAAGAACAAGATATTGTTTCGTTTCCTACCTTTTCTTATAGCATGTTATAAATTGTGTTGATCATCTGTACATTATGGAAAACACTTTCTAATAAAGGTAGAAAGATCGAAAATTGTTTTAGGGGCAATTCAGAAGCTATAGATTAAGAGACATATCATATAAGATGTTTATAAAACAGATTTTAATGAGAGAATGAAATATTAACACCTCAACTAACACAGATATCGAGGTCAATGCGTTACATTCACTACCGATATTACCTATTTCATTTTGCATAACGGAACCTTGAACTGTGAACTTCCTAAAATAAAGTTCTAACAGCATGACCTGACACAGAATGGGTGACAGAATGAGCTCAGCATTGTATATATATATATATATATATATATATATATATATATATATATATATATATATATATATATATATATATATATATATATATATATATATATATATATATATATATATATATATATATATATATATATATATATATATATATATATATATATATATATATATATACATATATATATATATATATATATATATATATATATATATATATATATATATATATATATATATATACATATATATATATATATATACATATATATATATATATATATATATATATATATATATATATATATATATATATATATATATATATATATATATATATATATATATATATAAAAGAGAGAGAGAGAGAGAGAGAGAGAGAGAGAGAGAGAGATCACTCTGTTGTTGTGGTCTCCCATATTTTCAATGTGATTCTGAAAGTTAGACCCAAGCGTTGCACACATTGATGCAGATATACTTCTTTTAAATCACACTTTGTGGATTTAGTCCCCATTCATCAAGGGTTGGTTAGTTTTAGAGGACTAACACTTATTCAATAAGACTCCTCACAATCTCTTATTAGATTTCCTTACTTATTCACCATATATATTCCTGCACAGTGTAATCATAAAAGAATATCCAGGCGGAATGCGATGTTAAGCAATGTGTGGTATAATCCTTAGTGAATAATGCATGGGTGTATTAATTCCAACCTTCACTGGTATCTGCATCTCGTGTATACCTGGTCAAAAATGGATGCAAGAACGAATGCCTTACGTTATAGAATGTCAGTAATTCGTTAATAGATTTCACTTTGGAATTACCTAAGAGTATGTGTTTTTATTGATGAAAGATGTCTTCAATTTAATAGCGATTTTCAATCACATAGAAAAAATTGTAAAGCGATACTTGACTATAGTATGACATACTGTGGTTCCCTTGCGAAAACGTCGCTAGTGGAAAGTCACTAGTCCAGTTGAAATTTCACTAGTGAAACGCTATTTCACTAGTGAAACACTAGCGAAACACTAGCGAAAATTAGCAGAATCACTAGTTTTTCGCTAGTGGAAAGACTAAGTCTTATCATTATATAACATGACACTAGCTATCCCATGATACCTTTTACTTCATTCTTTGATCTATCAATGGTCTCAAGACCCAGGTGTTATTGGTAATTTCTACCAATGTCAACCTGAAGAATGAGACTATTTCGTTCCCTGCTTTTACATATTCCATGTTATTAATTGGTGTTGATGTTCTACTATGTGTTTTATTCCTTGTTTTCGTGTTTGTTCTTTATGATTATTACTTTTTTGCAAATTATCATTTTGCAATCTGAATATAATGAAAATTAAGGTACCGAATGATAGAAATAACTACTTATAAGTCAGCTCACGAGAACATGGCGTACTTCCGTTGTAATGTAAGTAATGTATTGTCAAAACTTAAACATACCATCTGTAAATTATGGAAAAAATAAGAGGTAGAAGTGAAGATTGTTGTAGTGGCAGTATGGCTATTCCGAAAACTTTCAGAACGTTTAGAATAAACAATCAGCGTTATGAGGTTAATTGGATCTGTTGCAAAGATATCATTTTATTAAGAGAGCATCCGAAAATAATACAAAAAGAAAACTTCTTGACGTATTTGGTTATTAGATGAACAGTACTACAACACTATTGAATGCTATTTTGTATTAGAATGTATGTGATTTTTCTCCACCCCAATACCAAACTAAAAAAACAATAACAAAAAGGAAGCTTGTAATGCAAAAAGTATGATGCCAGCTTATTTAAAATGGTTGTCTTAGAAAGAAGTGCTTTAAAAGTTTTGAATTGAACCATTTATTGGATTATGAAATTACAGGATCGTTTATTGTCAGAGAAATAAATCCATTCTATAGAGTTTATAGTGCACTCTGAAGAAAAACGTTCAGTAAGCATTAATCTGAATTTCCGAACAGCTATTCTGTGTTGTGAAGCGTCTTTTGAATGAATATCAGATACAGATATTGGATGCAGTGTTTGATACAATCCATAGATGGCGCTCAGTATTGATTCTTCTAGTGATGAATGAGATTAATCACTGTGGTGTAGACATTGCCGAAACTTGATTATATTTCCTGTCTTGTTTTAGCCATTCCATCTGAAAAACAAAACGTGGCATTTAATTAAACATGTCTTATTATATATCTTTGTAATAAGACATGTTGAATTATATATATATATATATATATATATATATATATATATATATATATATATATATATATATATATATATGTATATATATATAAACAGAGGTAAAAGGTGACGGCCCCTACAGCCCCGTTATAAAGGGCACGTTACGGGCCCGTTTGGACACGGACCCGTTATAAGTACTGATCTCTGACCACTTATATAGATACCATTTGCACGCATCACAATCCCATGCTTTGTAAGTGTCAGTGCAACATGAATAGTGCTTACAATATGAAGATTCTGCTCATTTGATCATTTTGGAGATATTGAATATATAAAACATATTTTTATAACATTTTCAAAGATTTATTTTAGAAGTAAAAAAATATATTTGAAAATATTTGGCTTTTTGTGATAAAAATATTGTAAAATATGTTGAAAATATGGCCACCAGATGTCTCTGTTTTTTTATAATTTCAAATTGCACACATGTGCAACAGGGTTTTTATTCTCCATAGGCATTCATCTTTTTGGCAAGAAAAAACAAAAATTTTAATTATAAATCATAAATCATAAATAAATAATCATGAAATCATAATATCATACTCATATATAGATCATATACAGAAGATCATGTAAAAAAAAGCAAATCTTCGAGAAAATACAAATAAATATATGAATATATAAATATATGAAACTCTATGAGTTTTCAATTGTATGTACGAAGTACCATATATATATATATATATATATATTTTTTTTTAATTTTAAAGTGTGTACCAACAGCTTTGTAGCAATGGATCTGTTTTTAAATTATCAATAATTGTTTTCCAATCTTCATCAAAGCTTGTCGGTCTATTTTTTAACGATATTTTTTAGCACTTATAATGATAATATGTTTAAGGTGATCTTTGTACTTGTCACCAAATAATTTTTCATTGTCTGCAATTTTGAAGTGTGGATTTTGTAAACTCTTTACCCAGTTTTCAGTTTCTCTCCATAACTCTATTACATTTGGACATTCTAAGTACACATGTTCAATGGTCTCCAATTCATTACAAAAAAGGCAGTTTTGAGTTCTGGAAATACCCATTTGAAAAAGTAGTTTGTTGTGCACAATTCTCCTATGCAATAATTTATATTGGATAAAGTGTTGATAAACAGAAGGTGAGAAGGCTTTTGCTTTTTTGAAAGAATTAGATATAGTATCCAACCTTATATCTTCATTTAGTTTTGTTGACCATTTAACTTGTAATTCACTCAGCACATCATTGCCTGTATTTTGCGAATTAAAATATGTATTTTTATTTCCTTTGCTATTTGACTCAATAATGTGCAGAATGAATGGAAGTCTTGGTCTAATGTTATCTTGTGATAACATTTGATTATTACCCACAAGGTTTTTAATCCTTATTTTGAGTCTATTGTAGAATAGAAAGTCGCATCTTAAGCCTAAATTGTTATGTATATGTTCTAGGGTAAATATTTGTCCGTCAGCATCAAATATATCACCTATAGTCAAGAGACCTTTATCAACCCAACTCTGTCTCTTTTCTACCATTATTTTACTGTTATACCAAATGGGTGTAGTCATTAAATGTTCTAAACCTTTAATGTTTGAATTTTTATGTACCTCTAGCGTTGCCTGAAATACATCTTCCCAAAACTTATTAGGGATAGTTTGTTTTTCTGTCAGGTATACATCACCATATTCATATATTAATTGTGAGCCATAATAAATAGGAGTGGCTGCCCAACCTACATTTGTTCTATACAGCCTTTTTATCCAAGATGATTTCATAACAGTATCAATTTTCCTAATGTCAGGAAACTGAAGACCTCCATTTGCAGTTAGATTTTCCAGGGTGGAGTGTCTAAATTTTGGTGGCTTATCTTGCCAAAGAAATTTATGAAAAATGTTTTCAATTCTTTCAAAGGATTCTTCACTTGGCCTTGGTAGGGACAGTAGGATGTGGATAATTTTTGAAATCATTAAAGTTTTAATAATTGTTATTTTACCAATTAGTGTTAAATTTCTTCCTCTCCAAATTGTCAATATTTTCTCCATTTCGAGAATTTTGTTGTCTAAGTTTAATTCTGTAATAGTACTCAATGAATTGGTATTATAGGTTATGCCCAGTGATATAAATTCATGAGTCAAGATGAGTTCTAGATCATCACATATTGTCATCCTACTGCCCCCTGTCATTCCGAATTTAATCGCCTTTGTTTTTTCCACGTTTATTTTCAAACCCGAGATTAAATAAAAATCATTTAAAATAAACATGCATCTTCTGAGATTTCTTTCATTATATTTCATGAATAAAGTGGTGTCGTCTGCAAATTGAGAATTTTTTTGTTCTTGACCGTGAATTGTTATCCCTACTATTTCCGTGGTTTCCCTAAAGGTTTCTCCTAGTAACTCAACAGCTAAAACAAAAAGATACGGGGAGATGGGGTCCCCTTGTCTACACCCCCTTCCCAAGTTAATTGTATCTGACAAGTGGCCATTTTGTAAAATTTTGGATTTTGAATTTTGTTGTAAACTTTTAATTATTGATATTAATTTTTCGCTAAAGTTAAAGATTTTCAGAATTTTAGAAATGTATTCCCATGAAATGGAGTCAAAAGCTTTTTCAAAGTCTACCAAAATCATTAACCCATCTTCCCCAACTAATTTTGTTTCATTTAATATATCTAAAGTTAATACAGTATTTTCCTCAATGAATCTGTTCTGGACAAACCCTTTTTGACTTTCACCAATTAATTTAGGGAGAATTTTTTTAATTCGATTGGCCAATATACCAGAATAGAATTTGTAGAGAGAGTTTAACAAAGTAATGGGTCTCCAGTTTTTTAATCTATTTCTAGATTTATTACCCTTTGGGATACATGTTATAATACCAGACAGAAACCTTTCTGGAATGTGTTCAGTTTCACAGAAGTTATTCATTAGTTTAAGTAATAGGAGTTTCAACTCCTCCCAGAATATTTTAAAGAACTCATTTGTAAAGCCATTAGGCCCCGGACTTTTATTGTTTTTGGTGCTAAAAATCTGAGATTGAAGTTCATCTAACCTGATGTCTAATTCAAGTTTGGAACTTTCATTATCAGTTAATGTGGGTAATTTATCTGTAAAGTTTTTAAAAACTGTATCATCTATCTCTTTTATTTCCTTTGAGGAGTATAAATCTTCATAAAATACTCTCATTTCTTCAAGTATTTCGCTAGGATCATTTATTATTTCATCTTCCTTATTTATTAATTCCTTAATATTTTTTGAGATGAAATTGTTATTTTCCAAGTTTAAAAATAATTTATTTGGTTTCTCATCTTGTGACAGCATCTGACTTCTCGATCTAACAAAGGAACCTTTTAGTTTTATATCCCTAATTTCCTCGAGCTCTAAATTTTTCCTATTTATTTCCTGTTCTAATACTTTATCGGTCATATTTAATAAGAATAGATGATCTAAGTTTTCTAATTCTTTAATTAATTTATTTTCTCTTATATTTCTATTTCTTTTAGTTTGGGCTGCATAAGCAATTATTGTCCCCCTAAGTTTAGTTAGCAGCACTTCCCAAAATAGTTCAATTGTTATCATTAAATCAGGTAGGTTATTCTTGAAATTTTTAATATAGAGAGGGTTGTATGGAGTACATGCGTGTACTTCTATCATTAATAGAATCTCATCTTTAATTAAAGAACAAATTGGTTGTTCATGTAAAATGTTTGAATTGAGTTTCCATACTCCTCTTCCTCGTTCAGATTTATCCTGATAAAGATTTAGTCCTATTTTACAATGGTCTGATCTGTATCTCACTTTGATATATGAATTTGAATAAATATTCAGAAATGTGGATGAAATCAAAAAGAAATCTAATCTGCCTGCTTTACATGGGTTTTTCCGGAACCATGTATATTTTTTTTCTTTTGGATATGTATCTCTCCATATATCTAGTAAATCAAATTTTTTAATATTTTGTTTAACTACTTCTGTTGCATTTGGATTATTTATTGAGTTATAATTCCAAGTGTCTGATCCTTGGTCCAGAACCAGGTTCCAGTCACCTGTAATTATCCAGTTTTTAATTCCATCATTATTTATTAATTTAAAAAGTTTGTCAAAAAATGTAGGATTATCTTTATTTGGACCGTAAATATTTATCATTAAGAATCTGGCTACTCCTATTATTTCTAGATCACAAATTATAAATCTCCCTTCATTATCTTTAATTACATTATGAATTTTATATTCAAAGTTATTATTTAAGATTATCATAACACCAAGTGCTTGTTTTTTTTCTCCTGCTATTAAGAATTTACAGTTCCAAGTTTTTTTAAGCATTATTAGGTCACTAGATATTAAATGTGTTTCTTGTAAATTTATAATATGAATCCCTCTTTTTTTTAAATCATCAAAAAAATCTAACCTTTTTTTATGTCTCTAAGACCTCTACAATTAAGAGATTCAATTTTAATTAAATTTGCCGTTTGTTTTTTACTCATTTAATTTTAATGTTCCAGACACCAACATATGAGTTCATCATAACATCCAAAAACAAGTCCAGAGCCTGACACCCAATCATAAGTCCTATTGGTATTGGTAGATGTCTCTGTTAACCCGTTACAACGGACCCGTTACGGCTTGAAAACCCGTAACGGGCCCGTTATTTATATATATATATATATATATATATATATATATATATATATATATATATATATATATATATATATATATATATATATATATATATATACACACATTCATGCATACGTACATACACACACACACACACATATATACATACACACATATGTTTTATGTGTTTATGTATATATGTGTGTGTGAGTTTGTGTGTTGTTGCTTGTGTATGTATGTATGTATGTATGTATGTGTGTGTGTCCCATGCACACGCTGTACACACTCACCCGATCCTCACTGCAGCATGGAGTAGCCTACAGCCAGGCAAAGAAGAAGATACCAGCTGGTAACAACGGCGGCCGCGCCTGCGGTTAAAGGTCTGAAATCGGAACACAGAAACAATGTACACTTAGGTAGTACATGTAAATACTCTTTATTGTCTGTCGCCCCTTTATAGGGAGAGATTACTTTAAAGAATTTCATAACCATTTCATATCATCGTTCATGCTAACTGTGTCGGCTGCATATACAAAAAATCTCTCCTTACATGTCTGAGACTCCCTTAAAAAAGGAAGGCGAACTCTTTATAAAAATTTAAAAAATTCAAAAATACTTAGCTAGTATATCATAGATCAGTCCATTTTGCAAAGTTGCATTATAGCTTTCCCGGTTGCATTTGCTTGGATGCCTTTTTGCTAAACCTACTGTATTTATGAGCATACTATATTGTGGTTGATTCAACTTTTTTTTCACAGCAGCTAAAACAGCCTGACATATTTGTCAAAATCTATTAGCCTAATACATATTCGGGATAATATTCGAAAGCGAAATTTTTATCTTAAAATTACCAACAACTCTTTCTTAACTATTTTCTAAAAGTATTTTTGATTCCATTTCATTTAGAGTTATTGTCAAAAGAATCAATGCATCATGCATTGATGGGTGGATAATTTAATACTTAAATACACCTTTTTTTTTAAATTTCAAATTGCACACATTTTACCTGCAGAAAAAAGGTGGAAACCGACTTACTAAGCATAAAGGCTAAGCACACCCGACATTCATGTTAAATTAATACCAATCAATCAATGCATTATATCAGGATAGTTTATTTATTTACATTATATTCAGTTATATTCATTTATTACACCCGAAGAGCTCTCTGTCTATTTATTTGTATATAATTTTGATATTACTATATTATTATACTATGTATGATTTTGTAAATATGAGATTTACAGTCAATAAATATACATACATACATATTATGCAACAGGACTTGTATTCTCCATAGGCATTCATTCATCAATAATATTTTGTATTATAGTATCAAATTCAAAATTGTAGTTGTCACATGGTGTCACCATTCATAGAAGTAATAATTGGAATAAAATTAAAAGAAAAAATAATAAAAAGTGATGATAAATAAACTCTGCCATTTGTTGTTATACTTTTACAGAAAGTACTATGTACAATATCAAGGACAATAAAACATATTTTATATAAAAATAAATATATTGATTAATTTATCAGACTAGTAATATCACATCTCCTGTTTGTATTAAAGTATGGTTTATAATAAATACCAACTATTTCTAGTAGCAGGGTCAGTTCTAAGGTTGTCAATCAGGGTTTTCCAATCATCATCATAACTAGATACATCATTTTTCATTTGATCTTGAGTTTTCAAAATATGTAAATTTTTGACAATTAATCTTTTGACATCAGGTAAATACATGATATAACCCTTTTTCCTCTTTTGATGAATGAAATATTTTATACTGATGAAAATTATATGTTTAAGGTGGTTATTGTATTTTTCACCAAAGATCTTCCCAGTATCCGAGATTTTGAAATGTGGATATTGTAATGTTTTAACCCAGTTTTTTGTTTCTTGCCAAATGCATATGACATTAGGACACTCCAAGTGTACATGTTCAATGGTTTCAATTTCATTGCAAAACAAACAATTTGGAGTTGCTGAGATGTCCATTTTGTGCAATAAATTACTATGTACTATTCTCCTGTGAAGCATTTTGTATTGAATAGAATGTTGATAAACTGAAGGAGAATATTTCTTTGCATTCTTAAAGGAATTAGATAAAGTGTCCAGTCTAACATCATCATTTAATTTTTTTGACCATTTTTTTTGCAATTCAATTAAAATATTACTACCAGTGGCCTGGGAATTAAAGTATGTATTCTCGTTGCCCTTAATTCCAATCTCAATAATATAGAGTATAAATGGGAGTCTCGTTCTTATGTTGTCCTGTGGCAGTATTTGACTGTTACCCATTACCAACTGTATTCTTTTTTTTAATCTGTTATACAGTAAGAAGTCACAGTTCAATTGTAAAATGTTTTGTATATACTCTATTGAATATGTCTGACCCTCTGTATCCAACATATCACCAATCGTCAACATACCTTTGTTAGCCCAACTTTGCATTTTTTCCGTGATAATTTTTGTATTATACCAAAGGGGCATTGCAAGCATATGTTCTAAGCCTCTAATAGTCGAGTTTGTATATACAAAATAAACCGAATTTACAACATCTTTCCAGAATTTGTTACGAATTGTCTGTTTTTTTCTGCAGGAATATGTCTCCATAATCATGTGTTCTGTGTAGACCATAGAAAAGAGGAGTGGCTGCCCAACCATTGTCTGATTTGTATAATCTTTTTATCCACGATGCTTTCATAATCATATAAATTTTCCTGATGTCAGGAAATTGTAAACCTCCGTTGACAGTTAAATTTTCTAGAATAGAGAGTTTAAATTTTGGAGGCTTGTCTTGCCATAGAAATTTTATAAAAACATTTTCTTTTTTATTGAAATATTCCTCACTTGGTCTAGGTAGGGACAGTAGGATGTGAATTATTTTGGAGATCATTAAAGTTTAGATGATAGTTATTTTTCCAACTGAAGTTAAATTTCAACATCTCCAAATTGAACTCATTTTTTTATTTCAAGAATATTTTGTTCTAAATTTAAATCTGTTATTTTATACAATGCTTTAGTGTTATAATCAATACCTAAAGAGGTAAATTCATGAGCCCATATAAGGTCTAAATCATCACATAAGGTTATCCTACTGTCCCCTGTCACACCGAATTATATTGCTTTTGTTTTCTCAACATTAATTTTAAGACCAGTGATGAAACAGAAAACATATAGAACAATCATACATACTCTTAAATTGTTCTCATTGAATTTCATGAATAATGTGGTGTCATCAGCGAACTGGGATATTTTGTGATATTCCATTTATTTCTTTATTGGCCCTAAAAGTTTCACCCAGAAGCTCTACGGCCAAGACAAAGAGATATGGGGATATGGGATCCCCTTGTCTGCACCCATTTCCCAAAAGAATTGTTTCAGATAGATGTCCATTTTGCAAAATTTTGGATTTTGAATTTTTTTGAAGACTTTTAATTATCGAAATTGTTTTTTCGCTAAAGTTAAATATTTTCAGAATTTTAGAAATGTATTCCCATGAAATTGCATCAAAAGCTTTTTCAAAATCAACCAAAATCATTAAACCATCTTCCCCTTTTAATTTTGTTCCATCTAAAATATATAGAGTTAACCCATTAATGCTCACAGCGGCCAAAAGCAGCCTGACAATTTTGATGAAATCTTGTAGGTAAAAGCATAGTTAGGAAAGTATTTGATGGAGAAATGTTAAATAGAACATATCCAACAATTCTCCTTTAAATATTTTGCAAATATCTTTCTCAATCCAAAGTTATTGTCAAAAGTGTTTTAGGTCCAGACGACCATTTCTGGAGGAACTCTTAAGCATTAATAGGTTAAAACAGAATTTCGCCTATGAACCTACCTTGGACAAACCCCTTTTGACTTTCACCTATTAATTTCGGAAGAAAATGTTTAATTCTGTTGGCCCATATTCCTGAATAAAATTTATATATTGAGTTTAATAAAGTAATGGGTATCCAATTTTTTAACCTATTCCTAGCCTTATTATCTTTTGGGATGCATGTAATTATGCTTCATAAAAAGTTCTGGTATATGTTGTGTTTCCAAGAAACAATTCATTAATTTTAACAATGCTTATTTGATTTCATCCCAAAAAACTTTGAGAAATTCATTGGTGAAACCATCAGGGCCTGGACTTTTGTTATTTTTGGTTGAGTGTAGAGTGAAGTACTACCTGGCCGGTCCGCAGTGATCTGTATTACAGTAACACGTGGTACCCAGGAATGTAGCATCTGTGATGAATGGTGAAGGGTATTTGTCCAGGTAAGATGAATTCGTTATAGTTTCACAATCAGTTGTCCTGTTGATCGGGGCACAATCTCTTATCACTGCATCGCCACGGTAGATAAATGCTAACAGAAAAATAAAGATAAAGAAATTTGTGTAGCCATGATATGAACGAGTACAACTGCTTCAACAAAATAGAGTCACCCTTTGTCGACTCCCGTTAATTAACTTTTGTTAAGGTTGTTATTGTTGTTGTTGTTGATTATGATTATGTTGTTGTTGTTACTGCTCATACAGTCTTTATTGTTTCTATAACATCTAATTATGACTTTTGAAATAAAGTCACCATTTAACTAGGATGTGTGTATGTAACATCTTAAACCACGCACGACATAGGTACCTCCCCAGTCTCTATCCTTTACTGATTGGACAATATATCTGTTAAAAGTACAAATATGTTTTTCTTCTTGATAAAAGCAAGTAATGACAAATGTTGGTTTAAATGTCCAGTGCAGGAAACGCAACAGCAATTGTTTACATGTATACCGATAATAGGAACTGCAACAGTAACATATAGATCCTGTACAAGAAATATATGTTTGTTAATCAAGAATCCCTACAGGAGATGTACATGTAGCAATATTCGTGTTGAAACTTGCTACAGTAATTTACATGATGACAATGCGTTAGTTCATATAAGAGAGACATTCATATTCACACACATCTACTCATCACATATGGCTATTCTGAGACCATAAAACCTAGAAATAGTGAAGATATTCAACGGTGTACCCAGATAATTCATGTTTGTGTAGAATGTTTGAATGTGAATTAATGTATGTACAGGCTCTGTTTGCCATTGTATTACCACGTAATTTTCCTTTCATAGTGCAATGGTAAGATGTATACGTGCTGCCTGTATTCGTGTTTGTGTCTTACCAGCTATTCTTCCTGTGATTATGAATGATGACGTCATGCATTATGCAGGGCATTCCACACCGGTGGCATTCATTGGGTTTGTCCTGCAATATGTGTTCGCACTTCCAATTGAGTTGCAGAGAGGACAAACGAGTGCTGAAGCTGTTGTAAAATTATATATATATATATATATATATATATATATATATATATATATATATATATATATATATATATATATATATATATATATATATGTATATATATATATATATATATAAATATATATATATATATATATATATATATATATATATATATATATATATATATATATATATATATGTATATATATATATATATATATATATATATATATATATATATATATATATATATATATATATATATATATATGTGTGTATATATATGTATATATATATATATATATATATATATATATATATATATATATATATATATATATATATATATATATATATATAAACTGATAAATCAAATTTAAGAAAATGTATATTATGTATGTATATTTATTGACTATGCATGAGCACAAAATACAATACAATATAGTATCAATAATAATAATAATAATAATAATAATAATAGTGAAGAGAACAAAATCACAAGATACGGAATAAAGAAATCGTATACAACCAAATATAATATGGATAATGGGCATTACCCAGCATACGATAGCCTGAAGGGCATAACGAAAGTGAAACATAGAGTTAGTTAAATTTAACATGTTAAGGAGTAACCAAGAAAAACCTTACAGACTAGTGTCAGGTATATACACTACAGGCACATACAGTGAAATGCTAGTCTGCTAAACTTAAACATACAAAAATACAGTCCAAATGATAAGAGCACAGTCATTGAACAAAATACAGGTTGGAGTCTGTTAAACTGCCGTATTACGGTTAGATAGTCTTCTCAGCCTATACATATTCTCAGACATTCATATAACATGTCGGTAAGGTGAGTTGATGACATATAGCTGAATTAAACTGAAGAAACGAAGGGCACACACACGGACACTGGTACTTAAGGCCAGTAAAATACTTAACCTACAATAGCCTGAGGGGCTGCACAACCGCACAAAGTAGGGTTAATTATATGTAATCAAAGAGACATACCCCGAGCATTAAGGGGAAGAAAAATACATACTAACATCGGGTAGGACCCTACCAACAAAACGGAAAAGTGATAATATACCACTAAACAATATGAATATTGTAAAGAAGATAAGATCTCAGTCCTTAAACATAGCTGGGGTCGGGGTCCGTTTAACGGCCAGATTACGGTAGAGCAGGATACTTAGCCAATCCCCTCTCGCATCCTCTATATGTACTATGTTTGTAAGATTTGTATCATTGTAAAGTTTCATTTTACAAAGTCATACGGATATAATAAAATAGTAACACGAACATTTATAAATATATATATATATATATATATATATATATATATATATATATATATATATATATATATATATATATATAAATATATATATATATATATATATATATATATATATATATATCCTGATAAATCAAATTTAAGAAAATGTGTACTATATGTACTATGTTTGTAAGATTTCTATCAGTGTAAAGTTTCATTTTACAAAATCATACGGATATAATAAAATAGCAACACGAACATTTAAGTTAATAGTTTCTAAAATTGTAAAGATTATAGCAGAAATATGGAATATGAATATGTACAACATACTAGTACATATTTTCCAGATATTCTTTAGAGTTTTGCTTCGATATAGTCCATATTTGACCTCGCATCTCTGAACATTGCACAAAGGGTTTATTCCAATATTTCTGAACAGTATGCTTTGTTAATGTTATCAATGTATTACCACATGTATCAGGCTTGATTCGCTGGAACACATCTTACCGATAGAGGAATATGCTGTCAGAAGCAACAGCAGGATAATACAAACAGTATGCATTGTCTTTCTCAACCCTTTCATGCAGAACCTGTAAAATCAAAATCCCATAGGAATGTGATTGGCCGATTCTATGACACTTTTATTAGAAATAATACAAACCATGATGATTTCAATCTGCATTCATCATTCAGAGATAAGTTTCTACGGTTTTTTGTAAACTTTGGGTAGCCAATCACCTAGGACATGTATAATTATATTTCAAGAGTGTGTTTTGCATTTAAGATACCTTACGAAATATGCTTAAGAATAAATCATTTTATGTAGACAATTTGAAGGGGAGCTGTTGGTAAGGGTTTGAAAAAACGTTTCTTCTTTAACTTTCTTCAAAAGACACTTTTATGAGGAAACTATTGTCAAAAGCAGTTATAGTTTTCTGTTTAGCAGCGACGGTCGGATGGAAATACTGTAAAGTTCGAAATAGTAACGTGTAAGTAATTAGCGATATTATTGAGTGGTTCCGATTCGCTAATATTACGATCCGTTAATATGTTTTCTATTTTGTATTAAAAATGCGTACATCTAGTCACAATTACACATGGTCAGTTGACAACCATATGTACATACATAGACACACGTGCGTGCGTGTTGTGATATATAAATTTCTCACGGTGTACTACCAAAGCTGGATGATACGCGTAATCACGGTGGATCTGAGTTCCTTAATTGCAAAGCACCAATCAGGACGGACTTTCAATGACACGTGAATTCGGTAAACAGCCGCGGGGCGATGCTTAAGTTTAGTGCGTAAAATCCGCGATTGCAATAGACCCTTTTTGACGAACACTCGTACCATTCATAGCCGATCTGATTTTCTTGAACCCTTAATTTCACTTGTAGTTGCGTCGGTGGTTGCGACGTAATGAAACAAGGTGTAGTCAGTATCGTCGGGCAAGAGTGGTAGATAAGTACATGAATTAGAATACCACTACTCAGATGGCGCTTTTGGAGATGGTTCACATGCGAATATTACGATCCGCTATTATGGAAAAACGGATCAATTCGCTAAATAAAGTTTCGCTGATTTTCCAACTTTACAGTATTTTGTAAATGCAAATCACAAAGGAATGAATCATAGACCTAGAAATAATTCCAAAGTCCAAATTTCAGTCAACTGCCAGCGATAGTTAATGTACTTTTTCTCCTAGAACCTGTAGGAACCAATGAAAACATGTATGGCATGTTCTTTCTCGTCAGTTGTAGGCATGTTCTTTCTCGTCAGTTGTTAAATAACAGGAGTGCTAAGTTTGAAGTCTTCCTATTCTTTCCGTATGCAAAAAGAGTGGTTACATGTACATTAATGAGTTTCAAATTCCTTCCATATTATCGTACATCTTTCTTGTCCACATAAACAAAAAACTTCATAACCTATCATTATATATGTCTGAGATACTTAATGTGATGAAATCTTCTCTAAAAGATATAAACAGAGATGCAGGTTCACTTACGTACATGCAAAGCTGAAGGTACGTCGATGCCAAGTGTGCGTATTGAGTCGATGATTTTGACTTCGAATGGAGTTTATGTTGGTAAAGGCTTAGGGCTAAGGAATATTTCTCTGTTTCTCTCTATCTGGCTCACAATTGCAATCCTTCTTAATCGAATACTTTATTCATTTGACATATTCGTATGAAAGTAGATCTGTCTTTTCGTGATACAAGCGGAATTAATTCGCATAGAACGAACTAAAATGGATGCGAAACGAACTTTTGCTAGTTCGAGTTATGGGTATAGCTTTTTTTTTAAACTGGAAGTTTCGGAAAAAATACTTTTCTTCCAGTTAGAAGAGCTTGTCTCCGTGAGGGTATAACCGATAAATAAGAAACAGTGACCTATATATATATATATATATATATATATATATATATATATATATATATATATATATATATATATATATATATATATATATATATATATATGTGTGTGTGTGTGTGTGTGTGTGTGTGTGTGTGTGTGTATATACACACGAAACACTATAATTCTTTGGCCTTAATAATTCAGTGGTCTTCGTTGCACGTTTTATCTCGTCAGAATGGCCAGCAGAGAGATTGCATGGTAATATCCTTATCAGTGTAACTCCTGTGACTGCTCATGCGTTATGCCAGGAAACCTTTGTTTTTAGTAGTCCTTCTCAGCTTATGGACCACTTAAGATGTTGTTTTGATGAATACTTTTAAACCTTAATATAACTTTTATGCGTATTTGCCATGTGATGGTAGGCAAGTTGATGCAAATGGTTGCATATCTGCTTAGGAAAATACTAAGAAACAAAAAGAAGTTAGAATTATGAAAGGCACGGTTGTTGCGTATATTTACAATTGTTTTCCATTAGAAAGAAAATCTTGATGGGTCTAAAATTGTTCTTCTTTCTCCTCTTCGTCTTCGTCATCGTCTTCTTCTTCTCCTTCGTTGTATCCAATGTTGACTTTCTTTATCTTTGCTTTTCCCCTGGTGTTCAATCATTTATGGTTGCACAATTCGTACAGCTAAGTTAGTAAGCGAATATTAAATACCCACTAATATCATCAAAAATGTGTGTGATGACGCTTAATTTCACTCAAAGGATACTCCCAATGTATTGTAACTTAAAGCTAAATATGTCAGTTAATTTGAGGAGTAAAATTGCAATCAATGTTTCCTGTAAAAGGTGACAATAAACTCCAACACATATCTTTGCAAATCTTGAAAGCTGAGTTACGCTTTAATGGCCGCTATTGGATTGAATGTGTGATATCGCGAATAAAAAGGGTCGCAAATATAAGGTGGTTTACGGTATGCCGGCATGGTGAAAGGATCATGGACTTTACCCATTAATTCTCAAAGAGTTCCGCAAGAAATTTTCGTCTGGTGGTCTGACTTTGTTGACAAAAACTTAGAAATTTAGAATGGTTTCGAAATATTTGAACAAGTGTTGTTGGTAATGTTCTGATTAACATTTCTCCTTGGAATATTTTCCGAATTGTATTTTGAATTGAAAGAAATCGTTAAAATTGTCTAGCTGCTTTTGGTCTCTTTGAGAATTAATGAGTTTAGGAGTGCGTAAAATTTGTCGCCTTACAACTTGAATTTAATGCGTTTGGGTTGAATCATTTTCGAATGGCTTATCCCAAATTATTCTAAAGAGTGCATGAAATTGGGCTGTCATTGATGTGCAAAATGTTTGATTCAATTATTGAAAAAAGGTTTCGATATGTCGACATGCCCGCTCGATTTTTTATGATTCCACCTTAAGAAAGTCTTTGCAAGTGTCAAACAGTTAGATTATCTATCTCTCATATTAACCCATTCACACTTAGGGCGGCCAAAACAGGCCTGACAATTTTGGAAATATTTCTCGAACAAAAGCGTTTTTTGGAAAATAATTGAAGGAGAAATGTTAAGGAGAAGTCAACCGTCAACTCTCCTTCAAATATTTTCTGAACTTTTGCTTTATTCACAAGTTATTTTGAAAAGTATAAGAGTAGAAAACAATACTTCCTAGGGGATCTCTGAGTGTGAATGGGTTAAGAGTGTGTACTTTTGTTTGAAAATGGGTGCACATCAATCCTAGAATGGTCATCATAATGAAACGACTTTACACAGTTATATAACCATGCTTTGGTTTCGTTGCAGTTA
>OZ012695.1:24602430-24607430 GCA_963942565.1 Maea johnstoni | reverse complement strand
ATATATATATATATATATATATATATATATATATATATATATATATATATATATATATATATATATACATATATATATATATATATATGCGTGTGTGTGTGTGTGTGTGTATATATATATATATATATATATATAAATATATATATATATATATATATATATATATATATATATATATATATATATATATATATATATATATATATGTATATATATATATATATGTATATATATATATATATATATATATATATATATATATATATTTCTCAAAGTTAACCATGAAAGTTGTTTGCCTTCGCAGATGATAATTAAGTACGGTATTTGCATTGTGCAAGCATAGTCTGCACTGTAAACATAAACATAAGAGATAAGGTATCTAAACAATGCTCTTAACAAGAAGACACAAAGAAAATGATGGGGCACAAGTTTTTAGCTCACACATGGTTAAAGTGTATGACTTTTTGGGCAGATTTTCATAGAAAATGTCATTAGCAGTACCAGGAACTATATAATGTAATACCTTAAGTCTACACTTCCTGGCAGTACGGTAGCTGCTAATGACAAATGTGTACCAAGCAGCTTCAGATAAGCTATTAATAGATTAAAATGGCCACTGCCGGTACCTGCATTTCTTGTGTGTTAGGATGTGTTTAAATAGCAATATACTTCTTGTATGAAGGTTGGCAGCGGCGGGAACTTGGGAGATTATTTGGACCTATGTCTTATTCATGGTGTATTTAAAGGTAAAAGGTAAAGGTATTCGGTTTATAGTCTTGGCTATAAGAATGAATGTGTTAGTATTGAAAGGTTAAAAAGGCGAAGGGCTTACTGGTCTCGGGAACTTGTTTCCGTCAGACTGGTTGCACTGCATGGAGAGGGGGGCCTCGGCGTACAGCTTGTTCAGCAGGCTAGCACGCAGCGGGTCCCACGCGATCGAGTTGTAGTTCTCCCTGTCGCCTTTCTCCCGGGAGGTGGCGTCCCCTAGCGACCTGCAGGAGAATTAACAAGCACGCAAAATGAAGGTACTGGAACATCTCCGTCACATCGTCATTATAACAAAGTAATCTCTTGAATGTTGTTTCAACTAGCCTGCCTCCCAGGTCATATTTAGATGTCATCCCTTGTGGATAGATGGCACTGCGGTATACATAGGGTAATTGGGAAAATGCTGCCAGTGCAACCCCCTCCTCGTGTGACATCTGCGTGAACTATATGGCCAACAATAGGCCACAAGCCCTTATGTAGTATATTAAAGTGCAGGCATACATTTATATGTGTAAAAGAGTTGTAAAACTCAATAACGCCTAGTGGTTAGGACATGTTTCACATATAGTTATTTTCTTGTTTGAGTCAATAATCCCAGTTTGAAAAGTTTATAGTTTTATTATATCTAATGATTTCCGTTCAAAGTGGCCATATGAGCCCTTCAGACGAACGCGGATAAACTGAATTAATGAGTGTAGTGTTCATATAATACACGACCGCATGTCTGATTGCCATCAAGTTTCCAGGGCATGAATGCATGGATGAACTCACAACTGAACGTAGCTTTGATTCGCAAGCTCTGTGGGTCATTGATGTGCTTGGCTCATTCATTTTAACTCTTTATTCTTAGACGTGTGTACAACCGGCCACGGGTAGACGTCCCGTCCACTGGTGCAGGAATTGAATGCCTGTACTGTATATTCACTGGCTGTACAATTATAAGTGTACATACGTCATCATCCTAAAATACCATAAAAATAACCAAAAGTATGTCAACTTCAAGATAGTTGAAGAAAACGCTCAGAATGCAATAAAGCAAAAAAGAAAAGTTCACTTACTCGTGCATCACTTTAAAAAAAGGTATCCAAGGTTTTTGTCTCGATGGAGCTCTTACAAACCTCCAGTTCGCTTTTAGGATAGTAGTGGACATAGTTAACACACATCTCATCAGAGATTGCAAAGCCTCCCTAAATAATACAAAAATACAGTTATATACAATTAAATAATACAAAAATACAGTTATATACAATTAAATAATACAAAAATACAGTTATATACAATTAAATAATACAAAAATACAGTTATACAATTAATGATACAAAAATACAGTTATACAATTAATGATACAAAATAGTTATACAATTAATAATACAAAAATGCAGTTATACAATTAATAATACAAAAATACAGTTATACGATTAATAATACAAAAATACAGTTATACAATTAATGATACAAAAATACAGTTATACAATTTTCCACTCTAGTTGTAAACCAACTTCTAATAGTACTTCCGCCAAAAAATATCTGTTATATTCCATATCCTACATCTTAAACAAATATCAGGATCTAGCTCGCTTCCTATATGTCTGTATAATTAATATATCTTTAAAAACTTGCGAGTGTGTTTTTAATTCATGATCAAATTATTTTCGACAAGGATTCTGTAGAGAGCCTTTGATTATTGAATTGGGCGTTGTGTGAATTTCCGTTAATCCTACATCAGCATTTAGACACCTACTTGTAAGACGTTCCCTTGCGACTTTGACTTCGTCTATGAAAAGCTGACGTAAAACGAGTTTATTGAGTCAGAGAGAAAAAATAATCAAATCTATTTTTTGGATTACACATAGATTCTTAGCTATAAGGCAGGAAAGTGATGATAAACGAAATTCTAATACTAGTATCCATCTTTTATGTGATTCGGTTAGAGGTCTTTTAAAGTATGTTTGACTTCATTTGTGTACATATCATGCTAGTGTATAGTGCTGACATTTAATTCCTGCACTAAATGCCTGGTCAGCCCGGGCAAAATACACGACCGCACGCCAAATTGCCACCCAGTTTCCTGGCCATGGATGCATGTACAACCTCACAACTGGACGTAGTTTTGGTTCGCAAGCTACTGTGTGCTTGGCTTATTTTTGACACGTTATCCATAAGTATTTGTGAGTCCAGGCACTGGCAGACGTCCGGTCAACTAGTGCAGGAATTAAATGTCTGTGCTGTAGAACATGTATTGATTATTTACAACAGGGATCACCATCACAACATTTCGACAATGCAACATGTCAGGGATGCCATAGACAACATGTAGCCTAACAACTGTAGCTATCCGTGCGCAGTAAATGGTTTCACTTACTATTGTGGCGTTAGGCTTGTCCAGGGTAGTGTCGAAACATGTCGTAATAAGGGCATCGCCCTGGAAATAGAATGGAGCAACGCTTGGTAAATATCATAGTGCGAGCAAAATAGAAGATGATATCAACAAGTACGGAATGAACTATAACGACATTGAATGAATGAATGAGGGCTTAAAGGCACATCGGTACAGTAGGCTATTCAGCGCCATAACGTTGTTTTTGTAAAGTGGTCCTTCAAATGCAAGAAGGACCTAGGGATCTCTTAGATGCTTGGTATCCATAGACATTATAACTAGAATCATGTGGATCTTTTTGAGGTCATTATAGGAAAGAGAATTGACGTATGAGCAAACGATATTGTTATGGACCTGTAGCTGTCAACAGGTCTACAATATGAACAAAACTTTGCTGAAAGAGCATGTAGGAATTGGCTAACTGGAGTTTTTTTCTCCTTTTGTTTCAACCAGCACGTGAAGGGCTAATTTACCCTGTGTAACGTTTCTTTTCCTTTTGTTAGTCGTGTGACGCTCTTTTGGTAAAGGTAAGTTATCGATTTCTTTACTGTTTTTCCTGAGAATTTACTTCTTGCGAAATTTTATCTTTAGGTTTAGTTCTTCAGTCTTGTGTTCGTTCCCGTTTACGTGTTATTATGTTTAGTTTAGACTTACTTTATGTTATTATCATCATCCCATACGTATACGTTTAGTATGATTTTGTAATTTCACTATTGCAGTCAATAAAACGTACATACATACAGTGGCATATTCATGATATAATCTTTATTTCTTTTTAGGGGTTATTTAGAATAACTAAATTTGGACCTGTATAGGTGTATGAGTAGGAATTTATATAATTATAGAATGAGGATCACTTCATCCTGTAAACAAGGAAACAGATACTGTAAATTGGGAAAAGATTGCTTTTTTTGCGTTTAGCCTCGATTTTCCGTAAATTCACAAAATTTACTCTACACAATCTTTTGTGAATCTACAGTACTCTTCACTTACCGGCATAATGTGCACGGGTTTGGGCAGAAGGCGTATCTCCTGGAAGTGCGGGCTGTAGTGGTCGTCCTTGTTGAGGTTGGGCAGTTCTACCATGTCCCTGACGTGTCTCGTCACCACCCTCTTACCTGTCAGGTGCGTGTGTAGCTGAGAACCGAAGATTTTGATGCCTTTCTCAGGCAGACCCTGGAAAAATGGTAGAGAATTTGTATATGATATGTATGTTAATTCTTTCGAAGTGAGCGTTTGTATGTTTTTTTTATCTAATATCTATTATCATTATTATTATTATTATTGTTATTATATTTAAAATATATATATATATTTTTTTTTTGGGGGGGGGGGGGGGATGGGGGAATGTGAGGCTTAGAACCAGGGGTCTTGATGCCTTTCTCAGGCAGACTTTGGAAAAATGGTAGAGATTTATGCATCATATGCATCTTAATTACCTCAAATAGTTTTTATGTTCTTATCTATTTGTTTTGTGCGTTTTTCTTCTTGAGAATGTGAGTCTTAGAACCAAGGATCTTGATGCCTTTTCAGGCAGACCCTGGAAAATGGTAGAGATGTATGTATGATGTGTATCCAACTAGCTCGCACCGAGATAGTTTCGTAATCTCCAGCTTGCGCCTAGAATTCCGATATTTGTTGCCATTTCGGGACCAGAAGAATTATAGCAAATCTAGTCATGTATGAAATTATTTCCTCTATAATGTTAATGTTCTTTATACATCATGTTCCCTCACAATGTTCATAAATAACTTGGCCCGCCTTTTGTACTATTTGTATGCTTGTTGCTATCTACTACCGTATCTGTGGTTTTCTAAAGCATGACAGTTCAGCTTCCTGAGAACTATGGATTCAA
>OZ012695.1:24594930-24597430 GCA_963942565.1 Maea johnstoni | reverse complement strand
TTCTTATCATGCCTAGTTTGGGGAGATCCCAAACTCATTCTGCATAATATATATATATATATATATATATATATATATATATATATATATATATATATATATATATATATATATATATATATATATATATATATATATATATATATATATATATATGTATATATATATATATATATATATATATATATATATATATATATATATATATATATATATATTCGTATTCAGGACTCACACGCCTGTGATATGCGTTACTATGCTTACATGCAAATGCGGGTGCATACTTGGTCCCTACTCATCGTAATGGTTGTTTATAGTGTGCGTTTAACTTCAAAATGTTGTCAGTAAATCTTTTCAGTTGAAACCAAATATTAAGAAAAAATCTACGTTCAAGAAGGATTTGAAGTCGAAGAAACAGTTACTCTAAAAAGATCAAGGTGATAGATAAAGTCGACAAAATGGCATGGAATCCGTGCTTAGGCTTTGCAATCCTTTTTTAAACCATGTCGTAAAAACAACATAAGAATAAGAATCAATGTTCATATAAAATGGTCTGCAATTTCACCTTTCATACTAACGCTATTCTAACCCATTATTATCTAAGATAACATATGCCTTGGTTAATATATAAACATTTTTACATGTATATAGCAATGTTTCGAGAATTATTTGAATGAAAGTTGTGCTTTTGTTGATTTTAATTAAACTTATTCAGGTAGAAACTGTGCGAGTTGAATTGGAAAAAGTGAACAAGTATACTGAGTTGCTCACACTTGTAGAAACTCTAACCAGCTCTAAGGACCAGCAGGAAATTAAATGGTTATCGTGTGACTTATTGGAAATGGCTTGAAATTATGGACCTTTATTAGCAAAAACAAGTTCACCTGAAAAGACAAAGCATTTGCGTTTATAGGTGTGTATATTTCCAGCTGCCTTGATTTTTTATTGTATACGATACGTGTCATTTTATTCCATTCCGTCACTAAACCTTTTCATATCAGTATACGTATTGATACTACGTCTTTAATTTTTGTTATATGACACAAATTTTAAAACAATTTGGATTGAACACTGTCAAATATGTTTTCGTTCAAACATGAATTGGTAGATATAGAAATATCATATCGCAAACATAGCTCAGACGCGTGTTTTCTATGAAATAGAGCGAGTCATGCTACACTTCTCTAAATCAATTGATCTTGATTAGAGTAAATCTCGCGAGCTAATGGGAAGGAAATCGCGTATTCCCCATAGAATTCCAATCCAGATATTAAATCAGCGAGAACAAAGATGGCGGGTCATCCCTTGAATACGCATGTCAGACGCGCAGCATTAATTGTTTAAGCTGCGATGCGTCGCACATAATGCATACCACAGCAATCGCAAAATGCTCCAACCGGTCGTACAAAGCCCGAAGTAGATCAAATGTAATTTAACCCATGCCGTGCCTATAGCACGTAAAAAATGCCTTACCATTTTTCAAACTATCTTTCTTATGAATAATAGCTTGGCAAGTATGTGAAGGGGAATTGTTAATTTACCAAATTAAAACAAATTCTGAGAGTTGCAAAAGTATGTGTATATAACCATTCTTGAAATGTTAGTGCATATCTAAATAACATAGTCATCAACTATTTTCTTTGAAAAAAGATCCAGAGATCTCTCGAAAACAGCCAGACTTTTGGAGAAGGAGAAATATTGACCATCTACTCTGTTTCAAAGATTTCGTGAGTCCAAATGCTTAAGTTATTTCCTCTCATATCATGCAGACGTATGCCAATCGTCAAGGAATGCTCAAACTACAAATAGGCTGATAGGTTCCATTTTATCAACAAATAGGCTGATAAGTTCCATTTTATCAACAAATAGGCTGATAGGTTCCATTTTATCAACAAATAGGCTGATAGGTTCCATTTCATCAACATGGGGTATTAGGTTTTCTTTTGATAGTTTAATAAAAGTCGTCGGTGTATGGTGCAATGTGCTTAGAATACGTAATGACTGCCATTGGTGATCAGATTAGCCGCCATGTCTGATGAGTGGGCGGCCATCTTGAAATGTCAGGAAGCGCTTGATAAAAACAATTATGTAGAATAAATCTAGGGACAATTGATCACTTGATCCCTGCCAGAGTAGATCTATTTATCAGACTGTTTACGTAACTGAGTTGGCATGTCTTAGCCCGAGAGCTTAGAGTCGCTTTCGATTTTGCACGTTGGATGTGTCCCCAAAGCAATGTATAGCTTAATACTTCACGCTAGGTTTTAAATAAATTGGGGACAATTCAAAATTTCTCATCTGAAACTTGCTGTGAATACAAAGCTTGGTTTAACTTCGTAATTGGTAGGAATTTTGTTAGGATGCCAGTTGTCATTTCAAATAATTCACAAACTTCTACAACTCCCAGAACATTTAATTGGCCTGAGATTTTCGTAAATACATGTATCAGGCTATATATATATATATATATATATATATATATATATATATATATATATAT
>OZ012695.1:24582430-24592430 GCA_963942565.1 Maea johnstoni | reverse complement strand
GTCGTCCATAGTTTTCCTTTGCCCAGGAAGAACACGATATGTGTGGTACCACGCTGAAAACAATGAAACGTAATGGAAGTGTCACCGTATGGTTCATGGTACTGAAAAGTCCCTTTGAAATTGTGTCTCTTTTATTATCTCCAACTCGATCTGAAAGCGGCCAGTTACTGATGCGCATTGGGCGTAGTCAGAATTAATGAAGCAATGCACACAAGATCAAACTTTTTTTCAATGTTTTTACGTGGATGTTTAATGGCGTAATGAATAATGTTTTATGTTAACTGACAAGCGTACAAAAAGGGTTTTACAGTACAGGTATATATCAAGATATTGACCAACGGATAAACGTCGCTTTGCTTATGAATTTATTTGGGAATTCCAAGTCAAGCAATACGATACATTCGCAAGTGTCCTTTTCAAGTACTGCACATTCAGTAACCATTCCACCAGTCGCGGTGATTGACTGGTCGACTAGTGCAGGCAGTAGATATCGTTATTATGTTATTATTGCATCGTTTGGATTGTCCAATCAGCAATCAGGATTTGTACCATGTGATCGGTCATTAAGTCCTCTTATTATTTCTTCCTCTGGCTCACCCAATCAGCACTCAGGATTTATACCATGTGACCGGTCATTAAATCCCCATAATGCCCTCCACCGCAGGGCATTAAATCTCACTCCATAATGCCCTGCAAGGCTATCTAGGTCAGTCACTGACACGATTCGACCATTACTCATTTGTTGTTTAAAGAAAGCGGACAACTTATATAGGTACTTTCTTCTTGCATCTCACTCTCATGCTTAGTCAGTAAATTTGTGAAACAAAAATGCTTACATTAAGCACATTAAACTCAAATGATCACAACAGTGGAATCTAAAATATGTAACACATTTTTTGAAACATTTTCAAAGGCTTAGTTAAGAAGAAAAAGTTTTGGAATAAAAAATATGCGAACTTTTGTGGTGAAACTTATGATATAAATAGTTCTTGGTGTGCCCACTAGATGGCTCTTTTTCAGCTGGTTCCCTTTCTCTCACTCCACATCCTACTGTTTATGTTGCAGTGTGGTAAGTGTGAGACAGAGTACCAATATTACTCATAGAGCAAGGGACTAGTCTATCATGGGAGAAGCAAAAAGCTTTATACGATTCATGGATATTTCAGATTCAAAATTATTAAATGAGGTAATGCCATTTAGCATTATCTACACAAGTTCTCATAATAAATAAATAGCAGAAATTAAAAGAAAGAAAGTAGAAGATAACATTGCCCTTTTTAGTTCTTATTGTGGGTGTGCATACCATATATCACAAGCTACTATAAATCAGATCACAAGAAATGTCTCATTCAGGGAAGCAATAATAAAAACCTTAATAACTGTTCACGAGGGCAGTATGTGTATTAAATGTGCGCCTTCAGGCAACCTGGCCAGACCTCGGGCCTTCGGCCCTCGGTCTGGCCAGGATGCCTTCAGGCGCACATTAAATACACATACTGCCCGTGTGAACAGTCATTAAGGCTTTAATAGTTCCCTCTGACACAGGGCATTAAAGCTAACCTCATAATGCCCTCCGAAGCCAACTAGGCATGTTTTGACCATTTCTTATTTATTGGTAACTGATCACGGAAAACTACGATGGTGCAGGTGTTAACGGCAGAAAAAATATTGTCGGAAAAACTGCAGAAATTCCTTTTCTGCCGATCACACCTGCACCGTCGTAGAATACTTACCATCATTGTACTTTTTAAACTTTTATTTTGAAAAACCTACCACTTGTAGGCTTTTCGATTTTTATTTTCACATATGCCACTTTTCAAATTTTAGTGGTCAACACATGATTGTGCACTTGATTTTTATTAGGATAAGCATGTTTAAAAATGTATTAATTATCTTACGTGACGTTTTACCCTTACTGAACTTACGTCAATCTGGTAGTCGCGGTCGTCACAGGTGTCGAATTTGCGGCTGAAGGCCACGAGAACGGTGCCGTGCGAATACTTGGCGTCAATAAGCCGATAGCTCTGTCTGTCATCCTTATGGAACAGTCCTCTCTCGTCCGTCCAGCCATCCTGAAAACACATACAAACAGTGCATGCTTAAGAGTTCCTCCAGCAATTGTTGTCTGGATCTATGATATTTCTGAAAATAACTTTTGAACTGACAATGATTTTACAAAGTATTTGAAGGAGAGTTGTTGGTAATGTCCTGATTGACATTACTCCATCAAATATTTTCTTAACTATGCATTTGCCTGCAAGATTTCATCAAAAATGTCAGGCCTCTTTTGGCCGCTGTGAGCATTAATGGGTTAAAGATAAGCTGTACAGGCGACACTTGTAGAGATATAACCACACTGAAACAGCTTATGAATTCAAACAGCCTATCGGTATGTCTAATTTGACCACACAAGTAACCCAAATGCAAATTCATAAAGGATATTTTATAACTTACGCCGATCGCTAACTTTTCGAGTCTGAGATAGTTTAACCCCCATGCTGCTGGTGACTAATTTTGTCCATTACAAAATGATGCAAAAATACCTAGAAATGACTAAAACCCTGACACGTGGTTCTTATCTGAGAGCTATCTGTGATATTTGATAAGTAAGACAAGAAGATTAATGCTCTGACTTGCTCATAATAGTACATCAAGTTTTACATAGGTCTACTGATTCGTGCGCAAGAGGGTCTTCAATGTTTCATTTCAAAGTTGTAGTATATGTGGTTCATGCTATCAATATGTTCTTTTGTAATCTCATCAGTTTTTGTTAATTATGCTTTGTGGTAAATTATTGATTTTGTAATCTTGCCTGATTTTGGAATTTTAGTCAGAAAAGACATACTAGTATATCCCCCACCCCTCCTTCAAAAATCATCACTGGATTTGACCTTAAGCCTACCTACGCAAATGAGGTATCAATTTTGAAAATTTTGATGAAGGAATTCATTGTTTTACATATCTAGGCAATCAAAGCTATGTATGTGCAATTGTGTTGTATTGTATTATTAATTGACCCACTCCTAAAGGAGATGAAATTACAAGAACTGAATGACTTGTGTAATGCACTGAACGAGATATTATTGGGATAAATCTAGGACCGATATGATACAAAACGATGCCTTTCTACAATTTTCTGGTTCTGCCACAAGGCAAATTTGCTGAACCAGCAATGATGGTACTAAAGACTTTCCTACAACCCTATGTTTCCAGTAGTGCAAAATGATCAGGTTGGCTGGACCTGCGTGGTTACTTGTTTGTATTACACGGGTTTTCTAAGTACCTCCACTATTAACAGCATAGGATTTAGCCACAATATGACAGAAAATGTGATAATGAGCGAAATTAAAAATCCAAATCCTAATTCACAAGTCAATTGTATTAACATAACCCAGTAGCATATATCAAATTTACCCATTCGTGGCCGAACTGATCTCCTTTGGCAGAGTCGTCTGGGCCTTTGACATATTTGAACGTAACTCAAGATTTAATCATAAATGCACAATTTACTTGAAAGACAGGCATAGATTGGATTCTGATTAACATTAACTCTTCGAATATGTTCTGATAATGCTTGGGTAAAATGTTACCAAAATGGTCAAGACATTCTGGGTGTTGCGGGTATCAATGGGTTAGTTTTAACACATAATGCATATACGGCTCAAAATCAGCAAGCAGAATTTACTTCTGCTTGCAAGATGGGGAAATTGAAGGAATATTGTCATTCAGAACATTAAAACACCTATCCCGCAAAACGTACTTCATGTATTTCAATGAATGTATTTCAATTGCTAACGAATATATATACGTGTGTTGCATGTTTTGCTTGTTTAAAACTTATGTGTATCTTCGTATATTTGAGATGTTCATGTCATTTATGTTTTGTGCAAACAAAAAGAAATAAAAACCGTTTAACACAATTGTGTAATTTCAAACCTATCCTGCAAAATAGTTTGTAAAACTATTCTTAATTCCAATTTATTATTAAAAGTATTGTAGATCTAGACGAACATTTCAAGAGAAAATCGTAAGCATTGGTTAGTGTGTACTGTATAACTTGTTAATTTTGCGTGTACTTAAGTTGGCATTGGTTAGTGTGTACTGTATAACTTGTTAATTTTGCGTGTACTTAAGTTGGCGTTTTTTCCAAAAAGTATTTTCCCTGTATTTATTTTGACGTCTGGAGCAGTCAGAACAATGTCATTTTTATGTAGACACATTCTCATGCGATCTTTAATTTGGCGTTGATGGGCATTCGCCAAAAAAACGCCAAATTAACAAGTTATACAGTACTCGCTCGTAAGTGAATGTCTGCTGGCTACCTTACAAGCACTTAGGTCAAGGAAATGAAGTCAGCTATCCAAGAGGAAATACGCTTGGAAGACACCCTGATGGCTCTGATCTCTGAAAACCATCTTAGTTATGAAAATGTCTATTTCTGATATTGAATGCGTAAATACGATGGTGCTGATGTGGACGGCAGAATTTTTTTCTGCTGTTTTTGGAAAAAAACAGTGGAATTTCTTTTAAATTATTTTGTTTTCAAGAATACAGCGGAAAAAGATGTAATGTTTTGTCTGCCCGTTCTCGCCAGCATCATCATACGTAAATGTGGCTACTATGGCAAGAGAATAGTAAGAGCTCACGAGGTCAATCGAGCAAGAGATCTTATTGAACTCCATAGATGACAAAGGTCAAGTCATATCAATTCAAACCATATTGAATGGAACATACAGTACAGACATTTAATTCCTGCACCAGTCGACCGGTCGTCTGCCAGTGCCTGGTTGTAAAAGCACCCGTGGATAACATGTCAAAATATAACCTAAGCACAGTGATGGCCCATGCAGCTTGCGAATCAAAGTCACGTTCACTTGTGAGGCTATCCGTGTATTCATGCCCAGGAAACTGGTGGCAACCAGACGTGTGGTCGTGTATGGTGGCCAGGCATTTGGTGCAGGAATTAAATGTCGGCACTGTAGCTAAGGCAATATGATTCGCACTGTTCAAGTATGGAAATCGCATTAGCTCGTTCATGCCTTTCTCCATAATAATGGAAATAGCCCATCCTAAGGCCGGGTTTATTCATGCAGTGTCTCGTGTTGCGAGTGTGCCGAATATAGCACTCAAATATAAAGACAGTTGATGCTGAGACAGTAAGCCCACCCATTTCTGCAACTCTCCTTTGTAAGTACATCTGTATCTATGCTACTTTAGATAACCAAATTAACTTCAGGATTATAACATAACATCACCAGCTTTTTGGAAGAGAGTTCTTATTGGAGTTTTGAACAGCTTTCCCTCTTTAACACATTAATGCTCACAGCGGCCAAAACAGGCATGACAATTTTGGAAATATTTTTCCAACAAAAGCATTTTTTAGAAAATATTTGAAGGAGAAATGTTAACCAGTAGTTAAACAACAACTCCCCTTCAAATATTTTGAGAACTTTTATTTTATTCCCAAGTTATTTTCAAAAGTATGAGAGTAGCAGACGATACTTTCTAGAGAAACTCTGAGTGTGAATGGGTTAATAAATTGCCAAAGGACACCGAATGGAAAGATACATGAGACAGCTGCTATCAGTGACTTGTTGTTAGTCGGTGGTTTTCGCCAGTTTCCTACACCATATACAACCGGTTTGGTCCCGCTTGAGCCTTGATATGGAACAGTGATGATAATCTAAATTATACATGGGGGTATATCTGAAAACAGTCAAGCCTTTTTGGGCGCTCCAGGCATGAATCACGGAGCATTCGTATTGTTCTGGATAATATATATATATATATATATATATATATATATATATATATATATATATATATATATATATATATATATATATATATATATATATATATATATATATTTATATATATTTATATAATTATATATATATATATATATATATATATATATATATATATATATATATATACTGTAAATTCGGTAAAGATTGCGTTAGTTTAATTTTTGCGTGTTTTTTTGCGTTTAGCCTCGGACGCAAAATTAAGATTCGCAATAATTAGTGCCGCCACTTTAAGTGTATAGCTGGCACTCCACGTTGCGGCCAATTCGCAAAGTTAAAGATCGTAAAAATCGATTTTCTGTAAATTCGAAAATTGACTCTACACAATCTTTGTGAATCTACAGTATATATATAGACAAACATCTAAATTATGATGGGTATATTTGTCTGTTAGCGGTAGAAAAGCTTTACTTCCATTAATGGGCGTTAAATGCCTTGTTGACTTCGGATTATGGATCCAATGAGTGAGATTTTCTCGTGTTTTAATATTTTACCTACTTTTCTTCATCATTTCCCTATCATTCCATTTCCCGCCCACGGAACTTCTATTGAATAGCTCACTTTCCCATACGCCTGTCTGATAAGCGCTAATAGATTACTTAAACCTAGGGACAAATTAATAACTTCCACGCAAGGCGATGAAATAAATAAAGATCAATATCTTGGGTAAATAGCCGGCTGGCGTATTAATCACCAGGACCAGAGAAAAGGAAGTGTAATCAACCTTGGTGCTTTTCATAGTGTCGTGTCATATTTTATATCAGCGCTGGGACCCCTATTGTCCGGGTTTTCTACCTGATTGCCTTTCATTGGTGGATGATTGCAGTGGGTGTGATTGATATGAAAGCAACAGGGTGCTCTTAAAGACATGTTGAATGCTAGACTACAGCCAGGATGTGCCTATTGAATAGCAAGAATGACTTTAAGGATTAGCGTGTGCCAAGATCACCAAACGCATACACGTAGGCGTTCTAAATGCTTGTGCTTGGATTGACACGATAGACTACAAGCAGCATGTGCCTATTGAACACTTTAAAGATTAGCGTTTCCCAAGATCACCAAACGCATACATTTAGGTACATTTAGGTATTCTAAATGCTTGTGCTTGTATTGACACGCAACAGGGGGCTCTTAAAGACATGTTGAATGCTAGACTACAGCCAGGATGTGCCTATTGAACACTAAGAATGACTTTAAAGAGTGGCGTGTCCCAAGATCACCAAACGCATACATTTAGGGATTCTAAATGCTTGTGCTTGTATTGACACGCAACAGGGGGCTCTTAAAGACATGTTGAATGCTAGACTACAGCCAGGATGTTCCTATTGAACACCAAGAATGACTTTAAAGATTAGCGTGTCCCCAGATCACCAAACGCATTACATTTAGGTGTTCTAATTGCATGTGCTTGTGTAGACACGCTAGACTACAGCCAGGATGTGCATATTGAACACTAAAAATGACTTTAAAGATTAGCGTGTCCCAAGATCACCAAACGCATACATTTAGGTGTTCTAAATGCTTGAGCTTGGATTGACACGCCAGACTAAAGCCAGGATGTGCCTATTGAACACTAAGAATAACTTTGAAGATTAGCGTGTCCCAAGATCACCAAACGCATACATTTAGGTGTTCTAAATGCTTGAGCTTGGATTGACACGCCAGACTACAGCTAGGATGTGCCTATTGAACACTAAGAATAACTTTGAAGATTAGCGTGTCCCAAGATCACCAAACGCATACATTTAGGTGTTCTAAATGCTTGAGCTTGGATTGACACGCCAGACTACAGCCAGGATGTGCCTATTGAACACTAAGAATAACTTTGAAGATTAGCGTGTCCCAAGATCACCAAACGCATACATTTAGGTGTTCTAAATGCTTGAGCTTGGATTGACACGCCAGACTACAGCCAGGATGTGCCTATTGAACACTAAGAATAACTTTAAAGATTAGCGTGTCCCAAAATCACCAAACGCATACATTTAGGTGTTCTAAATGCTTGTGCTTGTATTGACACGCTAGACTACAGCCAGGATGTGCCTATTGAACACTAAGAATAACTTTGAAGATTAGCGTGTCCCAAGATCACCAAACGCATACATTTAGGTGTTCTAATTGCATGTGCTTGTATTGACACGCAACACGGGGCTCTTAAAGACATGTTGAATGCTAGACTACAGCCAGGATGTTCCTATTGAACACTGAGAATGACTTTAAAGATCAGCGTGTGCCAAGATCACCAAACGCATACATTAAGGTGTTCTAAATGCAATTGTTTGTATTGACACACACCAGGGTGCTCTTAAAGAGTTGTTGAATGCCAGGCTACAGCCAGATTGTTCCTATCGAACAACAAGAATGACTGCAACGATTAGTATGTCCCAAGATCACCTGAAACGCATACATTTAGGTGTTCTAAATGCTTGTGCTTGTATTGACACGGCAGACTACAGCCATGATTTGCCAATTGAACACTAAAAATAACTTTAAAGATTAGCGTGTCCCCAGATCACCAAACGTGTCCCCTGATCATTAATACTGCAGATTCGAAAAACTCGGATAAAAGATGCACTTAGGAACAAATCAGCTCGAGTCAGTAAAGACGTATGCCTACAAAAGTATAAATGATTAAAATGGGCGAATGGATACGGCACAAAGCTTTTGTCTGAGTGAGAGGCAGGTGAAAATCCAACTAAGGTAAGTCCGAGTTAGAAGGGTTTGCTTCTACTGGCAATTCGTACTTTTCCGTCTTAAGCAACTATTGCCAGAAGAAGCATCTTTTACAATGTTACGCAGCTTGAAGCAATCCTGTCATTAGGTCTCTAGTTGGATGTTCTGCGTGTAATTGGAGATTGATTTTGGCAAGCATGGTCAATTGGTCAAGCCGACGCCAGGCTTTCTATGAGGAAATGTTTGTTTTGATGTATTTGCTTTGACCAGACATTACTCTCCCTTACCTAAACGGTGCGCATTACATCGCTTTACATTTCCTTTGGCTGCAAAGTAAATCAGATGATCTGATCGAGAGAATGCCCTAAGCCGTTTGCATCAGTAAATGCACGCATGGTCAAAGAAACTTGATTTGAATTCGGATATGAATTTGCGTGACTTGTTCTGCCACATTAAGGCTCAATACTGTAAATCACTTAAGTATAGCGGGAACAATAAGATAGCGATAATAGCGATCTGCCCATATGTGCTATTATAAAATCCTCGTATTTATTAAATTCTTAATTGAACTTGCTGCGGCTGTTCCCGTTCACCGCTATACTTAGATCACGCTATCCAGGGCAGTACTGTAATTTCGCTGTATAATGTTCACGCAATATTTAAGTGACTTACAGTATATTAGCCAGTTGTCAAGAATGGGGGAAACCTGAGTACTCGAGTAAAAATGCAAGTCACTGGCGACTTCCTCACATGCCGTGAGCCAGTTCTGGACTCGGGCAGTGGCGAGGCAGTGATTTGATTTGATTTTATTCGGTCTAGTACGATGGGTATTACATAGCATTTGGCATACAAAAAAAATCATATATAAAGGTGACTAGTTGGAGAGTCATTAACTGCTATGCAATATAATTCTATCCAGACACAGGAAATATACACTAAAAGTTAGAAACTTATTTCCATAGTGGTCCCAGTGTTGAGAGCCAATGGTATTGTATTTGGACCACTCAGCACTCGGGGCAAACCCTTAATAAACTGACGGTGACTTATCTGGTAGAGAAATATCTAGGAAACAGATAACAGTGAATTGTTAAACCCAACGATGAAAAACAAAATGTAGCCAAACAATATCTGAAAAATTGCGTGACTATCAAGATACATGTATGTGCATACGTGCCATACCATTGGTAAACTTTAGAGCAATATGAATGGAATTGCAGATCGGTTATCCCGTTTTCAATGTCAATTCTTTAGATTTGGTAATTGAGAATAATGTTTATAGAAGTAAAGTACATTTTTATTTTTATTTTTCACTATGAAGTAGTTAGATGTGTTCATGTTCTTGAATATCAACGAGCAGGAAACATATGCAGACGTATAATAAATTATGAAACGTATCCTGACTATGGGAGAGTCTTCGTATTTGGAAAGCTACACAATGGAAAATGTCGTTGGGAAAGTATATCTTATTCTCGAGTTAAATTTATTAAAATAGTAGTCACGTGTATAGGCTGAGCTTT
>OZ012695.1:24562430-24577430 GCA_963942565.1 Maea johnstoni | reverse complement strand
TGTGATTTTCGTTCAATTTCTTTATTTATTTTCAGTTTTCAGGCCATCTTTTTCCATGCCATTCACATTTGATGTAATTTTTTACTTAATTTATATTGTCTATTCATAGGGGATTCTAGAAAAGTTTTGACACAGTTGGTGGGCAAAGGTTGGCCGGTATCAAATTTGTAGCAATTTTGCCTATCTTTAAAGCTGAGTTTGTCCTTGTAGTGAAATATCTAATAACTTCAGCATATAATATATTAATCTAACATATATCAGCTACATTTATACCAAGTTTTATTTTGTGGTCTCAATTCCTTCACATAAAAAACTACTTTTACTTATGGACTTTAGCGACTGTTTCAGGTCTATCGGTCAACTTTAAGGCCTATGTAAAAATACAGTAATAATTTCACACTGGTAGGATTTAACTTATTCAGTACACAGATAATTAAAAAAATTATAACGTTAGTTGGTTTTGTTGATATTTTTAGTGTTTTTTTGAGATAAAATGGTCTAAAATCATGTTTTTGTTCTTTTTTGTTAATATTTTTGTATTACTAGTATTCAGGGCGCTTGTTGCATGCACCTCCTAATTCACATTAGGTGACTACTTCTAATTGATCTATACTATTTACTTATTGCTTTCTAAATAAATTCAAGTTTTTAGAAATAAGTCCAAATTTTGGTACACCTGCTTTCCAGATATTGGCCCTGATCAAAACGTACCTATATTGCCCCTGCTTTCATGGTTCAATTTGACCATGTAGTGAAATGCCAACTGACATCACATTGTAATATTTCCAATGTACTGAGATAAGCTGTTAATATGTTTAGGTGTCTGTTTGGTTGATTGGTCACTTTGAAGTCATACGTTGTAAAGTATGTAATGCTAATATTACAAAGATGATATTCACTACAGTTTTAGTACATCAACTCATAGAGAATCAGATTTTGAAATCAATTTTGTTTTTGCTACTACTTACCAGTATTTAAACAAAATGAACCAAAATTGGTTTTTTTGTCACTTCTATACAATGTTAAAGGAAATGCATACGTGATGCAAATTTATTATTTCATTTTTAATGTCTGTTTAGAGGATTTTAGTAACACGATTCTTACGATAATAAACTTTGTTCTTCGGTCTCAATTCCTTCATATGAAAAACCTACTTTAGCTTCTACTCATAGACTGTAGTGACCGTGTCAGGTGTATTGGTCAACTTTGTGGTCGCCTTATAAACATAGTCATAAAGGCACAGCTGTAGTATTTGACAATCAAAAAATCATATTATGGATTAATTTTGTTTATGCATTAAGGCGTTTTAGAGATAAACTACAATTGGGTTTTTGTTAATTTATTTATTGTTTTTTATTTTCAATTTTAGACCACTTTTTGTACTTTGTCATCCATATTAGGTGACTTGTTTTACTTGTCTTACTTGAGTTATACGGTCTATTTGTAGTTTACTGCCAGAAAAATTAAGTGTACAAACTTTTGTACAAAATATTGGCCCAGATCAAAATTAGCCCTGTTTTCAAGGTTTGATTTTACTATGCAGAGAAACATTGACTGCCTTCACCTTTTGATACATGAAAAGTGCTAATATAGGCTATTAATACACCCAGTTTGCTTCAATAGTTTTCATTCCTTCACCATTAAATTACACTTATGTTTTTCTTTCGACAATTATGGCTAAGATTGGTCCATTGGTCAATTTGAAACATTTCGCTCCTCTAATCAGACATTATAAATTAATTTGCATAATGAAATATGCATTTCTGTTCATTTTGTCTGAATAACTAGTAGCAAAATTGTTCCAAAATCTGATTATTGATATACAAACATTATATAGAATATTATCTTTGTACTATTAAAACTACATTCAATGGATGACTTTAAAGTGACAAATCAACCAAAAAGAGCCACCGTTGTTTAAAAAACAAATATTTCAGAGTGAATGAACAAGAACCATAAACGAAACCTAGACATATAAACAGCCTATATCAGTACATTTCTTTCATTAAAATGTGATGACAGTGGGCATTTCACTACATGGTCAAATCAAACCATGAAATCAGGGGCAATTTAGGTACGTTTTGATCAGGGATTATATTTGGAAAACAGGTGCACCAAAATTTTGACCGATTTTCAAGTACTTGAATTTCCTTGGAAAGTAATTACAATTATACAGTATAAATTAAGTAAAACTACTCGCCTAATGTGAAGTTGAAAGTACAAGTGCCCTAAATAATACAAAAACATTAACAAAAATGAACAATTTTACCTCAAAAAAGACCAAAAAGATTGACAAAACCAATCAACAATACAATTTGCTAATTGTCTGTGTACTGAATATGTTAAATCCTATTAATGTAGAATAATTACTAAATTAATACACAGGCCATACAATTGACCGATAGATCTAAAACAGTCGCTATAGTCCATTAGTAAATGTAGTTTTATATGTGAAGGAATTGACACCACAAAACAAAATTTGGTATAGATATAGCTGATATATGTCAGATTATCATATCATAAGCTGAAGGTCACTTCATGGTCAAACTCGGCTATTAAGTTAAGCCTGGTTACTACAAATTTGATACGCCAACTTTTGCCTACCAACTGTGTCATAATTTGACCTTTTAAAAAAAACATCTTAACTTTTCTAGAATCCCCTATGAATGGACAATATAAATCAAGTAAAACATTTCATCAAATATGAATGGCTTGGAAGATAAAATGGCCTGAAAACTGAGAAAAATAAAGAAATTGAACGAAAATCACATTTTGGACCTCTTTATCTCAGTACCCATAAGGGATATGAAAAAAGAAAATTCATAATGTGATTCTCCTCCAGGTATCAGTTAGTTATAGTAGCAAATGTAGGCTGTGAGCATCTGAAAATGGTCCAACACACTATTTAGATTAATGAGTGAAAATATGAGCTACATGTACACCCCCCATGACTGTAACCTCACTTTTTTCAAAAACCATTTGGAATTTTGAATTGAAATTTTTCGTGCAATCTTCCTAAACATAAAGGCACACAAGAGGGATATTTCGTCAAAATCTGAGATGGTCACCTGGCGACTTTTTTGGAAATTGCGTCACTTGAGCCAGCATGACCCTATAGCAAGTCAAAATATTTTTGTTATCAAAAATTAACACCCCAAATCATTTTTTTAGTCTTTGCCAGGTGTGCTGTTTTAATCCATGGTGGCCTTTTAACAATGGGTCGATTATGTTCTTTGTGTCATTCTGGTGAAAATTTCATTTTCCCCTTTAAATCTGTTTTTTCTCATATAATCAACTAAATTGGAATTTGTGTTATAATGAACTGGTAAATATTTGTCATCTACCCATTAAGTTTTAGTTTTCACCATTTTCTTGTTACAGTCTTAATTTTCGCTGGTATGATTTTGAAAATAGCAATCATGGCAGACCACTGACCAGACCAGTTAGAAATGGGCGAACCCAGCCTACATGATTACATTTCGTGAAAATTTCTTATTACATTATGCGTAGGTATTACATTTCGCAACGATTTTTTATTACATTATGCGTACCTTGTGCTATTACATTTCGTGAAAATTTCGTATTACATTATGCGTAGGTATTACATTTCGCAACGATTTTTTATTACATTATGCGTAGGTATTACATTTCGCAACGATTTTTTATTACATTATGCGTAGGTATTACATTTCGCAACGATTTTGTATTACATTATGCGTAGGTATTACATTTCGCAACGTTTATTACATTATGCGGTTTAACAGGCGTGGCTGTGTCAATGTTGACTCAGGTTAAGGAGATTGCTAAGACTCTCATTACGAGTCTTCATTAAGCGTAGCGAGAAGGCGAGTTGAGATGACGTCGACATGTTTATAGCCATGTCTGATGACGACTTAGACGCGGATCTTACAGTGTGAGGCCAGAGAAAAGGTGAAGTGGTGCTCACAGATATCACACACACACACACACACACACACACACACACACACACACACATATATATATATATATATATATATATATATATATATATATATATATATATATATATATATATATATATATATATATATATATATATATATATATATATGGTATCAGGTCAATATCACACACACACACACACACACATATATATATATATATATATATATATATATATATATATATATATATATATATATATATATATATATATATATATATATGTATATATATATATATATATATATATATATATATATGTATATATATATATATATATATATATATGTATATATATATATATATATATATATATATATATATATATATATATATATATATATATATATATATATATATATATATATATATATATATGGTATCAGGACAATACCACCCCATCTTCTATGTCTTTACCTCACTTTCATCATATAGTTAAAAACTTCACATATTCAGCATTTGAAAAATATCACTTAAAAACATTTAATTCTATATATCTCATTTGACCACATTTTCAGTTCAAAGTTTCAAATCAGTGCAGAATGTTCAAGGTAGACAGGTTAAATGTGGCCTACGGGAACAATTTTGGTGTTCAATGTTCAAGGTAGACAGGTGTTTAATGTATCCAGGCAGCTTCCCATTGATTTTCAATGTGAGTGTGCCGGGACATTAAAAAGTGTTCAATATACGCAGGTGTTCAATTTGGCAGGTTCCACTGTATGTATATATATAAATATGTATGTTATACTTTATGATGGGGTGCTTATATATATATATATATATATATATATATATATATATATATATATATATATATATATATATATATATATATATATATATATATATATATATATATATATATATATATATATATATATATATATATTCATACACATATACACACAAACACACATATTGTTTTGTGTCTTTATTGACTGCCACACATAAGACAAAAGTTGTACAGACACACATGATAAACGGGTATAAAAAAGTTACAAACGGAAATGAAATGAAAGCAAAACCTACAAATAAGGAGCCAATTTTAGTAAATTGATAGTAGGGGGCTTCGAGTGCCAACATATATATATATATATATATATATATATATATATATATATATATATATATATATATATATATATATATATATATATATATATATATATATATATATATGTATACATATGTATAAATATTTTATCAATAATATGTATAAAGATTTTAAACTCCACCCATTCATTGCTAGAGTTCTCCCAGGCAAACTGCGGGATGTGTAGATAGTCGTAGTTGATGTATATACGAAACATCTCGTCCCAATATAGCCAGGCAGTTTAGTTTAGGGTTGTTACAGACATGAATCATTGCGCTGTTATTGAATGGTCCAGATTACATTTAGTTTATATATCCGCTAATAGAGGGCAGAACGTTTGTACCAAGAGTTTCTACGGTATGTTATTTAGTCTTAGACGTCAGTAGTAAAGTAGCTGTGATATGACTGAATCATTTTTAAAAGAAGATAACGATTGATTGATACAATTATATGTCAAAAAAGCACTTCTGATTTAATCAAGATATGATACATAGGAAAAGGAAAATATGAAATAACAGGCATGGAATAGAAGATATAATCTTAGTTAGTTGTAATTTCGTATATCAGCACACAGTAACTAAGAGTAAAGTACGGAATCCTGCACTATTGAATGAAGTATATATAGCTATTGGGTCAACTTTACTAACTATATTTCCGTGAAATATCTCGCAATGAGGTATGATTAGATAAACACGTATACTAGTACTGGCTTGTCACTAACGATTGTTAGTATCTTTATGATTTGGCTGGGGTCTTCGCGCATTATGACTACCTTGAAAATTACCACGTGGATATCATATACGTGTGTTAATAGCTTGAAAATGAAGCTGCTAACTCGAGAAATATTCTAGGGAGAGTTGCAGCTTTGATTAACATTTCCATCGGTGAATAATGTTTTATTGGTAATTTATGGAATGCCATCAATGCATTCATTCCCTATTTCTCCTTAAAGAAAAATGATTTTTCTTTAAAGAAAAATAGATCGATTTTTCTTTAAAGAAAAATTATTTCTCTTTAAAGAAAAATCTTTTTTCTTTAAAGGGAAATAATGAATAAATGCATTAATGGCATTCCATAGTTATTACTTAGTAACATTTTCATGGTGTAATGCTTAAAAACATGTTCATGGATTAATACTTATTAGCATGGGATAGCACTGATTGCATTCCTGCGTTTTACCGAGTGGCAATATCTTTGCCGTTTAGCCTTTAAGAACCAATCCCCAATCTTCATATATTTGCTGGAAAAACAACACTTCTTGTCAGAAAAACAACACCTTTAATGAGGCCATTTTGAGGAGGGGAATAAGTGGGAGAAAACGGGGTGTTACAGTTAGCTAGTGGACTACAAATGTTGTTTTTTATCGTGGAGTTGGAGTTTAGTTTTCTTTTAGGATAATTGGTGGCGCCACTTTACCAAAGGAATATAAAAATGACAGTCGAAGCCAAAATGAGTCAACAGTAATTGGATTTTTTTTCTGTTGTTTTTATTGACACTTTTTCTTTCAGTGGCTTTCGAGTGAGAGTATGGTCCATCCCGGCTTGCCCAGTTTTCTTAATCCTCACCTTGATGCCTATTAAGTATATTAGGCGTTATTACCCTCTATATTAAAATCACACTTCCAGGAGAAGTCTGTGGTTCCCTGCTGTATCTTCTCCAGTCATTTTAGTTTCGGCCTTGAAACGAGATAAAGCACCAGCTCTAACGTCTTCCTCAAATAATTTGACATAAAAACAAGTATAAACTTCTTAGTGCAAAGATAAAAATATTATACAACTACCAACGTCCGAATGGATTTTTATATCATAAAAGATTAAATAATTTTCGAAAATGTGGCCCAAGGACGGTCGACGAATGACAGGTATGGATGATATAAGGTTTGGTTAAAGTCTACTTCAAGTCATTTCATTTTATCTAGTTTATGAAAGTATGACTAAATTGTGTATCGGCCACATCGTATTTAAACATAACAAATACTTTTTTGTATTCATCTATTTGTTTATTGCTCAAATCATGAAAAAAATCATGAAAAAAATACAACCATGATTATTGTGTATGACATTTTCAATGTACACGTATCGTTATTTACTGTATCATATATGGTAGTTAATATCTGCCCCAAGCATCCACAATACTGTACTTCTAGGAGTAGGTCCGACAAAGCAAGTGTACACAAAATGGATGCGTGTTTTTCAGCCGTTTATGTATCGTACTTGCAAACAGAGTTTTGAGAAATGTTGAATTCACAATTTCTCTTCACGTACTTCCTTTTGCAAATATTACACTGCTTGATACGTACCATACAGTCTAGATACTCCATATTTATAATTCATCTACATGCAAAAGACCTATTGACAAATGTATTCTCCTGTTTATATCCAATTGATCTTACTTGAATAAATCCTTTGATATTTCATACAAATAGACATTATAAATAATTTCAATACAACATGGTTTCTTATTACTCCAATACTAGTAGGTCGCACTTGGATAACTGGAGAAACCTTCCAAAAAAGTAAACACCACATTAGATTTATCAATAACCTTGTAACATTCACTTATTTTCCACAAAATATTGAAGCCTTGTACGTAGGCCTCATTTGCTCAGAAAATGGATTGCATTTAAAACACAGGGCAACAACACTTCTTAGATAAATTAACACAGTTATGCTTGAGAGCTCCTCTTGAGATTTTCGTCTGGATCTATGATACTTACGACAATAACTTGGGAATTCAGAATGATTCTACGAAATATTTGAAAAAGAGTTGAAGGTGATTTCTCCTTTAACATTCCACTTTCCAATGTACAAAGACATGGTTAAGATTGGATATTTATGTAAGATACTGTATATTTGAGAATTATGTTTGTAACCTGTTCAATTTTTATTTATGTTTACATATTTGGAAATGAAAATAAATGAACACTTTCAAATATTTTCACAACTATGCTTATTTACCCAAAATAAGCCTTTTGCTCATAAGCGCTAGGGGTGCAGCAGGGGTGCAGAAGCAGCCGGCTGGCAGCCTGCACCCATTAGAATAGCATAGGGAAGCTAGCGCAGGCCCCCTTGAAGTTCCACATAATGTGCTTTAAATGTCATTTAGTATCATCAACTTTTCCTGAAAAGATGAATGTGACCTCAAGGGAATATTCTGTTGAACACTGTAAACTTTATTTGGGTAATTAGACTCAGATTTCCTGTTGTTATGTGAGTGTAATTTGACTCCCTTCAGCTTCTCACTGGGTAAAGCTTATACCAGATCAAATCTGATGTCTGCTATAAATTTGTTTCAAATCATTTACTCTCCCTGTTCTTTGTAATTTAGTCTATGGAATAAAGTCAATATATATTGTATCCCCCTTTTCAGATAGTTGTACACCCTTATATGCAGAATTCCCTCCCCACATGGCCAGTGCTAGTTCTGTAGAAGCCACTGAGCAGTCAGGTTATCTCACAGAAATGATTTGACTGATAAGACGTTATGAAAATAAAAAAACTGAGAACTGTTCCCAGCTTTATATAGATTACAGGGTTAGTGGTAATGAGGAACACCTTATTTCTAGAGCATTCTCTGTATGGAAATGAAAGCACCAGTTGTCATTTCTTAGAAAGAAGGGAAAGGATATTAGCCAGATCATGTAGGGATCTTCTCCTAAAGGGAACTAGCTTACTGGACCCTTTGACAGAACTTGACTGTGTTGGTGAATAAATATCCTGGTGTTAACAATACTCTGTTTTCGAATAAGCATAGTAGTAGTGTTTGACAGTGAATCTTAATCAACTAGCAATTAACTTAAACTGTCTTCTGGACAATAAAATGAAGGAAACTGCTTATCCTTTTATTTCCTATTAATTTCTATTCTTAAAGAGTTAATCCATCCTAAGTATGGGGTTATGAATACATTTTTTGTCACCCCCCCCCCCCCTCCCCCCTGCACACTCCTTGAACATATCCTTGCAAGTTACAGAACTCCCCTGCCCATTTTCTTGATTTCCGCTTGCTATTATGGCAGCCAAAACAGCACAATTAGTTATATGTAAGTATGATGGGAATCAATTACCTATATTTTATCAATTACCTATATTTTTATGCAGCCCTGGAGAAGGAAAGAAAAGTGTTGAGGAGGTTTTAAATTGTATAAGTCGCTGGTATATATACATACATCCTATCAGTATGTCTATCTCTACATGCTTAATATTGAAAAATAAATTACAGTATTTATGCAAAATACATTCAATAGATGTTTGATACGCTCAATATGGAATGATTTTCCTTAATACACCCTTGGATGTGTTGCATTCAATATGTTAACTGATAACTCAGCACAGTAATAAACTAGAATGTAAACAAGGTAGATGAACTCCTATGGGCAATCTTTTCAACAAATGATATCTCATTTTAGGGCTTCTGAATGGATACAAAATTCTCATCATATGTTCATAATATCCTTACTTCGGTAGACATTGCTGCTTATTCACGAAATCCAGGTATTTTTACCGCAAACACATATTTTATGATGGACCATGCATAAGCTGCACTGGTCATCCTATGTGTTTGTATGGAAAGGAAGTACTTCCGGGTCAACATAGCACCCTTTGACATCTGGATTTCCATAATGGCTGCCCACATGGGGGCCTCTACGCAAGTCGCTTATTGTCAGGATGTTTTGGCGGCTTCGAGCATTAATGCCTTAAAGATGTGTGCACTCACCAACTATTGCGATTTGTATATTGTTTGCATTGCTTTGGGTATAGTCCGACTGCGACAACAAAATACTTGTTCTATTGGCATTCACTTTTCTACAGAAAATTGCTTTCTGCATACTAGTTCTGAATGCAGGCATCAAGATTGCGTACACAAAAGGATTGGCTACAGAATTAATTGTAGCAAAAACTACGCTAACTTTTTGCATAGGACTATTCACTACATACATTGTTACATTGGTATACCCGAACATATAGTAAAAGCTATCAAAACCCAAAGCTATGACAAATATTATAGTTACAGTTAAGGCAGTCTTGACAAACTCTCTAGAGGCCTTGCTTATTGTGCTATGATCAGCTCTTTTGTCACTTCTCAGTTTTCGACTTTGGTGGAGCATTCGCAAAACTTTGTAGTAAAAAACGCAAAAACATGTACATGGAATAGTGTAAAATGTTATAAAGCAGTATATGGAAACCAAAAGAAAAACGTTTTCATGGCCTGACCATCATATGCAAAAATAGGCTTGCATTGCCCATCCACAAACCTCGCCTGAAAGCATGAACCCAGAAAGTTGGTGATGCCATAAACATACATACACAATATCAGACAATGAATTCTAGTCTTTCTTATCTGAATGTAATAAAAAGGTCTACAGACAGCTAGGTATCTTTCACCAGCAATACTGACGAGATTTTGGGCTGACATAAACATAGACCACCAGAGCAGAGCCTGGCTATGCCAAATATGGCATATGACGACATCAAAGAGGGCGTGGCCAATTCGCCACCTTGGCGGTTGAGCTACCTTGACAATAGTCAGGCAAAGGGCCAAGGCGTCTAGAAAGGACTGGTGTTTGAGTAAAGTGATGAGTGGCATTGAGAAGTTACTACCAGGTCTCATCAGAACAAACAGTACAAATATGTTAGCAATTACACCTATTGCTGCCATCACCGTTTGGCTCACATCCACTACGAATACCCAGGAAGGTTCGCCTGTATTATTGCCAGCCGTATGCAAAACCGTTTCATTGTCAACCAGAAGTACCATGATGCAATATTCCTAGTAATTGGACAGCAAATGCAAACTTTTCGATGGTCATAAAAATCAGATTTATTTGGCAATTTTCAACGCTGCAAGGTAGAAAAGGGATTTTGACAATCGCTGATTTCTAAGAACTCGTTACAAGAGGTAAAAATGATAATGATAAGCTCAAGCAAGAATGGATCTCTGAATATCAATTCCTTGAAATACCATGGGGCGATGTAAGTCTACGAATAGGTTATGCTATGTCGAAATATAACAGATAACAAATCTGAAAATGGTTTCGTCTAAAACTGTTGAAGCTTTAGATTAATTAAGTTAAATCTCAAAATGACAGCATGTCCTAGATTTAATACTGCATCTGATCTATGTAATACATCTTCATAAGTAAACTTTTTAATGGTGTTAATTGTTTGAGTTTCTTGGCGATTTGCAATAGGCTTTCTATTCGCTGTATATCAATAATTTAACTCGGAGCTACATCCACAGAAATGTTAGTTCGTTGGACTGGGCTCACTTATAGATCTGAGAAATCCTTTTCATGTTTGATGGTGTTGTCGATTTATAGCATTGCAAGATAAAGGCCCAGTCACACTAGGGTCCGACTATCGCACGATTTTAAAATCGGCAGGTCGGACCCGATTTTTTCACCTATCGCCTGCGTCTAAAAAGTCGGTACTGGGTTAATATCGTATATGTCGCAGTCACACTAGAGCTCGACTATCGCACGATTTTAAAATCGGCAGGTCGGACCCGATTTTTTCACCTATCGTGCGTTCGTCGCATCCGATTTTTAGGCCAAATACAAAATCGGATCCGACTAAAAAAAGTCGGTACTGATTTGCGAACCTGTTCGCAAATCAGTGCTGATTTTTGAAAAGTCGCAAGACAATTTTTTGACGCATTTTTCTAGCAATAAAATCGGCTCCGATGAATCGTAAAAGTGTGACTGCAAACATCGCACGACTACTTTATCGCAAGACAAATCATTGACGCATTTTTCTAGCAATAAAAAATCTGCTGCGATGAATCGCAATAGTGTGACTGCAAACTTGTCTATTTTCAAAATCGGAACGTCCAGTTCTGATTTTAAAATTAGCAAAATCGGATCCGATTTTAAAATCGTGCGATAGTCGGACCCTAGTGTGACTGGGCCTTTAGCTTGTTTAAAGTTTCCGATGCCTGGTTCCTGAGCATGAGGTTGCAGGTTCGAGTCTCCGCTGGATCTGCATCCGCAGATTGGACTGGTCACTGTATAAATGTGCGGCGTTGTGGAGGGCTGTCTATGGTACTTCTGCAACTGAAAGACCCCTTGGAACTATTCGTGAAGAGAAGAGAGTTCCTTCCTTTCCAGTTCAAGGGTTTCTACCTTGTCACGATATAACTAGGCTGTTGAAAGCGACGTAAAAACAAATTCCTTCATTCCTTTTTTAAGTTGGGTGATGGTAAACACAATTACAAATACAACTTCCTATGATTAATACGCCTGGATCGTTCGTGTATGGCCTTCTGGTGGACCCCCTTTAGTGCGTAGGCTTGCAGGCAATACAAGGATAAAGCATTGTAAAGGACTGGTGGTCTATTTGCAACTGAAAAACCTGTTGGACTTTTTGTTAAGAGAAGGGATCTCCCTGATCCACTATTTCTATCTCGTACCTGTGTGATACGGTTTTATGCACCACAATTTTCAATAATCAAATTGTCCACCTTACGTAAACCCTCTTCTACCTTTTGCACTTGACTTGATTTTTTTATGGTCGGGTAAAGCGGAAAATATTCCCTGAAACACCTTTAGGGATAACGCGTGACCATCTTTGGGTGGATCTGAAAATAAGAAGCACATATTACTTCATAGAGAAAAACATTAGATATGGAGTCATTTAGTTGACCATTGACTCAAGTATTAAGAAATCTCCATTACTTTATTTTTATGATAGTTTTATAATGTTGATATATCGATTACTTACTTCGATTACTCCAGCTTCGTTCCTTATTATCATCTAACTACATGTAGTCATCCCTGAGCCCTTCCAATGCTGAGGCTACGTTCGTCCACTGCTCAAGGACGCAACGATTTTTGAAAACCAACTTAACCCTGTCATGTTGGTATTCATTGGATAGCTCCTACTGAGTCCTCTCAGATAAGCACCGATATGCCGGGGTTTCAGTCATTTTTCAGGCGTATTGCATCCTTTTGTATTGGCCAAATTAGCTACCAGCAGAATAGGTGTTAACAATGATATAACATAAATGGTGACGTTAAAGAAAATTCCAAATCCAAACCGGTACAATGACATCGTTATACTCATGGTATGTCTAATACCATACACTGTGTGTTACGGATTCCTATGCATGCTCTTATTTGGAGACAATGAAGACATTTACGAATGCAAATGTTTGTTTCTGTATTGTAAGTTATAGTTTGTGTTTCTTTTCATGAAAAATATGTGTTTGTAATTTTGCGCTTTTAAGCACGGTCCATAAACAATACAATACAATACAATACAAAACAATACAATACAATACAATAGGAACACCATACCTGTAATGACACGTACCTGTATGTCATCCCCAGAACAGTATCGCCATGCAACAGGTCTAGTTCAACACTGGCTAATTGTCTTTCTCACGGAGTTTGCGTGCTCCGTGCTCCCTTAACAATAGCTACCGTATAATTGCCTCCGAATCGATATCACTTTTATCAACCCCTGGCGTGACGCGTGTCTCTCTCAGGTTTACAGTGTAAATAGATCGTTTTTATAAGATGTAAGGTTTACTAGGAAACCACGCTGCGACTGTTGCACTAACCATGACTACATCACCTATAGGCTCGTAATTCATCACAAGTTCAATACCTGCCTTGGAATGAATGAATTATGAAGATTCTTTTTTCATTTTCATGATATTTCTACATATCTACGATCAAAGTGAATTTTTGAATGGGCCAATACCAATAATGTTAGAGTGATCTTTTATTCTATTTTCTTTCTTTTTTTGTTTTAGTCACATATCTTGTACGTGTGGTTCTGATTCAGAATGTCAAGCAACGTTACTTACATTTACATCTTACATATACATACACGTGTGTCTACATCGTCTCAATTCTCTTATCTTTTCGTTTTATTTATATTTTTTATGTATCACTTATTTGTGTTCTCTTTTTCTGTTTAATTGTATCATGTCGTTTAACTTTGTGATTTGATTATTACAGTCAATGAAGCATTCATATACAGACATACCGGCGGATTAATTCCTATAGCGTCCCTAAAAGACTATCTCGGTGATTTCGCTCGGATTTTGGTTTTGGTTTATCATGACGCTGTATAAACAGGCAAATATGCTTAATCCGGACACGTGTGATCCGGATTTCCGTCTAAACCGGACAGATTGGAAGGTCCCAGTCCCTTCCTATACATAAAATTCCTATTCGCATAAACCGGATTTTGCCTAATCCGGACAGAGATTTAGGGTCCACATAAGTCCGGATTAAGCAGAGTTACCTGTATTATGGCTAAATCATGACTAACGGAATATAGTGGAAAAGCACCGCCTTACACCCATGTCACTGGCAACTATCTCACACGCCTCAAGACAAATTTAAAACAGGTAACTTTGTACGGTGGATCAAGTGTGAAAGAGAAAATATATTTAGATATATTTTCACTCCCGTTTATTGGGGAGGGAAAATAAATTCAAATTAATTTTCACTCCCGTTTATTGGGGAGAAAATATAAATGTAAATTTATTTTCACTCCCGTTTATTTGGGATAGAAAATAAATTTAAATATATTTTCGCTTTCACACTTGGTCCATCGTACCTTTGGCAGTTTTGAGAGAAAACGAGCGGCCGACTTCTTTTTGAGAAAAAGAAATATTCAGAAAAAAATATACGTAGGAAAAAATATTAGTACTGCCCAAAATTCTACTGATAAATATCCATCACCTATTTTGTGAAGACCTGTTTATTGCGAAGTACCTTAGATCTACATTATGCTTTTCAGGGGTATGTTTAAGCATTTAAGGGTTAAAAGATATCATCAGGAAAGGTGGCATGCTACAAATCCGTCCTGCTAGAAAATGTGTTGGCGTAGCTCGATATTTCCTCTTACTTTTCCGATGATGTGGGTGTATTAGTAGCTTTATTAACCAATTTACACTCAGAGCGGCCAAAAGAG